>KB445799.1:605233-1142313 GCA_000320605.2 Gelatoporia subvermispora B
CGAGCACAGCGCGCTGCGCTGCCGCGACCTGGAGAACTTCATCCGCGACCTCGAGGCGTTCATGCTCGACAAGGGCCACCTCGTCGGCTCGGAGTACGACCCGATGATCGAGCGCTACCGGCGGCGGTTCGAGGAGGTGCTCGGGAACAACTCGACGGGCGTCGGCGACACGGTCGCGGAGAACCAGAAGCCGCCGCGGAGGAGCGGCGAGACGCAGATGTCGCATTTGGACGCGAAGACGAGGGAGAAGCTGAGCGAGAAGCACCCGGTGTGAGCGCGGGCGTGCCTTGCTTCGACCGTTCTGCTCGGTATACCAATGAGGTGGTACACCATGCCTCTCGAGACGTTATGCAGATAGTTTATGACCTACGATAATGGTTCACGGCTTTTTTTTCACGCACACGGGCACGATTATTTATGATACTTAGACTTGTCGATTCACGTTAGTAGTAGTACGCACCGCAATGGACCATGGTCATGCAATCTCGAATTCGAGGATACATCCTTCTCTGCTCGGACGGATCCGCTTATTGCAAGCAGCAGCGATGCGTCTCTTCTGGTTCGTAATCTAGCGGATCGCGTTGTCGAAGCAAGCAGATTTCGCAAGTTTCCGTGCATCGCTGAGCGAGGTGGACCAGGTCTATTGACGCTGGAAACCCAGGCTCCGTGTTGTTCAACGCCATGACATGCATGCTGCATCCCACAGCATTTGGGACGCAGTATATCTAGGCCAGATGGACGTAATTCTCAAGTGATACAAGCGTGTCGGAATAAACCTGAATTCAGCTTTTCAAGTGCGCTGATCTCGATACATTTGTATCTCATGACATTATACTAGAGCTAGTGCTTCGCCATCTGCTGAGCCTCTAGTACTGTAGGAATATCACTGAGTCGACGAGACCTTTACTAGTAGTATTTTGGTCGGCAGGTCATGCAGCATTCCTCGCCAACGTACTTCTTGCTCCCGACCCCAACATCTGTCTCCTCTTTCCCATCTCGTTATCGAGCGCACTCTCCAATCGCCGCATATGCGAATATTATGGCTAATCGACCCTCGACATGTTTGCTGGGTTCGCGAGCTCGTCAACCTAGCTCAGATTAGCTTGCGACAACAGTACCGCGGGCCGTGCTTTCGACCAGCGATCAACCAACGAAGAAGAAGATAGTCATGCGGCTTATAAGTCCGCCGGAAGTTTGCAGCTACTCCTCGGGGACATGCCGCAGTGAATGTTTGCGTTGCGTAAATCGATCAGAAGGGCGGTCTAATCGCCTAAATGTGAGTTCCTATGCCGTACGTATCAGTTTTGGGAGCGACCAGGTCACCTCCTGTGGGCTATGCATCCTCGGAAGACTGACATTTTCGGGAGGTATACATGTCACACAGGTAAGGACCCCGTCAGGGCATGTATCGAGCGTCTCGACTGAGTGGACCTGGTCCACCTCGCGAACCGTACACAAGGCTTCCCATCGCCGAAGGGAAGTATTTCGACGCCGAGAGCACGCTGCGCCCTGCCCCGCCTCTGTCTGGCGAGCCGCGGGATCAAATTGAGTCGCGTACGCGTAGATCGCCGTTTAACGTTTATCACATGCTCCCGCCCTCCACGTGGCCGCGCGAATCGTCGTCCACACCTCCCTCGGTGCGCCGCCTTCTATTCGTTTTACTCGCAAAGTACCCAGGGACGGCGGAACCGAGGTTCCTGGTGTACGATTCGAGCTAGTCCCCGGAAGACCGTGCACTGCAGACGCGGAAGTCGGAGCTCGAAGCACGGAGGGCCAAGTCCGCGCCGGCTCGCCAGCGCTCAACCAGCGCCGTTTCATCGCCAGGCCGCCTAGCTCGGGAGACGTGCATGCGAGCGCGGAAGAAGCCCACGGGAGGGATGATGACGCGTTTTTGGAATTACTCGGAGTTGGCGGTGTGGGTTTGGCGAGCGAAGGCAAGCTCGAAGGAGAGTGGGGATCCGAACAGGATTCGCGTGTGCCTGGAGTGCTCAGTGCGACGCATTTTGGGGTCTTTGCGGGCAGCAGTGAGAGGCCGTCCTTTTTTTACTGGTGTTTGGCTGACAAACCACGAGAAGAGATGAATCGTCACGTGTCCAGTGTCTCAAGCCAGTTCCACTATGTATGTCTTTATGTGCAGCGAAAGAGCGTCGTAAAACTGATGCCGTCCATGTGCGAGGTTCATGCAGTGGTCAGTATCACCGAGGCCGATTCTGACTTGCCATCAGTCTCCATGTGACCCAACGCTCGGGCTTGCACCAACATCCCAATAATAAATACCAGCGCACCTCGCAACGGAGTCCATGTTTCGTAAAAAGTGACTGTGCCGGTTCCTCGCCCTATACCTCGACGCATTTTATGATTCCCCGGAGTTGACGGCTGAATTTGGCTAGCGATGGGAGCTCAGCACACCCGGGGAGGAGAGTGGGGATCCGAATATAGTACGCGTGCGCTTGTCGTGCTCGATGTTGCGCATTGTAAAGTGGGTATGGGCTTTGCAGAGTAACGTCGTCCCTTCATCGGTGGTGTCTGACGAATAAACCACGATGAATGGCGATTCATCATATGTCCAGTTAATGTCTCAAGCCAGTCCAGTCAAGTACGTACATACGAGTTGTAAAAGAGCGTCGTAAGTCTGACTCTGTCCATGTGCAAGAGTCATGCAGTGTTCAGTATCACCGATATTCACCTGAAGTGCTATCCGTCTCCATGTAGCCGACCGCTCGCTCTTCTACTACAACCTCAATCACCAGCGCACCTCGCAGTGGAGTCCATGTTTCGTGAACACCATCGAAATGCAAGTGTTCCGTTTTCTCGCCCTGTACCTCCGCTTAGCACACTGAATGAGATATAAAAATAATGTCACCGACCAGGAGGATCCAAGTCCGCCGAGGGCGGCCACCACGCTGGCGTAGAGCCCCCAAACCGGGAACACTACGGTCAATGCATTCAGGCACAGGCCATCGCGAAGTAGCATGCGATCAGGAACGCACCGATTACGAGCCACAGGGTGGCCTAGATGGCCTATCCCGTGTAATAGCACACGATGGAGATGATGCTGCTGTGGGACCGTGAGTATTGTGGCCACAGGCTTTAGACTAGTGCACGGCCTACCCCATGATGTCAGGGATTCCACCAGCGACGTGGGTGTCTCAATCCCGGACGGTATTGTCTCTGTTGTCTCTAAGGACTACTGACTTGTATTTCCGGGGGCAAGGGGGTATATTTACAAGGAATATAGGCCCTGTCTTATGTAGGGCCATTTCGTGGCGCAGCCGCCCTCCCGCAGGCCACTAGGACGCCGATCATGCGCTACGCTTTGCCCGCCCGCTTTGTCCCTTCTACAGCAGCCGCAAGTCACAAAGACAGCGTTACTGCCGGCTTGCTTTGGCCGCAGCACTAATGTGGGCGAAGACGGCGCAGCTGATCCTCGAGTCTTCGATGTTACAGAGGACAATCATTCACCATCCCTTAACTCCGCGTCGGTGTGCGCGATACATGCACGAGCTATGAGTTCACGACAATTTCATCGCGCTCTTGGTCGGTGCTTTTGTTCCTCGAGCGGATATACCTGCGGCGAGGCTCGGGTCAGCATAGTCACTGCCTACTGAATGAAGGGGTAACGCACTGGTAGATGTCGTACGGACCGCACACGATACACCACAGGCCGGCGAGCACTGGGCCGCCGATGACGATTGTCAGCCGTTGTTTCTCAATAGCAGAAATGGAAAAAGAGGGGCGTACCGACGGCGATCAGCCCGAGGACGCATGCAGCTGCGTCGAATATGGCGTACACGATAACGGCCACGATTACGCACAAGATGGAGATGATGACGCTGCAGAGGGTATCAGGCGGTCAGCGTTGGCGAACGAAGGTGTGTCGGAATGTGTTGGCCGAAACGTACCCCATGGTTGTTGCAGCTGTTCCTCGGATTGTAGCAAGATGGCGTATGGGATCTAAAGTTCGTCTCGTTTTATATACGCGGGAGGAGTGCGAGAGGGTAAAGTATTACACAGCATGGTCCCTCAGAATTGTCTGTACGGCCCTATCACTGATCATGCTGTTGTCGCGCATCGTCTATTGGTATCGGACTCTGACTTTGTCCTTGCAAATCTCTGCGTGCGCTTATGCCATTGCGGATAAAAGGGCCTTTGCTGATGCTGTGCGCCTCTTCACACAGTTTCTCGAAGATAATGATCGGTCCCGAAGAGTTGTCCACGGTACAACTCGAGGAATTCGTACGACATACCTGAAATAGGTTGTGCGCAACTGCACCGGAGGTTATAGCCATGCCTATGCATGATTCATCGCGTTGGTCGCAGCAGGTCGCTATGGCCCACAGTTTGTAGCACTGATGTGCTTTGACCTTCCGCTTTGTCCTTTGTACGGCAACTACAATTCGCGGATACAGCACTATGGTCTCGATGTGGGCAGGACAGCGCAAGTGGTCCTCACATTTTCGACACCGCGATTCCAATTGGAAAAAATGCCATCAGATGGTGCCACAGCTTTCGATACGTCTCCACCACATATGAATGCAGCATGGGCGACTGCGACGTATATGAGAGCCGCGAGTCCACTCGCTCGAGCTATTCGGTATGCAAGCGGAGCCGTCTGGAATGAGCAGGAGCAAAGCGCCTGGAAGAGACGACGGACTGATAGATAAGATACGAGCTACGTGTCAGGTAGAACAGGTCGACGATCGCCACCCCGCATATGAAGGCATCCGCTGGCTCGTGAGACGTGCATGCGAGGGCAAAAGTGGCATCAATTCTGAAGTGGCATCAGTCCCCATGTGCCTAATGCTCGAACTTTTACCGGCATACCCATCACCAGTGCACCTCGTAACGGAGTCCGCGTTTCGTCAAGGCCGCCAAAATGTGACTTCCGGTTTCTCGCCCCGCTCCGCAGCTTAGCACACGGGACGAGTCAGAAGAATACCACAGACCAGGAACACCCGAGTCGGCCGAGGGTGGCCACTTCGTTGCTTTGCTCTCTGTACAATAACTGCAGTTCATCAAGACAACGTTACTTCTCACGGCTCGCTCCATTCAAAGTCTCAATACGCGCAAGGACAACGCAGATGAGCCGAATTTTCGATATTGCGAAGGACAAGCATATCTCATGAAATCTCAAGTAAAGCCTATTGGTGTCCCTCATGCCTTACGCCTCATGCCCCCGACGAATCGCCAGCCTGTCAAGCACCACTTTGTTCTTCTTCTCAAACTCGTCACACGCCTCAGCCAATATCCTGATGTCGGTGTCTGGATATTCATATCTTTGCGCTTGCGATCGCACTGTAATGTCGTGTGCGTATTAAGAATTCGAATGAACCCAAGAGTCTGGGTCAGCTAGTTGCTAAAGAAGCGAAGGGAAATCACTAACATGATTCGTAGTTATCACGGCTGATGTGATTGATTAGCATCTTCTGGATCTTGACGTGCAGATTCGGGAGTCTCCAGTAATGGGCGAGTCGCAACACCCCCAGTAACTCAGCTTCATCAATCGTTGTTGGAACCTCTCCGGTGTAGATATAATCTGTGAGTAGATTTAGATGGGTGTCACTGCATCAAGATCAAAATCGCCCACTCAATGCCGCTTCGACGCTTGTTGCATCTTCCTCTAGTGAGATGGGTTGATTTGGATCGTCGCGCTCCCTGAAACCGCCGCAAAACAAGGATCGGAAGTATTCGCTCGCGCTCGCAAGAACGATGCGATGCACTGGGAAGCACTCGTCCTCTGCAGTGCTGAACGTCGCATCGGCCAGACGCCCTTCCGCCCGGAGTTTGTTCATGGAGATACGCCATTCCGACACTTCTTGACCGTGGGTGTCTTCCGTAGAGTACCTGCTTGCATCTACGTGTATGATCTCCGATGCTCCGGCAGCGAGCAACAAAGCCTTGTATGGCTCCAGGAAAGAACGAACACGTTCGTATTCGCCCCGATCAGGAGCGTCGAAATACAGATTCTCCGCCGAAGCAATGTGCCATTGCTGTCGGGCGTCGTCGACATTCAAAAACAACTCGTTGTCGCTTTGTATCAGCTGTGAGAGATAGGGTGCATCATCGCCACTACGCTCGTTCAGCCAGCAATACGTGGCGGTTAGGTCTTCTAGCAATTGTAAACTCGAGGTGCCATCATGAGCGAGACGTTGACCCAGAAGCACCAGTCGGCGCAGGTGATTGACCTGATATGATGTAATTGATCAGGCACTGCAGATGACCAAACGGAACGGAGAGACGTACGACTTCTTCCATCGTCGGCACGCCCAACGATAGGTTGGCAAGCAGTACTCGCTCGTCAGGCTCAACTGAGAACTGAGCACGCTGGGTCCACGCGATCTTTTTCCACTGAGCGCGGAGCAGCTCCTTTGGCGATGCAAGATCGTCAGGTAACGGCTGGACAAGGTCGGTCATATCGGCGTCCCCGATGTCCGTGTATACCTTCCGCTGGGGATCATATGGTATAAAGTGCAGATCGTCCAATTGTCGCCAGCATTCCACTCTGTGTCCGATTGTCATAGGCAGGGTCTGATACCACTCGTAGACCTGTAAAGCACGATGGCGACGGTCTTCCGGAGGTATGTAGCGATCTTCGTCTAGGACACGAGCGCACTCCAGGAATGCAGGAAAGTCGCGGATGTTGTGAAGTCCCATGGACGCGAGCCTAGGTTCGTACTCATTACGCAGACGGTGATGTAGGAAGTACGATGGTCGGCTCTCAAACACGGCTCGGAAGATGGGGTCAGTCCATGCATACAGCTGATTCGCATCCACGGGTTCACCCCATTCATTCGGTACCTTGATATAGCATGGGCGACGGTCTTTGGCATGTGCTTCGAGAATCAGCCCCAGAAGCCGCCCAAATGCCTCCAGGTCGTCCTCGGCGATCACGGACGGTAACCTGATCTGCGCCATGAGTTGTGCCGCACTCATCTCCTGTATCTGCAACGCTTGTGCCAGCATCCCAGGGATTGTCAGATAAGGAGCGTCGAGCAAAAATCGACGGTAGGTGGAGGCTTCGCCGCCGCCCCGAACAAAAATGTGGACATTGTTATCGGAAATGGCGTACAGGCGTTGTGAGGAGTACGCCGGCCAGATTGGGAGTCGCCGTATTAGTGACTGTACTTCTGATCCTTTTGATGCGGCCATATACATGTAGCTAGATAGTTGATCGCGAAGGTATTTTGCCAGTGCAAGTCGTTGTGGGTTCCGGAGGTTATTCAACTTGGACGGTAAAGAGATGACCGAAGCTAGATAGTTCATGATCGAGTCGATACTGATCCTGACGTGTTCTCGCAGATGTTCCGCTAAACTGTCACAGAGTCTAGCCATTGGGATCAGAACTACCCCGATATTCTCTAGCGCAGAGCACACATCGTGCTGATCTGGTAGAGTCTCCATGACTGACGCATCCCGACAGCGCGCTATCGACACGTAGTGCCCTGGCCTAGTCGTTTGTACCAGAGGGAAAGCTTCAATATCCAACATCTTCACCGGCAATAACGTGAACAGTGACCAGAATTGGCGGATCCACGTCTCTGGCTGTGATCCGGCCAGTGTTTCTGGTGTTTTTGACATAACGTGCCGTTCAATAAGGGTAGCCACAGCTCCTGCAGCTCTATCGAAGCAAGCGACGTTCAGTCCGTGGTTTTCGAGTACTTCCGTGATGGAGGGAACAGTGTGAGGGCGGTTGATGTGTGGAGCCAGAAAGCGAAAGCGAAAGCGAGGGAAAAGGCGTTGCGCGGTGGAGATATCGTGGGAGTAGTACAGCACGTTGTCGGAAGTGACCGTAGAGATGTCTGCGAGCGTATCATCTGCCGTTGGTAACAGCGGGAGATCCTGAAGGTAACTGGTGCTGGCTTCCCCATAGTAAAAGAGCATATAGTGTAGCAGGTCGCTAACGTTCCCGGCTGTCATCTGTTTCGCTGTGTACACAGCTCGGAATTGCGACACAGATTGCAGAATGATGTCTCGTATTAGCGTCGGGTCGATTAGCGACACTTTGGCCTCAACGACCTTTTGCCGTATACAAGCGGGTACGAGTACCAAGCGGTCTCGCCTCAACAGTTTGATGAGGATCTTCTCTACGGAGGGCGATCTCTGATTAAAGAAAGCACATTCGGTGGGTGCGATCTTTTCACCATTTGTGGTGATACATATCTTCCGCGAAACGCTCGCAAGCTTTGTGTAGAAGGATTCTGCCACTACGACAGACATCTCATCGCTGTTCTGCGCAGTGGGCCAGATCGTGAACAGGTTACGATGTGAGTCGGTAGGCCATCGCTCCAAAAGAAAGGATAAACATCGAGGGATCATCTCCGACAGTAACCACCGGTTGAAGGATGATTGTGAGTTTGCAGCACCGTTTCCATCGAATCGAATGGAGCGTCGATCGTCAGCAAGAATGAACGGTGCATGGAGATGAAATGGTAGAGATGTGAACTTAGGAAGAGGCAATGTGGCATGCAACCTGTGCTCTCGGGTCTGTGGCATGTACGTCTCATCTGTACACACTGCCAGAGCAACTTTTACTCCTTCTCGCCGATGCTTCGGAGAGAGTCCTCTGTCTTCTTCCCGTATATCGCAGGTGATATCCATAGATGCTGTGTACCAATCTTGATGTTCTGTATGAGATGTCGAGATGTCAAGGTCGACTCTCCTGTATGTGAACGGCGCCTCGGGCTCTAAGATATGGCGTTTGGCGGATATCTTCCATGTCAAATGAGGATCAGCGAATTCGCGGTTCCATGCCGAGATCGTATCGATCTCAGTGAAGAAAAGAGACTGGCGGGCAAGTTCCTGGTAGTCGCGTAGCATTGACGTGACTATTCCGATCGAAAGGCAATTTGAAGATAGAGGACTTTTCTTCATCCGTAGAGGAAGCCAGAATATCGTCTGCAGTATGATCGTTATCAGCTGTCTCATATGACGAGCAGAGATCGCATACACCGTTATAGGAGTCCACCTCTCCAGAGAACCCAAATAGTCCATAGAGCGATCTCACTGGATACATGCTGTAGCTCCTTAAGCCACTGAGAAGATTCAACAACGTATACAGCACTCACCGTCGGATAGTTTTCAGCGGAATTATGAGAGCAGTTCGAGGGCTCGGAAGATACCTCCTTGCCGGATCGAGGAAGAGCACGCGATCGCTGGAAATAACCATTACTATCTAAAGCGGAATGTCAGTCATGGAGAGGCATGCGAAGGGAGAATGACTGACATCTGTCAGGTGATACATAGCAAGCGCGCCTAACCCGAACTTGCCAGTCTTTGCCGGGTCGTCTCGCTTTTGACTGCGGCCTATATTCCGAATCGACTTGAAATCCTCCGGACTGAAACAGCTATCATTGTGGACAATAACAGAAGGCGAAGAACACAGGCCGTGTAAGCTCGACAGAAACATATCGCTGTCTTGAGCATGTTTGTAGTCCATGTCGAGCATGAGGTTGAAATGGTGCGCTCCGGCGTCCGCAGCATTTGCAAGAAGCTCATTGAACAGCTGCTCTCTTAGGTAGGAATTGAGCAAAGCATTGATGCGAGTACAAAGTTCCTCTTTCATATCACCATCATCATCAGGGTCAATCAGCTGCAATTGCAGCGAGCTGAGACTATCGATATGAAGGTGCATGGCGAGCGTCACATCGACTTTGCGGTGAAGTTGGAGTCTTCCCTCTGGTAAGTGGTATAGCTGAGCAACCAGTCCCGAATCACAGTAGTAGAGCTCGTCAGGGCGACGTAGATTTTCATCTGTATCAGGCAGAAGCAGCTGATCTGCCATTTTGTCCGACAGTTGGTTAGTATCGACCGATCTCAAGAGGAGTATCGCTGGCTCTAGCACCCCAGATGAAGGAGATGGAGTGTCCCGCAACCTGTGAAGTTCTTCCACCAAAGTGGCGTTGGAAGGACTACAGAATCATCGCGTAAGTCATGAAATGTCGATGTTCACCACGTGGATGCTTACACGGGCAAGCAGCCGCACTTTCGAAGGAAATCTTCAGCTGACAGAAGATCTCTAGGTACCCTGTAGAACCCAGGTGCCTCGCAGCGATCGAAGATCGCTTTCACAGTTGGCACGATCCGATGCTTTGCTTGATCCAGCACCGGTACCCATGGTCGCGAAGTCGAGAAACCACTCAATGGCTGTTGGACGAGTTCGCGGATTCTGCAGTAGCTTGCATCATCGAGACAAGAAGTCTGTTCACGTCTTCCAAATTCGAGAATGATCTTCTTCAAGTATGTCCACTGGTCGGGCCAATCAATCTTCTCCGTCACAGCTGCGAATTGCTTAATCAGAATGTCTAGGGGTACTGGGTTATCCCAGCCAAAGCTGTTCCGGAGTGTATCCGGCAACGTCAAACCGATGATTGGCATGATTGCGTCGAAGAACTCCCGGTGGCGTTCATCGCGACAGTTGTTAGGCGCGCACAACTGACGACCGGGAATGGGGAGCCAAACCACCTGGCGCACGCTATCGGGTAGGGCGTGGCAATCAGTTCCAGACTGATGGATGACCTTGAGTAGAGCTTGTGACATTTTGTAAGCGCTGTCGTTCGTTCGGGGATCCTCTGAGAGTCGTGCTATGGTTGTGATCCGATCGACGACAAAATCGATGGATAGATCGCGGCGTAACATTCCGAGACCAGCTAGCTCTTTAACCATCTTGCCTTGGATACCGCGACAGACGGGGTAGCAGTGCTCAGAGGGGAGTACTAGGTCGGATTGTCCGACCAGGCATCCTGGTGTCAGAATGTCCACCATGTCCACAGGACGCTGAATCGATGTGTCTCCACCTTGTAGGAATCGCGCGTGTTTGATCTGGTGCATGACTTCGTAGGTACGAAAATCCTTCCCAGTTGCTAGCTTCACAAGGACAGCGAGTTTTAGAACGTCTTGCTGACCTTCGAAGTGATCAGTAGCCAGTCTGATGACGTCATACAGGCACAATTCCTGAGTCGTGGCCCTTACGTCGAAGGGCTCTACGAGACTCTGCAATCCCTCATCGGCAGGAAGGAATACAACGTCCTGGACATTTGGAAGGAGCATTTGCTGAGCGCTTGCCGCCACAAACTGGATGCGTTGTCCCGCAGGTAACGGGCTCAAGCAGCGGGGAGATGTATGACGGTCGGGTCCATTTGTTGGGACGAGGACAGGGTAGATGTGCAATTCGCGTAGTCGACGTTTGCAACGGCCGTTGAGTCTTCCTGTTACGACCAAAGATTCGGAAAGGTGTTGTCGAAGGATCTTCGCGTGTTCTTCTGTAAATGGTCGTGGCGATAGGGCGTCAAGTACGTCGTTCGCGTTGCACGTATCTCTCCATATTTCGTGTCGCTGCAGGTAATCACGGCATAGTGGATAGAATCTCTGGTGCAAGAACGTGAGGCCTGCACGTGTAAGAACCTGCGTCACTTCAGTGGTTTGTAGCGGGGAGAATATCGCCTGATCCATGTTCATCAAGCGACCATACGCCCCTGGTAGTAGTGACAATCCCTGGATAAGTGGGAAAGGATCATCCGCAGCGGGACGGGTAACTAGCCATTTCCAAAACTCCTCTAACCAGTTCAGCAGCACCTGCGAAGCTGGCTGTGAATAAATGGATGAATCCGCTCTATGGAAAAGGAGTATCGCTTGTACCCAATTGAAGACGTCTTGGGGGCACAAGGGTGCGACATTGAGTATGGACGGCCCGTTGATGCGGAGCTGATCTGCCGCACGTGATGGCAATTCCTCCAGGACCAGCGCAGTCTGAGATTGGGCGTGGAAGATATCGGCCTCATTCCGAGTCGAAAGCATGATATGCTGATCGAAGCGCCCAGCTCCTCGCTCACGTAGCGCCACAAGGGGGCCAGACACCAATGGTATGAGTGGGATATCAGATATCATGCGCAGATCTCCTGTGGTGAGGAGATAGCACAGGATACGATCCCTCTCTTGCGCGGACAGGCTTGTGAAGCTCTGGCAAATATTCTGCACAACACATCAGTATATGTAAAAAGTAACGATCGAGACCCACGTACCAGCATCTTCGCACGAGCGTTCTTGGGGTTGAGGTCTTGCCCCAGGTCGTGCCCAACGAGGAGATCGAAAATGTGCGAGGGCGGTTGAGCGAGCAGAAGACCCGCTTTCGCCAACACCGCAAGGTCGTCATGAGAGGTCGATTGGGGAGCGATGAGAATGTCGCGCACATGTCCGCATCTAGGTTTACATATGAGAGGGAATATCATGGAGGATCGTCGCTCTGCAGATCGAAGGACTCGTTCCAGCAGAGTCCTCCAATACGCTGGTTCGCCGCTAGTTGACGACACCTGGGGCGGTGGCCACGCAGCGTATATATTCTGGGGGGAGTGCTGGTCGGCAAGAATCTCCAGCATCGTGACCCACACTTCCGGTATGAACGTGTCGAATATCAAGCGATTCCACTCGACGAGCAGCCTAAACGGAGACGCATTAGCACTAGATAAGCTAGCGAACCATCGCACATTGACAGGGGCATACGTACTCATCTAGGCTTCCTTTCACAACGCCGATTTCTGAGCTGTTCCGTAAGTTCTGCCTTGAGTCCGTGAGAGCGAAAAGGGCGTGTATGTGACACGGAAATCCAGTAGTGATAGGAAGAGGCAGAAACGTAAACAGACGACCCTGGATTCCACTCTCAGAGAGCGTCGTCGGGGCTGCTATACTGATTCCAGGTCGTAGCTTCTCTTTCTGGAGCCTTGCCGCAATATTCTGGGAGCCAGAGAGACGCCCAGAGAGCCGTTGCTCACAGAAGTCCGAGGAAAATGTAACGCTCAAGTTGCGCCATTCTTGCGATGCAAATGGCGTCCGCTGATCTCCTCGCTCAACGACGATTTTGCAGGTATGAGTGTCGATCCCCTCAATGTTGGCGATAGTCGTAGGCGGCCTAGTAGGACCGGGGCCACGTTCTGCGTGGGCGCTTCCAAGATGCTGCTTCGTGCCGTCGGCTTTCACTTCGTATACTTCCACACACTTGAGATGATTGAGGAAGAGCATTACATCTTGCAACTCGTGCACGACGAAGTCATCGAGTAAACGCCGAAGGTCATCCGTGCTGTGAACTTCGCTACTGATCCTGCTTTCAGTTCTTCGCAATGGCAATCGGATGGCAGTGCCCTCGAGCGTCGATACTCCGCCTTTGTGGAGAAAGTGGGTGAAAGGAGAAAGTTGATCAGGGTACTCCTGTTGGCACTCGGCGAGTCCGATCCGTAGACCGCCCTCGCTATAGTCGTGCTGAGGATCGAATACCACCAAAGAATCATGTGATAGGATCTGGGGATTGTCGGTGACCTGTGTAGCAGACAGATCAGAATCCGCATCACATACAACGACCGACGACATACGTGATACAACGCTCGGAAACCAATGCCATATTTTCCAATTTTACTGTTAAACACAAAGATCGATGGCGGCAAGGATGAACAATTGTATGTGCACGTACGAGGTATCCAGGCGCTTTGAAGATTGACTAATGTTCTGCAATGCCTTCCAATCTTGTTCGGTGAAGACAGAATCATTGAAAGCCAGGAGCGCCGATTCCTGTAGATCTGCTAATCCTTCGTGGATGAGATGTTCGGTGGGGTATGTACGATGGTCCAGCACGAATATCTGTGTTACGATATTGGCACCCTAAGCCGCCCAAAGACGAGGACAGACCTACCTGCTTCGTCGCCTTTGCATCATCAGAATTCTGCAAGATCTCCCTCAATAGTCCGACACTGTATGGGTATCGTTGCAATATCGATCTGATTGCTGCTGCGGGGTCAACTTGCTCAGAGAAGGTATCGGCCATGGTAGCAGTTGTCGAGGAGGGATCGAGAGCCTGTCCTGTGGGCCGTATCTTGACTTTAACCCCGGTGCCCAGGAAGTACAAGAAGCCGTGTAAGGGCCTCGAGGACCAGATATACCGCCTCGAGGCACAACTACATCTGGAGAAGACGCCCGTTCCGGGAGGGGCTAGGCATGGCTATCGTTGTTCTCAAAGCTGCGGACTGCCAACTAGCCACCGCCTCGCCTGAAGAAGGTTGCCCGAGTGCCATAGATAACAAGCGTTCTAGCCAGGGAAAACACACAGGTCCTCAAGAATCTCACATCGGCATTGCTAAGAGAATGGTGACGAGACAAAGGGGGTTCGCAATACCGTGTCGCCCGAGTTGTCTGACTGGATGCACGTGGAGAGCTTCGAGGGCAGATATGAGATGACGAACTCGGATTGCACGTGTATCTCAGTCATAGTACACAGCTCAAAGTCAAGAGCTGCGGATTTGACGAATAAAGTGTGCGAGAGCGCAGAGAAGCAGATGGTTTGACACGAGCGAAAACGACCAGAGCTGGTCGAAAGACGGACTTGTACGGGGTGCAATTGAGCGCTTAGCGTGAGACACGCTCGACCTTCCGAATCGCCGATTTCTCCTCAGTTCCGTGGCTGACCTGCAAGGACGACGGGATAAAGTCTGACTTCTAGTATATCATCCATGGATGCATTCTACGATACATTTCGTACATGACGAGGAACACAAAAAATTAGAGCCAAGGTATATTCTGCAGATGTCGCCGACAGCGTATAGGTGACCACTGATATTGAGCTCTCTGAGCCGCTGAGGTACTCAGCCCTCATGATGGCGGCTTTGAGCGAATGTTCAAGAATGAAGGATCTCCGATTATCGGCGTGGTAGCAAGCTGCTGAGCCTTCAGAGATTCATCTATCGATTCGCCGGCTCGCCTAACAGATGCAATGTAGTACTTCGCATCTAATGACAGAGCTGTCTGGCCGATTTGCTCTACATTTGGCATCAATGAATAAGTATTCGCATATGCAATAAAAGCAGT
The DNA here is from genome assembly GCA_000320605.2 of Gelatoporia subvermispora B. NCBI lineage: Eukaryota > Fungi > Basidiomycota > Agaricomycetes > Polyporales > Gelatoporiaceae > Gelatoporia > Gelatoporia subvermispora. The sequence goes on from KB445799.1 coordinate 620,078, forward strand.
AACTCACATATCAGGAGCTGATTGACCTGGATTCTGGTTGATGGTACTCCGTGCGTTCGGGTCATGCGCAAGCATCTAGCCCTTTCCAGCCCATGCATATCCAGTAGCATTCAGCAGACTCAGGCCTACTTGCACGTGGTTTGTTGATATGAACGTGGTTGAAGTTCGGCTCCAGGATCTCTTTGCAGAATTGGGCCATCAGCGGATGAGCAAAATACTTCATGCTAGTAGACGTTAGAAGCGGCGACAAAGAGCTCTGTACGGGACGAGAACGTACACAAGTACCCCGCCTCTTCGCCTCCCAATGCTGTTTGCAGTTCGCAGATGCGTTTTTGTGAAGTTGAAGACGGCCTCCGCAATCTCCAAGCAGGCCCCGACATCATGTGCCCTACTACCAGTCACGTTCGCCGCCATATCGGAGAGAATGACCTCTGCCTTGCCGTCCGACCCGCGTTGATCCTTCAGGAGCGTGTCAAGATATGAAATTGCCTTTTCATGCAAGAAATTCTGCTGTATCGATATGACACCTGGAATTGGTAGCATGCGAAGGAGGTCCAAGGCAATGATCGTCCCGCGACCACGCTGGCGCGGTACCTCGCCATCCTCGAGATCCGCGAGGGGATCAAGGATTTCTGGCTTCACATCGTCGTCTTTGATCCACCTCTCTGACACATCGTTTGTGATCCCGTAGCCAGTCGCTTCTGTGGACGTGGATGTATTCGGCTTCTTCTGAGATGTAAGAGCACCGTCATTCTCCCCTAGCCAGCCGAACTTCGCGGCAACGACTTGCGACCACGCGCCGGGCGCAGCTCCGAGATCAACAACGGTACGGACGTCCTTATGGTTGAAAATGTGGTATTGACTGTCGATTTCCATCAGCTTGAATGCTGAACGGGCACGAAATTTGACGGGGTGAGCGCTCCGATCGCGAACATATGGATCACTAAGTTGCCGAGCGACCCATCTCACTGAGGATGGAGGCAATTTATGCGAGAAAGCAGGGCGTGTAGGGCAGAAAGCCATGGGTGCTGCACAGAGCAAACAAGTGCTCGTATACGCCTAACTGCTTGGAGTAGAATTCGCCGTTGTATGTGTGAGAGCAATGTCACGTGTACGATCGCGTGAGCGCGTCTCGGCTGCTGGGCGCTGGACGGCTTCCTCAGTGATAACGCAGTCTGTGCGTAACGCGTGGCGCATGAGTTGCGACCCGGCTGAGTGCTGCATCTTGCCCGTGTTCGATACCCGTCTCACAGCAAATCAATCGCACGATGTAACATAAATGAGTGCACAGACAATAGTTAACCTCCAAATGTCTCGACATCCGTCGTGTATATTGTCCCAGACGTCCCATGTGCTTACTTCGATTGAGTATCAACGAGATTCCATCATAACGGCAAGTCTCATCCGGTACGGGTATACATACAAAATAATCTCAATGCCTCGAAGTTCGGTCGATACGAATCTTTATCATTGAGGACGTTTGATCAACGGGACGGTAACTAGGCGGGCTGAAGAGATGTCCGAGTATTGGATTCACAACACTTGACCCAGGCAGTGATGCGAATTCGATTTGAACACCGTCGAGGTATTGCATATCGAGAAAACAGTCACCTACTGCTCCTTGAGATAGGCTAAGAGAGTATCGCGGAACAAAGCTCATCGACTGACATCGGGAAATCTCACACAGGAAGCGCCAAGCTCTACCTGTCCCATAGGTAGGCGTCCCAAGGGCAAACAATCTACTTGACTTGAGGTCATGTATGTTCTGCCACTGATCCTGGACAGTTCATACGGCTCTGAATTGGATGCACGGTACCGATGTTCAAGACGGTAAATGTCCAGTGCGATACATGGAGAAAAGGGGAAAATCAGTGGCTTAAAGATGGTCCGTCAGACATCGGAATCGATAAAGCGGAGGCAAACGTGAGATGGAGATTCTCGAAGCCGATAGCGTTACGTACAACTTGCTCAGTGGGAGGTTGTTTGGTAACAGCCTGTACGAGACCAAACAAACACGGGCGCTCCGGGCCGAGAAGCTCCCACAAACACTCTGCGTCTTCGTACCAACTGATGCACTCATCCTGCAGTGTTGTGTTGCACGAATGTAAAACGCAGGCTCAAGCCTTTCCCACTTTTGTACGACCCTTCCAATGCCTAGCAGCTCTCTCCTCCAGGGCTTCAAGCAGGTCGAAGAATTCGGTCCGGACGAGGAGTATGAGGAGCATGACGGCGAGGTCGTAGAGGAAGTGGAGTATGTCACTCTTGACTTAGGTTCAGTGGAGCCTACACTCGTTCCAAGCACGTCAAGCTACCGTCTCATTGTGAGTCTGGACTGTGCTCCATCCTGTGTGGAACTTGATGCGGTCGCATGTCTCAGGGTCTGGATACGCCTACGCCGTTCCTGCAACTGTCCGGCACAATTCTCAAAGGCCAGCATCAAACGCTTCTGGGAACAGAGATCCTCCTTTCAGAATCGAATGGTCCGTACGATGACTGTTTCTCTCAGTCGGTCTAAGTGTAGTCAATTTCAGATGATCCCCTCGATCGCGGCAAGAGGTCGCTTATTCACGTTGGCACAACTATGAAGCGCATACGGTTCAGAGAAGTCGAACTTAAGGCAAAAGGCTCCGAGAGCCCAACCGCTGCGCGTCTTCCTGAGCCTATTCTTAGCGCAAAGAAAAGAGCCCCAGGAAATGTCAATGAAGTTGCCGGCAACGTCGCCCTAATCTCGCGCGGATCACGACGCCGTGGCCGTGGTAGCGGTCGCGGCCGTGGAAGAGGAGGGTCTCGCGGCGACTTGACAACGAGCAGCACCGCTAGAAAAGGCAAGGAACGTGCAGTGGACGACGCTCTATCCACGAACGAAGATGTAACAGATGATAGCGACCATGACGGCCCGGATTTGATGGATACTGCAGAAGATTGAAAGATGCCTTCTATGCATTCTACACAAGGCAGTGCAGGTGCGTGTTGCACCTTCTTCGTTCCTTCCCTTAATAACTTGCCAAAGATACTATACTTCTGAAGCGATATTCTTGCTATCGTTGTTCAATCCTCTGTTGTTCATCCGCATGCAGGCTTCACTTTCTGCGATATTATTTCATTTCCGCGGGCTCATCGAGGCGAGGGACACCAGATCCACTCAATGACGCACCCTACGCAGCTGGCGCGGACAGTGCGGATCGCTACGCAATACGTCGTTCATGTCGCTCCTACTCCATCTCCATTCAAATCATGACAAACTTTTCCTGCATCTTGGTCGACTCCAATATCTATCTTCCCGCGACAGCCATGGATCAGGCGCTATCCCGCCGCCGAAGTTGCCTCAGTTTTCTCACGTGCGAGAAAGCATTCGGAAGCGCCCGGCGCCTCACGCGGCAGTCAGCGGTTGTTAGCACCAGGAGGTACGGCCAAACACGAGCCCCAATTTGACTTGACGTTTGACACCGACGGATGGCCTCGCCGAGACGCTCCTCCGTCTCAACGAAGAGCAGGGAATTGTACGTGAACGAGGCCGACGTTATGCAGTAGCTCCATGCCGCTATTCATCTCCGTCATAAATTTCGAATTGGGGACACGCACAAGGGACGACCCACACAATTCAGGTGCAACGGATATTGCCGCCCACGCATCTCAGCAGCCCGCGTACTTCCCCGTGACAGATGGGGGTTGCGATCGATCCGTCTTATCCCCCAGGTGCGTCTGCGGCGGGAATATTGAGGTCACCCCCGTAATGCCGTTTCCCATGAGGATGCAGCCCAGGCGACATATGCGCGAACCGCTCCACGGCCGTGCCAGGGCATGTCGTACAGATCAGACGGCGCTGTGCCCGAAGCCTATGTCCATCGCATCACGAAGGTCCTCAGTCGCCCTGTGCGCGCCACTGTTCGTGCGGCAGCCTGCCGAATGAGGAGAGTGTATGAGGACGTTGCCGTCGGCCTGGCATCTGACTGCTCATCCTTTGTCTCCGGCGGCTCTTGGCGCACGCCGCATTGTGTCCCTTTGTCTATTTTTTCACCACACAAGGTGTTGTCAACGTGCTGGGGCATATATAGAGCGCGGGTCCGGCTCTACAGTCCTCTGCAAGGCCGTTCAGCCTCTCTAAGCCCGTTGCTACACCGATACATTCGCTCTCTACTCTCCACGCGATGCCACCCGGGTTAGACACGGGTCGAACGACCTTCCTCTCCTTTGTCCTTGCGGTCGCCCACCTTTCTGAGTCGCGATCAGAAAGGTTTCCCAACGGTAAGTTTGTATAATGCGTAGAGGATACAATGCTGACGACGATCCTCGCGCTTAGCGATGACGCACCCTCCCTAAGTCCTTACGGTACGACAGTGACAGGCGTGGTACCAGGACACTAGTTGCGTTATACCCGGTAAGCTAACCAAGCACCGTTGTTGGGTTATACTCATAGTCATGACCTTGTCGTAGGCTGCAACAGGCTACGCACGTCACCCGCACGTTGGAGTAAAGGAGATGACGGACTTTGCATACACGTACCCGCACAATCCTTCACCGAACTGGACTAGCATATCTGTTCTGTACACTCATTGATGTTGATCTTCAGCTCAGAAATATGCATGGACGATCGGCTGCGCTTTTGTGTATGACGACCCGCAAACTCTCAGTACGAAGCCTAAATGTTATCTGGCGGGGCGATCGACTCACGAAGTACGAGCCTGTTCGACATGCGGTAGCTTAGTCACCGCCAAGGACTCGTGCCCACTGGCTACGCCGCCCCGCTGACCAACCGCGAGCATCAGTGGTTGCATCACTTGGCGCCTCTTGAGAGCGCTCAAGCTGCGGCGTCATTGTTGGTGTAGAGAGGGCGTTTAGGACATCATGCGATATATTGCAACAAGGTAGTCAGGTGGTGTACAATGCAAGAACAATGCGTATCTCTGTGTTGTGTAACGAAGCTAGTGCGACGATTATTTATGATGTTACTTTGTTTTCTATCAGCCGTGGTCGTGAAGATGGTCATGCAAAGTGCTCCGAGAGATAAGTTAGCGCCTTCGACACCCAAAAGAAGGATAATACAAGCGGTCATGCGCGGTCATGCCGAATTTTCCCCTTTTGTAGGTTTGGTAGGTAGATTGCCTGTCGGGGAGTACTTCGACCGCCTGCGCAGGACAGGGCCGTACTTGTACAGCACGAACGGGATGGGGCCCATAAGAATCGCCAGGCACCCGAGCAGCGTGGATGCCCAGCGTGGGTTCAACTTGTCGAACATCTGCGTCGCAAACAGGGGGAAGCCCGCGCCGAAGAGCGAGCGGACGACGGTCGTGGACGCGAGCGCGGATGCTGCAACGAAGAGATACGCGTCGATGATGTAGTTGAAGAGTGCGAGGAAGATCCAGACGATCGCGAGGCCCATCGGGAAGGCGCCCATCATCGGCGCCCAAAACGAGATGCTCGGGTACGACGTCCAGCCGAACCAGAAGAATGAGATGGCGAACAGCGGGGCGGCCCACATCGCAATGTCGAGCCGTGCCTCCGGGGGAACAGGGTTCGGGGAATAGAGCTTATGCTTGTTCTCGTAAATGGGGTTGAAGATGAGGAGATAGAGCAGGACGCCCGTAATGCCTCCCACGAAGAGCGGGAGAAACATGAGTCCGGAGATTCCCTCGTTGAAGTGATGGCCTTCCGTGAACACAATGGGGTATGCCTCGAAAAGCAGGTAGATGCAGCCGTAGATGAACTAAACGATGTGTCAGAGACAGGGACAATCACGGAGACAGACGCGACTCACGCTCATGTAGATGACGATTGCAATGAGCATGGGTTCCTGAAATAGTATAAGGAACGGCCGCGCCAAGATACGCTGCATGTGTTGCGAAAACGAGAGTTTCTGTTTCTCTATTGGAGCCCACCACTGCTCATCGCCCGTCTCCTTGCGCTTCTTCTTCGCTTCCCGGACCAAAAGTATAGGCCTGTCAGAGCATGAGTACGTATTCCGGGCATCGATTGACGAACGAGCACTTACACGTAGGTCTCGGGTAGTGTGAAGAGAATAAGCAGAAGACACGCGCCCGCGAACATTGTCAAAAGCCAAAATGTCCAGCGCCATGACACGCCTGCGACGCTCATGAAACCACTGACGGTGGGGCCAAGGGACGGGCCGGCAAATGGCGCAAGAGTAAAGATGGCCAGAGCTTTTCCACGGGTGTCGGCGTCCCAAATGTCGGAGATCAACGCTCTACAAGGAGTGTCAATTTCGGGGGGAAAACACTAATAACCGAGAAACGTACCCGCTATTAGATAAGGGTGCCGCTGCGAACATTCCGCCGAGGAAACGGAAGATCAAGATGGACGCGGTATTTGGTGAGAGCGCGCAGCCTACTTGAAAGCCGGTATATGCAGCGAACGTAATGATGAAGATAGGTCTTCGTCCAAACTGCTCAGACAAGGGGCCCCATAGCAGTGGGCCGACACAATAACCCCCAACGAATAACGCGATAGTCAGCGTCGCCACTTCCTCGCCGAAATGGAATTGTCGCATTAGATCAAGCGCGATACCGCTGGGCGCTGAACTCGCGAATGTTCTGCAGAAGAATGTCAGCGGAATACAGCCCGCGAATGACACAGTACTCACGCATTAAGTACCAGAAGGCCCGCCAGCATAGTAAGATACCACCGGTACCATCGTGACCAATTCTGCGGATTGTTTGGGTCGTCGGGTGACATGCGTAGCTCATATGGGTCAACCATCTTTTCTCCTGGTTTTGGAGTCCCATATTCGTCATGTGCCGCCTCAGAGTTGACGTCTTCATCTCGTGGTGGGGGAGAAGGGTCGACGATGGTGGATGAGCGTGAGCTCATTTCAGTTAAGGAGCCTGTCATTGGAAGAGCCATACTTGGACTGCGGCTCGAGAGAGTTTGAAAGAAGACCACGACGAGGGACAGCGTCGGGCTCGCACGGGGTAAAGGAGGTGGATAGGGCTGCAATTGTGGAACAAACTGGCGCAGGGTTTGTCATTTTGTAGGTTGGGTCTCCGAGTGGGCGTCCGAAGGGATCGCATGGGTATGTCTTGTAAGCAGGTAAGCAGACCCACCGAGGGAGAGCCACTTGCATGCGAGAATAGAATAGGCTGGTCTTAGACCTCAGCCTGACTGGGGCAAATGACGAAGGTGCCTCGGAGAGACTTTGCGAGATGTCTTCGCTTACCCACTTTAGGATACTCCCAGATCCGCGATCGTCAGATCGGCCCTCCCGATCTCCGGTCCCGGGCGGCCCACTGCGTCCCGACATCATGTAGTCCATATTTGGTTGTCCCGCCGACCCATGGCTTGCCCGACGCCCGCTCCCGACGCCTTGCTCGCCGAGCACTTGCGCATACATTACGCGGAGCAGTCCGACTGACATTGGCGGCTCGGGTCGCAAACACCTAGAGTCTGAATACAATTGTCACTTGCGCACGACTTGTTTTGCGCCGTCTTGGCGGTGCTCACACTAGCCAATCTATACCCGAGGGTCCCGGCCATACTCGAAAGTCTTGGAGAGATGCCCCACTTGCAACGTTGTCTATGGTACAGCCTTGATTTTAGACGTATGCATTCCTCACGGCCGAAACAAGCACAGTGCTGTTTCGGAAATCAGCCCTAGAGCCGTCACGATGCGCTGGTTGATAATCCGAGTGCGCGCGGGCATGCCGGGCAAGCCGCCGAAAGCATACGCGTCTAGCGACATGTTCGAAGGAGATAGCAGTACGCTTCGACACTGCGGATGCCGCATATGTACGCGTCTCCCGATGGCTGCCTGGTGATGGGCCTATGGGGGCGCACATAGCTTCAGGCGACTTGACTCGTGTAGTCCGACGGGAAAGGATGGCTGCAATATTGACTGCCAGGAACATGCCGGCTAGTGATGGGGAACCAGTCAGGTTACACAGCATTGGTGAGGCAGCCGCGATGGATCTGCGAATTACAGACTGCCATAGGCTGCCATAGACCGATTCGGAGTCGGTCTGAGTCGGTATGCTGTATTTGGCGAAGGCAGGCACAGTCCGCTGTCGGAGCTGACGTGAGAGGGATGACCAGCACACGGCATGACGAGCGATCTCATTGGCTGATGACTAGCTTCCGTTGCCCGGGTAGGCTTGCCCAAGCTTGTCCATAGAAATGCAGATTGCATTCAGATGCTGACTACAACCATGGAGATCGATCGTTCAAACCAGGCCACAGGGGCTATCACTCGCCCCAGGAGTCTATACTGGTCAGCGGGTGCCCGACAGTTGCAAGAGAAGCATGGTCACACCAGAGATATAAACATGAGATAAACGAGTGATATTCAGAACCTTGGGGATATTTTGGAGGATTGTGCTGGCAGATAAAAAACTGAAAAACCTCTGGAGGTGAACCAACGGCGGAGAGGAATAAGGCTCGGATGCTTAGGAGATTGACGCTCAAGCTTACGTGAGATTGGCCATATTGGGCAGTCGTGTTGCTCTACTTGTTCCGATGTTTGACCACTTCGCTGAGACCTTGTCTTCGACCACGTCCTCTAAGAGCCGTCTCACACATAGAACAAAACGTTTTGATTGAACAGTCAATCATATCCTTACTTGGAATTTTCCAGCGAGTGCGGCAAATATCCCAACTTCCCCATTGTCCCCATTGTGAGAGCTCATCACGTCGTGGTGATGACCCGACAGATATTGTAATTTGTAGGACTCAGACAAGCTGATGCGATGCCTTCGAGTATACATCATGGAGTATGTGCGACCAAGGGACTTGAGGCCATTGATGATCATATCTTTTGAACGCAGTCCGTCCAAAATATCGTCGGCAATCCTGAGACTGCATACGAGGCTGAGGGAAGCAGTACGACTCATCAGCTTTGCCTCGATTTCTCGAGAAAGCTACCACCAGCCATAAAACAGGGCATGTTCTGTTCGAAATGTTATATTTTGTACAACTTCTGATAGGTATACTAGCCCGAGGACATAGCGCTGAGATTGCCCAGACCTGTTCAAACTCTCCAGACGTATCCCTGTGGAGGAGCACTTCGATTCGTGTTTGCAGTCTTTTGGAATCTCGCTACTGTGACAAGGGTATCCATTTCCCGAGTTTTGAAAGTCTAGGCATCGTCTTTTAGTTGTACTGGATGACCTTCGATCATCTATGCGGTTTGAGATTTCAGTCGTTGCTTCATGGTTTTGAGTAAAAGACTTACCTTACTCGAGGTCTCCAAGTCTCTTTTGATGACTCTACCCACTTCAACGCCACCGAGATTCTTGCTTGTTCGGTTCAATGAGGCATCATTCTGACTGCCCGAGACCCGTTTAACGCTACCACCGCGCTCGTTACTGTGAATTCTGTTGACGACGTGCCAACAAGGCCCCTCCTTGCTCTCGTCGTCTACAACTACGAGAATTGCCAAATGTGAGCGTTGCCCAGTCCCTACACCATATATGCTTTGCTTATACTGCGCCACCACGATCGGGTATATCTCTGACTTGCCGAACAAATTCTTTAGTGTATTCATGCTCGAAGCCCACCTGCATATATATTAGTATAAGTAATGAGCAACACATATATTGTCGTGCGCCGACATGATTCTGACACATCGAGCGCAAATAGGGAAAATCGGAAGAGGTGATTAGAGTCTGGCTTGTTATTCAGGTATTACCTTGGTGTTTCCTATAGTTGATGCTATAGCCAGACTGATAACGTCGTAGAAGCCTAGGAAATAGCAGCACTAGTTGTAGCGTCCGCCATCTCCAAACGAACGAACCACGCGTCATCCCAAGCAATCTGACATACTTCTTGCCTACGTCTTTCGCTTCATCAACCAGGCATACATGTGAGACGAGCGAAAATGGCTTCGCAGAATGCGAGCTTGTGGAATCCGCTAGTGCCGTTCAACCTGATCCTCAAGACCAACTGAAAGGCGGGTGCAGGAGAAGCAGACATCATTCGATTTGTCCAGAGGCACACACAGATTCCAATTCCGCATATTATATGTACAGATGAAGGCTTCGTAAAACCCTACATTCTGATGAAGCGAACAAAGGGGAAGAATCTCGAGGGTGCTTGGCGCGGCCTGAACCAAGACCAGAGAGTCAATGTGGTCGTACATCTCCGGTCATGCGTCGGACAACTACACCGCTTGCAACCTCCTGATCCTAAGGGTGTATGCGGACTTGGCGGTGCTGCATGCAAGGATGCTCATGTCCAGTCCGATGGCACATTTAGTCCTTTCACTTACGAGGCTAGCTTCAACGACCACCTCGTTCATGTTGCTTCGCTCTTTCTGGAACAGCGGACGTTCCTGGACATACGAGTACGTATGGTGGATTGCCACCCCATCGTGTTTACTCACAATGACCTCACTCCACGCAATATGATAGTTCAAGACGATACAGTGGTGGCGCTCCTCGACTGGGAGGACGCCAGATGGTACCCGGAACATTGGGAGTTCGTAAAAGCGCTTTGAGATCCTACGACATTCAAAGACGAATCTTGGAATGTCTCTATAAGGGGCATCATCCCTCAACGCTACGAAAGAAAGTGGCTACTCGATAGAAAAATGACTGACTATGGGTATGATTGGTCCATTGTGACGTACGTGTGCCTAGCAAATCTAAGCCCAGCCTAAGTCTTGCCGCCCAATAGGGGATCAGAGGTATCCGCTACTTCAAGTATACAGTGATCGATGGTTCATGACTCCCAGAATGCTCGGCTACTTCCGTGACTGACGTTTATCGGCTATGGTGCCAGCGTTTTCTCGCATGGAGACTGTTCCTGCAGTTATATATTAGTTCTGAAGATCTGAAGAGCTGAGCCTGTGGAATCTCGATGATTTAGTCTTTGCGATGTTACAGTGGTTCGTGGAACTGATTTGGGACCGTTGACGTGTAGCACTCTACTGCGTTCATGGTTCAATAAGCGTGTTGTGATAATCCACTTTATTGACCCTGCTACTGGTTGAGATGATTAGCGAGAGGGACTTATCTGAGTGTCTCGCGGGTGTATGATTCGATCCTGACGCGAACTCAAGCGCACGTGCTGGATAGTAGCGCCCAACAAGAACGCCGAGAGGGTTTGCAGCGTCACGCTGTAAACGCCTCTTGCATTCCTCCGATCTAGAACGAGCAGACGCTACATACCGTGCCTCACCTCGAATAATCTCACCAGTGATTCGCGAATAGAACCCTTCAAAGAATGCTGGCTGGTTCAGTGCTTGACCTACATCCATCGTAACCTCCCATGCACTTCGCTCAGGACAAATTCATCTCGCTCTTCAAGACTCCTGGACCATTGTAGTCTACATCGAGTCCTACTCTTGCTCGCACGCCACAATGCTGCTCGCTACCCTGTTCCAGCTCTTCTTCGACATTCATTCCTGGTACTTAAGCACGTGGTGTAACCGACCATTCGCAGGACGCGTCAGGATCCTATCTTGCGGACTCGTAGTCAAACGCAGTTCGTTATTTGGGGCAGACGAGGCGAATATTATTCGATATATACGCAAGAACACCACCATCCCTGTACCGCGCATCGTTCTGTCAACACAGGGGTTTGGTAGCGCGTTTATGCTCATGGAGTATGTAGAGGGAGAGGTTTTGGAGCATGCGTGGCGGACCATGGACGAAACACAGAGGGCGAATATCGTCAGACAGCTGCGATCTTACCTGGTCCAGCTTCGCGGGCTTCCTCCACCCCGCGCTCCGCTAGTGTGCAGTCTCGGTGGCACTGCTTGCAAGGACCCGAGGCTGCAGTCCTACGGATCGTTTGGCCCCTTCCCTACCGTCTCCGACTTTCACAATCATCTAGTCCATGCCGCAGCTCCCTGGATAGACGATATCTTCCTCAAAGATATCCGAAGCCGTATGTCCGACGACATCCGTGTTACATTCACGCACGGTGACTTCGCACCTCGTAATATCATTGTACGAGGGGATGAAGTTGCCGCAATTATTGACTGGGAGCATGCTGGGTGGTACCCGGAGTATTGGGAGTATGTCAAGGCTTTATATCGCCCTATGGGGATCAAGGACCAGTCCTGGAATGATACTGTCAAGAACATCGTACCCCAGGATTACGAGAAAGAATGGCGACTGGATAGAGAAATGACAGATTACATGGTAGGCGCCATCTAGGTCAGTCTGAAATTCCTATTGGGGTATGAATATCGACTCAAAATATCATTGGTACATATCCAGAATCGCACACGCGTTGCCAGTGAGCTTCCGTGGCCGAAGGTACTCGCCATTTAGGTTATGGATCCTATTCAGAGTATGGCACTGGATTCATTGCAGCTGACGCCTGCCTAAATGTTGTTCAGTTGAAGGAAGGTGTGGAATGGCACACGGAATAACAGATGCATTGTCGCGCCGAGATCATGCACTGTTCAACGGGACGATCACCGGTATGTCTCCCCTAGCACGAGCTTCGAGTGTAGCCCTGCTGGCTACTCTCATAGTAGGTAGCAGCGTTGCTTGGTCGGGTATTGCCGACGAGACCCAGCCCTTGCCGGATGCCCTCAGTAGTTGCAGTACCTCTATAACCCAGTCTCTGCAATTCCAGCCCTCAAATTGCGGCACCGGAGGATGGCCGTTGATGATCTGTTTGTCCCCGTGCTATTCGCCCTCTTACAATGATGTAGTCCGTGTCTCACCTTGGTCAAATCACCAATCTGCTCCTTCGCGATGTCGCCGACCAAGACTCCTCCCAGGCATTTGTCTGTGCTCCCCAGAGTAACCTCCGCGCTATGCAAGCCCCACTGAAGGCCACGCTTGTCATTGTAGCGACGATCAACGGCTTGGAAGCATGATCCTCGCTGTGCTCTCTCGTTCTTGAGTACAATCAGAGCCCAATGTAAATGTTCTTCGGTTCCAGCCCCGAAGTCTGCACGCTCGTATTGCGTGATGACTATAACGTAAAGTTTCTTCTGAAACAGTTGTGCGATGGTCTCCATCCAGTACCTCAATTAAATTAACGGTCATTTTCGTATGGATCCACACGAGTGCGCACGTACAATATTATGTTTGTCGAGCAGTTAACAAACGCCACAGTAGCTAAGGCGGGTTCTCACAGCGCCGGAAGCAATAGCTGACACATTGCGTCAAGCAGCCTCGAAGCATGTGCAAGCTGTGCCCGTGATCTCCCACTACGACAGGGATTGACGAATCAAGTAATTCCAAAGGCACCACACCACAAACAGTCAAATTGAGAGTCGCATTATTGAGGTGTGCACCCAGACCGGCAGTTATCAATAAGTGCCAGTGGTCTAGTCTAGACGCGGCCAATCATTCGAAGCCAGGAAAAAATGCACCAAAAGATTCGACCCCTTGCCGTCGTAATCACGCAGGACCTGTTCATCATCAATGTCGCATTCTACGAGACGATATGTCTCATGTGTCCTGGCGCTAGAAGAAATAGAGAGAAACGGTGATTGAGCAAGGGAGTCGGATATATGCAAACTCTACCCACGCGTCTACGGCACCATGGGATCGGCGCTGTCCCCGGCGTGCCGGGGATAGCACACTCGATGGCCTGCTTTGACCTTGAGGTCCAGTCAAAAGCCGCAGAATTTATATCTAGGTGGCCGTAGGTGACTCTAGTTAGTTGTAATTACATCTAGCAGTCCCACCTATCGAGCCACTCAAAAGAAAGATATCCCCACCGGACGTGTGTGGTCACGCCGAGTTTTCCCCTTTCGTAGGCTTGGTGGGTAGATTGTCCGTCGGGGAATACTTCGACCACCTGCGCAGGACCGGGCCGTACTTGAACAACACGAAGGGTATGGGCCCCATGAGAATCGCCAGGCATCCGAGTAGTGTCGACGCCCAGCGTGGGTTCAGCTGTTCGAACATCTGCGTTGCAAACAGCGGGAAGCCCGCGCCAAATAGTGAACGCACGACGGTCGTGGATGCGAGTGCGGATGCAGCGACGAAGAGGTACGCATCGATGATGTAGTTGAAGAGCGCGAGGAAGATCCAGACGATCGCGAGGCCCATCGGGAAGGTGCCCATCATCGGTGCCCAAAACGAGATGCTCGGGTACGACGTCCAGCCGAACCAGAAGAATGAGATAGCGAAGAGCGGAGCGGCCCACATCGCGATGTCGAGTCGTGCCTCCGGAGGAACAGGGTTCGGGGAATAGAGCTTATGCTTGTTCTCGTAGATGGGGTTGAAGATGATGAGATAGAGCAGGACGCCCGTGATGCCTCCCATGACGAGCGGGAGGAACATGAGTCCTGAGATTCCCTGGTTGAAGTGGTGGCCTTCCGTGAAGACAATGGGGTATGCTTCGAAGAGCAGGTAGAGACAGCCGTAGACAAACTAAACGATGTGTTAGAAACAGGTACAATCAAGGGGGCGAGGCGAGTACGACTCACGCTCATGTATAGGGAAATTGCGATAAGCATGGGTTCCCGGAACAGAATAAGGAACGGCCGTGCTAAGATGCGCTGCATGTGTTGCGAGAACGAGAATTTATGTTTCTCCATTGGAGCCCACCACTGCTCATCGCCCGTCTCCTTACGCTTTTTCTTCGCTTCCCGTACCAAAATGACAGGCCTGTCAGAGAATAAATAACATATCCAGGACATCGGCCGACAATCAAGTACTTACACGTATGTCTCTGGCAGTGTGAAGAGGATAAGCAGAAGGCATGCGCCCGCGAACATTGTCAAAAGCCAGAATACCCAGCGCCATGACAAGCCCGCGACGCTCATGAAACCACTGACAATACGACCAAGAGAAGGACCGGCGAATGGCGCGAGAGTGAAGAAGGCCAGAGCCTTTCCCCGCGTGTCTGCATCCCAAAGGTCGGAGATCAGCGCTCTAGAGGAGAAGTGTCAGTTTCGGAAATATCATTGACGACTGATGGACGCACCCGCTATTAGATAAGGGTGCCGCTGCGAATGTCCCACCGAGGAAGCGGAAGATCAAGATAGATGCGGTATTTGTTGAGAGCGCACAGCCTATTTGAAAGGCGGTATAGGCAGCGAACGTAATGACGAAGATAGGCCTCCGTCCAAACTGCTCTGATAAGGGGCCCCATAGCAATGGGCCAACACAATAGCCACCCACGAATAATGCGATCGTCACCGTCGCCACTTCCTTGCCGAAATGAAATTGTTCTATTAGGTCAAGCGTGATGCCACTGGGTGTTGAACTCGCGAACGTTCTGCGAAAGACTATCAGCTGAGTAAAACGTGAATGATACAATACTCACGCGTTAAGTATCAGAAGGCCCGCCAGCATTGTAAGATACCACCGATACCCTCGCGACCAATTTTGCGGGTTGATCAGGTCGTCGGGTGACATGCGTAGCTCATACGGATCATCAATCTTTTCTCCTGCAACCGGAATCCCATATTCTTCGCACGCTGCCTCAGAGTTGATATCTTCATCGTGTGGTGGAGGTGAGGGGTCAACGATGGTGGATGAGTGTGAGCTCGTCTCAGTTGGAGAACCTGTAGTTGGAAGAACCATACTTGGACTGCGGGTCGAAAAATATTATAAGACAACGACGATAGGCAGCGTCGGATTCGCGCGGAATGGCGGAGGTAGACAGGCCTACAGATGTAGGACAGACTGACGCAGCCTGGGCTTGTCATTTTGTAGGTGGGGTCTCTGAATGGGCGTCCGAAGGGCTCGCGTGGATATGTCTTGTAAAGAAGTGAGTAGGCCCACCGAGGGAGAGTAATTTGCATTCGAGAACAGTATAGGCCGGCCTTAGACATCAGCCTGACTGGGGCAGATGATGAAGACGTCTCGGAGAGATTCTACGAGATGTCCTCGCTCACCCATTTCAGGATAGGTTAGGATAGGATAGTAAAATCGACACGGTGCCACGTTGGAACGCAGGGTTCTGTACCCAATACATTGCGCAGCGCTAATATCATGTACCGTACCCAAAACACTAGCTACCACTTACTTCCAGATCCCAATCGCCACATCGAGCTTCTCGATCTCCGGTCCCAGGCGGTCCACCGGTCCCTGGCGCCGTTTCTTCCTGATTTGACTAGAATCGCTCAATGCGCTCCCGACGCCTTGCGCATCGAGCAACTGCGCATGCATTACGCGGAGTAATATTAGTAACCATTGCGGCTTGGATCGCAGATGCCCACAGTCTACGTACGACACCTGCGCGCAACTTGTTTTGCATCATCTTGGTGGTGCCCACACTGTCCAAGCTATGCATGAGAGTCTCAGTCATACTACTCGAAAGCCATCGAGAGTTGCCCCTGTTTGTGACGTTGTCGTGGTACAGCCTTGGTCTAGAGGTGTGCATTCTTCAAGCCGGAACAAGCATCGTATTGTGTCAGCCACTAGAACCGCCCTGAATTTGTTCAAATGCAGGCAGGAATCCCAGGCAAGCCACCCGAAGTATACACGTCTAGCAACATGTTGGGAGGAGGTAGCCGCAGTACGCTTAGATACTGCGGATGCCACATGTATACGTGTCACTCGTTGGCTATCCTGCAGTAGGTGGATGGGGGCGTAGCTTCAGGCGACTTGACTCGTTCCGTCCGACAGGAAAGGATGGCTGCGTTACTGACCGCTAGGAACGTGTCGGATGGTGATGGAGAAACAGTCAGGCTACACAGCATCGGGGGGACAGCCGCGAAGGATTATCAAATTACGGATTGCCGTAGGCTGCCACGGATTGCTTCGGAGTCGGTAGGCTTCATTTGGCGAAGGCAGGCACAGTGCACTATGGAAGCTGACGCGAGAGATATGACCAGCAGAGCTGGCGCTCGCCAGTAGCAAATGCGACGGGGACAAGAACAGCAGCGTCGCACCAGAGATATGATAATGATAATACTCGAGTGAGATTCAGGAAATTGGAGACACTAGAGGTTATTTGCTGGCACCTAGGTGCCAGTTCTGAATTACCAGTTGAGCTCCACTTGTCTCTCGGCAAAAGTGCGGGAGGTGGCGCGCTTGGGTTCAGAAAATCGCTCACCTAGGTACCAGTAAATAAGCTCCATTGTAAATCTGGACTGGGCCAGTGGTGAGGAGGAAAGATTTAAAGATGGTCCGATTGGCGCTCATCGTGTTGCGATGTTGTCCGCATTAGGCAGTTGTGATGCTCTGTCTCTTGTTCTGTGTTTGAGCCACGCTGAGACCTTATCTTCGGTCCGGGGCTCAAAGTCGTTTTACGCGCAGCGAACGGCGTCGATGGTACTAACGGGCGTACACCGTGGCAAACATCACACGTAGTCGGAATAATTGTCGGATCATAACTTTTGAACGCCGCGTCCGTGCCAAGAACCTGAGAACTACCGCGGTGGCATGGCCGTTCAGGACTTCAGGCTTTAGGTATTTTGACGGTGTATACGGAGGATAACAAGGGCTAATACCTATAGAGCGACGTCGTGTGATAATTCAGTGGTTTACTACAACCCAAGGTACAACCTTTAGCTCGGGACACAAGTCCCATGCCTTGCCTACAATATACTCGAGCACCACTGCAGGTGATTCAAAGCCCGTCTTCGCAAAGTGTTAGTGTAGTGATACATCTTGTGGTATTGGTCTCTTTCTTCGAGCTGCTCCTGGCACGTACTCCTTCTTCCTCCTAAGGATTGCGCGCTATGACTTCTCGGATACTCTCTACGGACGTCACCCCGCTCGTCGCTGGAGCTGCTAAGTGCCCAGCGGGCGCACCGCTAGTTAGCAGATTGTACCTAGATCCTCGGAGCTCCGCCAACTCTGACTTCGTGTTTTTCAGCGACGGGGTACGCCACCCGTCATGAGAATCACCTGTGACCACTACCACTCTTCATCTGAGATTTGCTAGCGAGCGTGACAAATGCCACCATCCCTACTAGTGTGAGAGCCCATCATGTTCGGTCACTCGGTGATGACTCGACTGATACAATCGAGCGTGGGCAAGCTGATGAAGTACCCTTGAGTATGCATTATGGAGCGTGTGTGATCAGGGGCCTTGGGACCATTGACGACTACAGTGTTTGAACACGATTCTGCAGCATCATTGCCATTCCTGAGATCGTGCCGCATAGGAGGCTGAGCAAGGCGGTTCCACTCATCAACGTCGCTTGTATTCCCATTACCTAGAAAGGGGCTTTCAGCCAGGAATCAAGATGAAGCTATGTTCCGGATGTTTTATGCAACTAGCGATAGGTGTGCCAGTCAGAGGACATACTCGCAAGAGAGGGCATTCTCACGTGCTCGTAGCGCCCATAACAATGATCATGATTGCCGCGCTTGTTAGGATGCGAGAAGCCGGCACGCGCGTTTCCAGTTGCTTTCAACCTCGGCGACCTACATCGCGGCAGCGTCGCCAATACTCAGCCTCTAGTGCCCCGAATAGAATGTTGAACGATACCATCAGGTTCGGTTTTTAACAAGCTCCGAACCGTCAGTACGTCAAGCTGTTGTGTGAACACAAGTGTGACCATTTTACGCTAGGTCATCTGAATAATCCCAACTGCAATACAATTGATCCAGTAGGAAGCTACGATGTTCCTCGCAACCCTCTTCCAGCTCTTCTTCGACGTTCATTCTTGGTACCTCAGCACATGGTGCAATCGACCATTCGCAGGACGTGTCAGAGTCCTGTCTTGTCGTTTGGTTGTAAAACGCAACGCACTGTTTGGTGCAGACGAGGCGGATATTCTACGCTACATACGCAAGAACACAATCATACCCGTACCACGTGTTATTCTCTCAGCAAGGGGGTTCGGGAGCACATTCATGCTGATGGAATTTGTCGAGGGAGAGGTTCTCGAGTATGCATGGCGAGACCTCAACGAAGGACAGCGTACCAAGGTTATCGGGCAACTGCGAGCACATGTGATGCAGCTTCGTTCCCTCCATCCACCTGACCCGCGGGCAGTGTGCGGTCTTGGTGGCGCTGCATGCAAGGATGCGCGACTGCAATCGTACGGCTCATTTGGACCCTTCGCAGCCGTCTCCGACTTCCACGATCATCTCACTCGTGCTGCAACGCCCTGGATAGATGAGGTTTACCTCGAGAATATACGAAGACGCATGTCCGACAACTACCGCGTCATGTTCACACACAGTGATTTGGCCCCTCGCAACATCATCGTACGAGGAGATGACATCGCCGCTATCATAGACTGGGAGCACGCTGGCTGGTACCCGGAGTATTGGGAATACGTGAAAGCTTTATATCATCCAATGTCGGTCAAGGACCAGTCATGGAACGACGTAGTGAAAGATATGATACCCCAAGGCTACGAGAAGGAATGGAAACTAGACAAGGAAATGACAGATCATATGGTCGGGGCCATCTAGGTCAGTTGCAGCAGGTCTAGGACAACACACTCATTGACTTAAAAACACGACAGCACAGTGTTCGCCCAACACAGCTCGATGGTGAAGATCTGTAACCATGCGTATCAAGATGTAGTCACGACAGTCGTGGTCGTTCGTGACCTTTGTAGAATCCCAGAATCAACGCCACAGTGCATCGTGTGCATCTACATCATCGGCTTGATTGGGTTGGGGAATTCTGGAACAATAGGTACAAAAGCAATCTGATGACAAGCTACAACCGCTTCTCCTGCACCGTCAATGAAAGGGACGAACCGAAGCAGTCTCAATGTACACCGTGCTCAGAGACGGTCGAGTGGAACAATCACCGGCGGCTCTCTCTTTTTGCGAGCTTCACTAGTGGCTTTACTGGCGATTTTCATAGCAGGTAGGAACCTCGCTTGAGTCGGAATGTCCGACGAAATCCAATTCTTGCCGGTGGCTCGTAACAATTGTAGCACCTCCATGATCCAGTCTCTGCAATTCCACCCTTCAAATCGCGGTACCGGACGGTGGCCATTGATGATCTGATTGTCTCTGTTATGCATTTCTTCGTTGTACACGCTTTGCATGACTTGCCTCGGTGAGCTCATCGATATGTTCTTTCACGATGCTGCCGACTCGGACCCCGCCCAGACATTTGTCCGTACGTCCCAGGGTGATCTGTGCGCTATGCAACACCCACTGAAGACCCCGCTCGTCACTGTAATAACGGTCAACAGCCTGAAAGCAGGGCCCTGTTTGTCCTTGTTCGTTTTTCAACACGATCAGGGCCCAATGTAGGTTCTCTTCTGTGCCAACACCGTAGTCAGCACGCATGTACTGCGCTACAACTATAATGTGGCGCTTCTGATAAAAAAGCTGCGCGATCGTATGCATCTATGGGCATACGTTAGTCATCAGATGTCCAGTATCATCAAGGTCCATGATGAGTGACGGTTATATGCGTACAATCGTCTCTTGTGAGTGTAGGAGTAGAGCTCCAGAACGCCACAGTGGCTGGAGCGACAGTTATGGCGTCGGAAGCAATAGTCGGCGTGCGTCAAGCTA
The DNA here is from genome assembly GCA_000320605.2 of Gelatoporia subvermispora B. Taxonomy (NCBI): domain Eukaryota; kingdom Fungi; phylum Basidiomycota; class Agaricomycetes; order Polyporales; family Gelatoporiaceae; genus Gelatoporia; species Gelatoporia subvermispora. The sequence continues at coordinate 640,390 of KB445799.1, forward strand.
TATGAGGCAGAACGCACAGCGTACTCGTGACCATTAAGGGCGACTGAACAATCTCCGAATCATCGTGGTTCACTGTAAGGGCATTCATATGATGATTAAACTTTGGACCGGAGTCAATAGTGATAAGTACGCTACAATATCTCGCAAAGAATCATCATTGATCATAGAATGTTGCTGTATCTTTGGAAGCATCATATGAAAAGTCGTCGGTGTCGTCGGGCTTTCTGTTATATATTGAACGAAGTTTTTAACTTAGCAATTCCGAAGATTCATCCGTGTGATTCAGTGAATACCGGGGTGTCGTCGTCAACAGCAGGCTGAATCTAGTCGAATTCCTAAGTCATTGAACAGGAATAGCGAGTACCCTATCTGTCAAAAAAGCGGTTTGACGACATGATACACCTACATATAGCCTAGGGGTGGCCCAAGCAACGCTGGGAAGCTGGATCCAGACCTGCTCAATGGTGCGCCACAAACCTGAATGAGGATGAAATCGCGGGACTTTCGACTCGTTGGCACGTGACCATCCAACACCTGACACGTTAGCAGCGACGCCGATCAGACGGGCGGCGGGCGCGTCGGCGCGACCAAGACGTGGTCATTGCCAGTGACCACGCCTTAATCGCGCCCGTGCTCAGGCCTGCTCAGGCTCGCACACTGTTCACACGACATAGCTATTCTATTCTTAACATGCAATCCTAGCGATGATTCTCGCCTGCATCTTCGAGTTCATCATCATTCTCTGCGGCATCTACGAGCGACACTGGTTTGGGCGACACGGCGGAGGCTATGTCAAATTTCTTCCCTTCGGTCTAGTCATGAAATTCAACAAGACCCATGGCGCTGATGAAGCAGACATTATCGCCTTCGTCCGCAAAAATACTGCGATCCCCGTGCCACGCGTCCTACTCCAAACACGAGGCTTCGGGAGGGCTTACTTTCTGATGAAACGTGTTGATGGAGAGGCCCTGAATTCGGTGTGGCACAAGCTTGATCCAGACCAGAAGGCCAGTGTAGTGCCGCAACTTCGGCTCTGTGTCGAACAGCTGCGTGCATTGCAGCCTCCTTCCTCTGGTACGGTTTGTGGTCTCAGCAATGCAGCACTCGTCGATAGCCGAATCTCCTCGTCTCCCGTTGGCCCCTTTCGTAACGAACACGACTTCAACGATCATCTCATCAAAGCTGCCTCTATATATGTAGATGGTACACTCTTGCGAGATGTTCGAGCTCGTATGCATGACTCCCATCGCATCGTGTTTACACACGGAGATCTAGCACCTCGGAACATCATCGTGCGGAGGGACAAAGTTGCCGCTATCATTGACTGGGAGGGAGCTGGGTGGTATCCAGAACACTGGGAGCTTGTGAAGGCATTATATAACCCGATGATGCGAGACGATGAATCGTGGAACACTGCAATCAGGGAAATCCTTCCCCGAGGTTACGAGAAAGATTGTGAAGTGGATAGACAATTGAGTGACCGCATGGTGGGCGCGTTCTAGAGTGAGTGCACTTTCTGAGGCGCTTTCGAGACGTCATGCGAGACTAATGGTTGCAAGACCTCACACGTACGATTTGAGTATCATACAGTAGCGAAAGAAGGCTCAATGCTATCATCGTATTCCAGGTCGGTCGCTCTACTGGGCTTAACCAATTTATATGTCTCATAACTATTGACAGAGATGCTGTATCACGCTCGGCAATCGATATCGCTTTCTTGTATTCTCGTACCATTTCAAGTTCGGAAGCAACGAAAGACAGTCATCTTGACTCCTGCATGTCCAGACCGATATAGTTGTCACAGAACTGACGCAGATCGCCTGGAGATTCTCACCGAGGCACCGTCAGAATCGCCAGGAAACTTGATGACCACCGGTGGCTTGCTTTGTTTATATGTTTCATTGGTTTCGCGACTGGCAATTCTGAGATAGGGCAACAATGTTCCCTGACCAGGGATCGGCGCGTGTAGCCAACCTCTGGCGCTGAAGAGTTGAAGCACCTCTACCACCCAATCTCTACAGTTCCAGCCTTCGAATGACGCGACGGCAGGATGACCATAGGCAACCTTGTCCATGTAAGCCGTATGTGGTGTCGAGTTATGATTATTCACTTGGCTTAATTCCTCCAGTTCGCCTTTTTTTGATCCTCCCAACCTCGACGCCCCCAAGGCACTTCCTAGTCTTCTGAAGTCTGGCATTAACACGTAGCACGACCCATTCCACGGGTCGTTCATCAGGGTAATGTCGATCCACGGCTTGATATGCTGGGCCTTCTTGTTCATCGCTGAGAAGTATCATGATCACCCAATGCAGCTGCTCCTCCGTCCCCAGTCCGTATATGTCTCGCATATACTGGACGACGACTACAGGGTATGATTTGATGAACAGATTTGCCAATCTATTCATGGTCGAGATAGATTTTCGCTAGTTTGCAGGACTCTTCGTGTCAGGCGGATGTCGAGAGCAGGGATTTGTGGTGCTGGCGATAATAATTTTACCACAAACTCATACGATGGTCAAGAGCGGACGGGATATATCATGATCTGCACGTTTCCGGGATGCAAAAGGATCACAATACTCGTCGTTGCATCTTCGGGGACCCAGCTTTGCCTTTCTTACATGATATCCATGGAAATGCGCTCATTGTCAGAATCAAGGTACCGATGTGAACGGGCAATCCCGCCGGGGCCTATACCTGTCTGTCTACCGCGGATATAATGCCCGACGAAAAGCCCTGATACCTGGCGTTGCTGCGCCCTTGTTCTTAAAGCCACGGTGCTATCGAAGGCATATCAGACCCAGACACCCGGACTGCTTTCCTTCTTGCAGATACACTCGGTATATTCACTGAAAATTCAATTTGATGAACGCTGATTTGTCTGCCTTCATGAAGTCTGCTTACCGGCATGTCATGATCCAGGGGTCTGTAAGCAGGGAGCTGGCGCCTGGTGTGGTGAACTATCAGCGGTCGAAGCTTTGTGGTAGCTTTTGCATGTGCTAAACACGACAGGTACTGGCCGAAACACAGAAACAGCACAGTATCTCTATCACACTAAAATTTGAATGACTTCGCCCAGAGTTATCCATGAGAGAGGTAACATTAATCGTACATTTATGTTTCTTTTGCCACTCTGGGACGTCTGCATACTATTGAGCAGCTTTAGGGCTGAATTATACGTCTAACTCGTGTTGGACATAGCAGACGAGGCGAAATTTATACGGACTAGAGATTGCATATGTGGGTATATAGAGCAATAGGACGGACATCTGTGCAGTGACTTCACTGTGCAGACTACGATTGATATCAATAGTTAAGCAGAAAGAAAGATCGAAGGAGATAAATGATCACTACAAACAAGCATCGAATATCGAGCCCTTGAGAACGGAGCACCTGAGTTCACTGCAACCACTTACTGTCCGGGGTCTTTTGCTTAGTCAGACACATGCCGGGGCTGGGCTTACCATATTAAGCATCCGAACGATCCATACCCTTAATCCATTCGGTAGATCTATGCCCACGGTGTATGTGCCTCGGTCTGCCACAATTCCCAATTGGGAAATTGAGGTCGTTCCCGGGCGCCTATGATACAAGTCTGTTCTGCTTCAACCGCTGGGGACGTCAAGCCTCTGAACTGAGCATATTATTTTAATGAGTTACTAGCTTTATCTTTTACTGGTTACTGGATGTTTTTACGATCTCCAATCACCGGAAGACACTCATGATGGCTGCTGTTACGCGACCTGAGCCGATGAATGCGTCGCCGCACCATTCCAAGGTCAAGACGACTCTCACACTAGCTGACCCACTTGTCGTGGCTGGTGGGATGGTATCCGGCAAGCTGGAGGTCGAGTGCAAGGCAGACAAAGGTCTCGGGATTGGTGTGATCACTGTAGAGCTCCTTGCTGTTGAAGGTAGACCTTTACCACCCCAAGGTTACTTCCGACTGACCGTTCCGTAAGAACTGACATCCAAACACCATTCCGCGACATCGACTTTCCTGCATAGTCGACGCTTCTTTCAAGGCCCTGGACTTCCTCCTTCCAACGCAGTTGAGCCACATACGAAGGCCGGCGACCCGCCTTTGCCATCTGGGTACCACCCTGCGCGGCGCGGAGTGACCACATTCCTCTTTAGGTTTCCTCTCCCGCCAACGTCACCAGCTTCCATAAACCTAAGCTCCGGCCTAGCAGTAGTGAAGTACGAGGTGAGGGCAAGTGTTGGAGTAGCCTGGAAGGGCGAGAATCGCCTAGTCGTGGACAAGAAGGGCGTCGAAGTGGTAGAGGGCTTCGAAGAGGATCTTCTTGCGGGCGCGGGGGAAGCTGTGATTGTGGGCGAGAACGGCAAGATCTGGGTTCAAGGAAGGATTGTCGGAGGCATCCTCGTCGCGGGCCAGCCCACATGCATTGAGCTACATGTCAAGAATCTTTCCGCGAAAAAGGTACGCTTTGGCCCACTGCGTTCAGGGACGCAGCTGAGACGACTCTAACACAAGAATACTGGCATCGCCGTGGCCTTGACGAGAGAGTTGCAGCTTCCTTCTTTACCCGGGGCGCCGAAATCGCCGCTGCAGATACTGGAAGCCCTTACCTCCGTGTCGTTCCGTAGTGCGGAGTATATCTTGCATCCCGGTGCCGAAGGCGTAGCAAATCTGGTCGTTGATGTTCCTCGGAATGCAAGAGGTGTGCGGGGTGGCGTGCGCTATGGCGATGAGCGCCATCCCAAAGGGAGAAGCCACCTTTTTCAAGTCCAGTGCGTACTGGGAGTAACGCTGACGATGGGGATTGGAAGGTACGTTGCGTCTTCACTGTGAAGAGTATCAACTGATCATCTTCCGTTGATACAGCAAGGATGTTCATCTAGATATTCCCGTACAGATACTACACTCTGCTGCTCTACCAACAGTGCCTCCTCAGCTCCAAGACACATATTTGCACGAATATATACCCCCACAGCCTACGCAGGCATACCTGCCCCCCGTTTCTCCACAGCCCTATCTGTCACCTGCATCTCCACAACCATACCTGTTGCCCATATCTCCGCAACCATACTTACCACCGTTTTTGCCATCTCTCCCAGAGCGAGCGCTGTCACCTAACTTATACCCTTCTCCGCCTATATCACCCATACCTCTTCCCCATTTCAGCCAAGGCCAGGTCTGGCTACCCCCTCCAAATTACCAATATCAATCACCATATGCGCTCTCGCCGCCGCCCTCCGACCCCTATGCTTACGCCCCCTCTGCTCACCTTGCTGCGCCTTACGTACCTCCCATGCGACCCTCCAGCGTGGAACCTGTTCCATCATCGGCTGTCTATGGACTTCCGCTGCCTGCTCTCCCACCACAGCCACTGCTCAGCGTCCCCACCGGTATGCCAGTCGTTCAAGGCCGGGAAGAAGGTAAGGGCGAGCGTGCTTCACGTGTTGCCCACCATCTTCGTATGTCTTCCCGCGGCCGCTCTGCTTCTCCGCCTGCCCATCGTTTCGCGACGCACACATCTACAGAACCTGGGGCGCCTGCTGCTGAAATGCTCGCCCTGCCCGATTCCTTCGTGCCACTAGCGCCTCAGCCTGCATCTGGCGGCCCCTCGCCGTTGCACTCCCCGCGCAGCCATGCATCCTCGTTCTCGCTGTCACCACGCCTCCCGCCCTCGCCCAACCTTGCTCCGGCCATACCACGCAACTCCCATGCGACAGCCACAACCTCTGTTCCTCCCTCACCGAGCCTGTCCCCAGCGGTCATATCGCCGCGGCCCATGCTGTCTCCTAAGCATTCGTTTGTCGCGGAGTCCTTCAAGCAGGTCAAGCAGCTCGAGCGTCTCGCCGCGGAGGAAGACATCGCCCAGGGCGACGGGGCTCCGCGAATGGACAAGACGCTGCCCCGCACACCCGCCGTCGCAGAAGCAGAGCCCGACATGGCCACGCTGCTCAAGGCGGGCGCATCCCTCGAGGTGCCCGTGCCGAAGCTGCGGGCGCTCGGTGGACCGCTAGGCGGTCTCGACGCACTCGAGGCACGGCTCCTGGCCGAGGTTGGCACGCGCAAGGTCGAGAACGCGGAACGCCCGGACGTGCGCCAGGTGCTGCCCATTCCCATTCCCATCCCACCTCGCGCCCCAGATCCGTGCAACGATTCGGCGATCTCGAGTCTGACACTCCCCGCGGCGGACATGGACCACCTCGAGCTGGAGCACGAGCTGGAGCAGGACGTGCATGCGGATGCGCGCACGCTCAGGCTGGGTGGCGCCAGTGCGCAGGGGAGCGGCTCGGCGTCCACCAAAGGTGCCCTTGCTGTCCCGTACGGCCTGAGCACGAGCGCGGATCGGCGGAGCGGGGAGCGGCGCCTGAGTGATGCGGGGCGGCCGAGCAAGGAGTCGAATCAAGAGGGCAGCGCGAAGAAAGAGGGCGGAAGCAAGGAGAAACGGCATAAGGGACGGAAGAGCGGGGAACGTCCGAAGGAGGTGAAGGCCGAGGAGTTCCACCGCATACGCCAGGAGGCGCGCGGACGGGTCGCTCAGTGGCTGGGGACCATCGAGCCCGTCGTCATGCCCCCGTCGACGTCGACGTCTCCGGCAGCTACGCCAGCCGATAGTGGTGCACCGCTCGACGAGGGACGCAAGGCAGAAGACGCGCGACCGAGCCCAGTGCCGGATCCGGAGCCCACGCTCGAGCAGCCCGCGGCCGAAGTTTCCGCCTCGCCGAACCCGCGCTCGTCCGGGTTCGTCCCCGTGGGCACCTTCCGCGCCGCGCAGCTGCAGCGCTCCCGCCTGTCGAGCATCACGCGCTCCCAGCAGCCCTCGCCGTCCCGGCTCACCGCGAAACCGCTCGTCTCGCCCAGCAGCGAGACCCCGCCCCTCGCAGGCTCTGCGACAACGACCACAGTAGCCACGCCCGCGCAGACCCCGCGCAAGGCACCGCCAGACCCGCCCGCAAAGCCCGCGGGACTCGCGGTCCCCTCGCGCGTGGGGGACCCGGAGGTGAGGTATGATGTGCGCTCGGCGCGCGGCGGGCGCGGAGGCCGGGTCATGGCGGTTGCTGCGCTGTGGGCGGACGCGATCGGCGGGACGAAGCAGCAGCACCAGCAGGGGCGCGGCGGGAAGGAGAACGCGAAGACGTCGGCGCGGCTTGTCGTGCCCCCTGCGAACGCGAGCGCGGGCGCGCCGTCGGTCGCGGTCGCGAAGGCGCGGCTCCAGCTCGAGCAGCAGACGCGGGCCGCTGCGCCTGGACCTGTGGCCCTGAAGCCGGTCGCGGCGCCCAAGCCCACTGCACTCGCCGCACCAAAGTCCTCGCCCGCAGCCACACTCAGACCCGCGCCGTCCCCCGCACCCCTATCCACACCCGTGTCGACCCCGGCCGCCGCGAAGATCACACCGACCCCGGCCGCTTCGAGGTCCACGCCCACCTCAGCCGCTCCGAGGCCCACACCCACCCCAACCGCCACCAAGCCGACACCCGCCCTCAAGCCGCCCCTCGCGCCCAGGCCCGCCGCGCGGCGGCCGAGCCCCGCCCCGCGCCCCACGACCGCCGGGGGCGCCCCAGCTACGGGGCACGCCACGGCCATAGCCCCGAAGCCCGCGGCGCGCCCCGCGTCGGCCGCGCTGCGCATCAAGGCGCCGCGCGTGCCCGCGGTCGTGTCGTCCTCGCTCGCGACGCCCGTCCTCTCGAGCACCGCGTCGCTCGCGCGGCCGGTCGTGCGCCGCGCGCCCCCGGCGCCTGCGTCCGCCACGATGGGCGGCGGGAGGGGCGCGCCGGGGGCGAATGGGGCGAACGGGGTGAACGGGGCGAGCGGGGCGAGCGGGCACGTGAAGCCGAAGTCGCGACCGGCCTCGCCGGCGGGGGCGGGCAAGCTGCTCGAGCGCGCGCCCGCGCCCGCGCCCGCCGCGGAGGGGCCGGTGCCGGTGAAGGCGCCGCGCGCGGAGCTCGCGTTCGGGCAGGCGCGCCTCCGGGAGCTGATCAAGAAGTACCAGGGGACGGCGGACGCGTAGCGGCTCGTTGCTCCCGGGTGGTACCGCACGAAGATCTCGGTTGCGCCAAGCGTGCGTGTGCTGTGTTTCCTTCTCGTATCCGGATCTGGATTCTGGTTTCACGCTTGCTCGGATGGGGGACGATATACTGGACTCGTGGTGTGATGTGCGCCCCGCCCCCTCCCTGCTGTGTGCGGTCGATAGACGGCTCGATGTTGTATACCTCCTTTTTGTACTTGATCCTGCGCTCCGTTTGTGCTGCCCGCATGCTAGTTCTTCAGTCGTCCTTCCTCACTGCTCACTGCTCACTTCTCACCTATTCTCTCCTGTTTCTCGCACGTTACATTTGCATGTGTCACGCTCACGACTTTCACGACCACCCACTCACGACCCTGCTCACCTGCCCGCACGTCCGCTTGTTCACTCACTGCCCACATATTCGCTTGTTTACATACTTATTCGCCTGCGTCTCGTACATACCTGCCTATTGTTATACGCCGCATCGCTCGTGGAGCCCTTTGCCTCTGCCATTCTACCACCAACGAACGAGCCCCCGGGCGAGCGAGTGCTGGAGGACGACTCGGTAAGCACCGGAGAGCGGGCTGATGGCGCGGCCCTTCAGTCGGGCCCCGGCAGTTCACAACTCTCGTCCTTCGTTCTGCGGTGCCCTCGCCGCTGTTCCTCGTCGAACACAACCCACGACACGTCGGCGGTCGCATCGCAAGCAGTCCGAGCCTGAGCGTTCCCGACGGGAAACGGAGCTGAACGCGAGGAGCTTTACGGGATGTTTTCGAGAATTGACGGCGGTCACGACCGTCGCTCCTTTGGCGGCAACATTGCGCAATGCGAGATCTGGCGGGGACCCGCCGTATCACGCGGGCCTGCCGACTGGGTGCTGCGGGGCCCCGCCGACTCGGTGAGACCCCATCGTACTGCGATTTGCGCACGGCCTGTTGAACATCGGGACGCGAGGTTCCGGCGCGCATGGCAGCGTCTTCAAGTTGAGGGAGAGCGGGTTATATGGCAGGGCCTACACCGGACAGCATCAGGAAAATGCAGCATTTGCTTTGGCGCCGCTTTTCCTGCTCTGGGCTATCGCAGCGGGGAAATCGGGAAAGCCCAGGCGCAGTGGACTGGGGTTTTCCCGCTGTTACCGCTTCTGGCGCGCTTGTCGACCATGTTCGAAAGACGTCAAGGCAGGAAAAGCAAAACCGAGATTTTGCTGATGGGGAGTGGGAAAGTATGACTACGCAAGTGCTCCTCGAAAGTCTCCCTCTGTGTGAAATCAGTTATAACAAGTCAAATGAGCTGAGCCTCCCACGACGCGTGCACGCTTTGCGAGCGTGACTGCGGGGAGATCGGCGGCAGCGTCGTAAGAGGTCGTCTCAGCCACGTCGGGTTATGTGGCAGGCCCAGTGCTCCACTGAACAGGAGACACGGCACGGGGGCGGGAAAGTAAGTATGGCTACAAGCTCTATATCCAGTGGACCAGTATGTCCGACTTTGCCAGCGCTCCCGGCGTGCGACGTGAACCGTGATGCTTTTCGAAAGTCTGTCCCCGCATGAAACCTGCACAAGTCGAACCAAACTGAGCCTCCCATGCCGCGACTCGCGTGCGCGCTTTGCGAGCGTGATAGCGACTCGCGAGGAGATCGGCGGCAGCGTCGCGAGACGCCGTCTCAACCACGCCCAAGTAGTCGGTCGTGACGGGTGGGCGCGTCGCGCGCACGTGACCGCATACCTGTCAAAGTGCAATATTCCTCCTCTTCCTCCTCCTCCTCTCGTCATGGTCTCGATTCTCGAGGGCCTCATCCGTCCCAGCTTTTACCCGCGGGCCATCTGCCATGTCCCCCGTCCCCGCGGTCCAGCCCACACTCACCTCGACTGCACAGCATCGGCGCCCATCGCACATCGCGCCGAGCCCTACGGTCAACGCGCGCGCGCATGCTGGAAAAAGTCGAGCACGACGCTCGGGATCCGGGCACACCGCGCATAGCCAAAGTCCAGAGCCCAGAGCCCAGACAGCCCCGGACCGATGCTATTGCTCACGCAACACAGAGTTGCGCACGGGGGCGCACCGGGAGGCGGCGCGCGCGGGAGAGCTGTCGAGCGGACGCAGCCCGGCGGGCGCCGGCGCCCATCCTCTCGACACTGTCACGCGGCGGGCCCCGCGTGTGCCCGGCGGCGCGTCGGGGTGCAGCAATCTGGCGACGCGACAATGCGCGGGCCCGCTGAGCAAGCAGCGCGGGATGCGGAGGCGGGTAGGACTGGCTCACTGAGGGGCCGAGGGGATGCAGCGAGGCACGCGCTGGCGCGGCTTAAGTACTTAAGTAGCGGGGGATGCGCAGCGCGCGACACGGCAGCGCGCGCTGGCCGGCCCAGGCACACACAGGCTCTGGCCGCGGATGCGACAGCTGCCAGCGGAGAGCACGACCCGTGGTCGGCGGCTGACTGTCGCGCGCCGCGCGCCGCAGCGGGGCCCGGGCGCTGCGAAGCTCGGACGAGGGAGATGGGCGTTGCGTGATGGCTTCGGCGCGGTCGTGTGATGCGCGGGTGACGCGGGCTGCGGGGGTGCGAGCGGAGGTGCGAGGGGCTGGCGGGGAGAGAGCTGCGCGGAAGACCTGCGCGGAGCGCGCGACGGGCGCCCCGAGACGCGATCGCGCTGCGCTAGCCGAGGATAGCCGCGACGCGTCCCATCCGTGCGTCCGTCCGTGCGTCCTGCCTCGGTGGACGCCTCGACGCGCACCCCACTGCGCTTCCTGCCCTGCACCGCCCTCTGGCATGCTGCCTGCCACGCCAACTACGCTTGACAGACCTGGCGTAGCATGATGCGCACGGTTCCCCGCATCATTTACGCCATATCACTGAGTCGCTGTCTGTTGCTAGCTCGCTCTGACACGGGTGCGCGATGCATGGCGTGGGGCGGACGTTACTCGCGCCGAGGCGCGGTGCTGTGGCAGGACGGGGTGCTATCACGGCTATCGCGATGGGAGGGCTGGCGCGGGTGGTGTGCGGACCGTCCCGAGGGCGCGGCGAGCGGCGCTCACGGGGGACGTCCCACCCAGCTTACTCATGCGCACGAACACGGGCACGCTCCAAAGCCCAGAACGACGCGTTTTGCTCGTGAATGCCGCGCAGCGCGTAAGCACCACCACGCCCCCCCTCCCATTCAAATATACAAACGCTCAACCATTGATTCACGCCCCAGCGCCAGAACCACGACCCCTGCCTTGCCCACATGTGCGCCCCAATTCCGCGCTCGAGCCTCGCGCACGCCCAGCGGAAACCATCAATGAGCCCGCGCAGATAGGACCCCCTTCCCTGCTCGCGTCCACCGAGAACGGAAGTCTCGGCTCCATATACGGAAGCACGCCTAGCGCGCCCGTTCCGGACAAGCCCTGCTTCTGTCTCGCGCCCGCGCGCTTCTAGAAGCTGGCCGTGGAAGGCTTCTCGCAGCTTCTCGCGCGGCCGCTGACGTCGCCCACCTTCCCCGGCCTGTGTTTCTGCGTTTCTGCGTGGCTTTGTTTCTCCCGTGCAGCTGCGCGCGCGCGGTTACAACGATATCAGGTGTGCCCCCGGGGCACGGCGCGCGAGCCGCGTACAACTGGATACGGCACTACCGTGCTCGACGCGCAGGCGACTCGCGCAGCTGGCTAGCCGGGGCGGACGGGGGGAATTGTGGTGGCAGGCGGGGCGCATGCATGCACGCACGAGATTATCGATTACGCACCGCGATCGCGCGCGCCGGACGCCCACGCCGCCGTCACCCACTCGATATAAAGCCCCCGCTTCTCCTCGGGCCTCCGTGCGTCCGCGTCCAGCCCTCCCCTCGCCCTGGTCCTCGTCCTCGCCCGTCGCCCACCGTTCGCTCTTTCAACCCGCCCCCAAGCACCCGCCTCCGCCCACGCGCACGATGCCCCGCCACGCCCCCGCCGCGCTCGCGCTCCTCCTCCTGTGCGCCCTCGCCGCGCTCGCGCTCGCGCACCCGGCCAAGTTCGAGTACCCCCGCGCCCCCGCGCGCCGCCAGGACGGGGACGGGCAGTGCAGCAGCGGCACGATCCAGTGCTGCGACAGCGTCGCGACGCCGGGCAACTCGAGCGTCGTGCGCCGCGCGGTGCGCGAGCTCGGCGTGCGCGTGCGCTACAATGAGCCCGTCGGCGTCGGGTGCTCGTCCGCCGACCCCGTCAGCGTCGGCGGCGGGACGAACTGGTCAGTGCCCCTTCGCGGGATTGGTGTGCAGGGACGGTGCTGATGTGTGCTTTGTTTTGGGCGGCAGCGCGTCGACGCCCGTGTGCTGCGAGGACAACTCGTTTGGCCTCATCGGCATTGGGTGCACGCCCATCTCCATCGGGCTCTGAGCGCGCCGCGCACGTCGGACGTCGAAATAAAATGACCCGCATATACCCTGCGCACGGTGCGTCCCCCCCTCCCCCCTCTCCACACCCCGCATCATGACATTTACCCGCCGCGCAGCGCGCAACCCCACGCACATCCTACCCGCCCGCGCCGCGCCCCTCATTCCGGCACGCGCAGCACCTGCACAGGCCCCGCCCCGAGACCGAATCCGACTCGGACACGCGCCTCCCCCTTGCACCCGCCCCCGGACTTTCGGAATTTCGGACTTTCGTATACGTACCTCCTAGCACCGCATTGTGCGCTCGTAATCGCCCCGCCTCGTACCTTGAAGCTTGCAGCTCGCACCCCGCACCCGTAGCACTCTGTCCGCCCGCAGGCGCGCACGTCGTATGGTTGAATTTTATGTACACATTCGTTGGACTCGTCGCTCGGGCGCGCGCGGCTCGATGAGAAGGCGGGGCGCCGTGAATGGACTTTGAAATTGGGATTGGGTTGGTAAGACGTTGATTGAGACGTGTGCGGATCGCGATGCTTAATTCGGAGGAGGAGGCCAGGACGACCGCGGACCGCGGCTTCGTATCTCGCACCTCGAACTTCGCTTTTCTTGCGAAACAAGCTCTGACGAACCAATCCTTGCTTGCGGGGTCTCGCGTGTCGCTGTGTGCAGCTGCTTTCGAATCGGAGGCACCCCTACACTGGTTCCGCTTCGGGCAGACTCAGCACAGGCTCGGAGATCCCGATCCAGGAATTTTCGAGCTCGCACTTTCGAAGCGCCGTACGGACTCCGGCGCAGACGCGTCGACACTCTCTAGGGAAGCACTACACAAAATTCGGACGACGCGCAGAATGAATCAGCGCCCCCGGGGGCTAGGGCGTCGTGCATCGCGCTGTGGCCGCATCTGCACCCCACTTCGACGGCGACCTTCCGTCCCCCGGGCGGTCTCCATGCCGCGGATTGCCGCGGCCCGTGATGGGGGGTAGCAGAGAGAGTGAGCCTTTATGGCAACATGGCCGAGTGGTCCAAGGCGCTGGAATCAGGATCTGACGTCCGCCCATCCAGTCCGAAAGGGCGCGAGTTCGAATCTCGCTGTTGTCATCTACGTTCGTCATTTTCCTTTTTTCCTCGTTCGCCGTCGCGTCGTACGTCCCCGGCGGGCAGCGGGCAGTGGGCGCGGCCCCACGCACGCGCGAGGCTTACGCGTATGAGGCTTTTGGGCGCGGGGCCGGGCGCACGGGTTGGATTGGGCTGCATCGCGCAACGCGCGCGCGCGGATTGGGTACCTGGGTCTACGAGGGCACGGCGGCGGTGGCCCGTGTGTGATTACGCGGGGCGCGGGGGACTGGTACTACTGGGAGCTACGTGGCTACTTTGGTATAGAAGGAGCCGGCGAGGGGCGCCTGCAGCGCGGGACGGCCGGCGCGGGACGAGAACGGTAAATAAAGCGCGGCGAGGGCGCGAGGGGCGAGAGCGCGAAAGGCAAGGATGAACAGTTGTCAAAGCGGAGGAAAACAGAGAGTCCGCGGGGACGAAAGGACGGTCGAAAGACGGGGGCGCCCGTGCGAGCTCGCCCGTGTTCGGACGGGGGGCGCCGGGCGCGGGGCGCTGTGGACGCTGCGCGCGTGAGCACGCGATGGCCGTCTGTGTTGACTGCGCAGGGACGTACCGGGGCGGGCGGGCGCGGGGCTCAGAGGACGATCGAGATGGGGATGCAGCCGAGGTTGATCAGGCCCTCTGCGCACGCGGGGCGGGTGGTCAGCGACTCCGTCTCCCCCGGGCGCACCCGGGCCCAACGCGCAGGGACACTCACCGAACGTGTTGTTCTCGCAGCACATCGGCATCGCCGTGCTGGCACATGCCGCACACGCGCGTTAGCCACGTTAGGTCGGGAGAAGGGGAGAGGGGGAGAGGGGGAGGGGGAGAGGGGAGAGGGAGGGGCACTCACCAGCTCGCGCCGCCCGCGCTGCAGCCGTACCCGGCGAGCGCGTCCGGGTCGAGCCCGACGACGTCCTCGAGGACGAAGCCGAGCAGGCCGAGCACGCCGCGCGCGCGCTCGGAGTAGGCGGGCCCGGCGCTGTCGCAGCATTGCACCGTCCCGACGTTGCATTGGCCGCCCGAGGCGGCGGCGGTTGAGGTGGGGGCGGAGGAGGTCGAGGAGTCCGTGCCGGAGGCGGCCGAGGACGATGAGGACGAGGCAGGTGCGGAGGAGGAAGCCGAGGAAGAGGAAGAGTCGGTGCCGGAGGGGGACGAGGAGGCCGAGGCGGTGGGCGCCGCGGAGGTCGCGGAGGCCGGGGCGGTGGAGGACCAGGAGGACGACGCGGGGGCGGAGTCGGTGCCGGAGGGCGCGGGGGACGGAGACGCGGAGTCCGTCGCGGACGGCGCGGCGCTCGGGGGCGCGGAGGACGTGGGCTCCGCGGAGGCGGTCGGGGTGGACGACGGCGTCGCGGAGGGACTGTAGTACACCGACGAGGACGGCGGCGCGTACACGGTGCTGGAGGGCCCGTCGCAGTCCGAGGAGGCCTGGCGCACGCGGAGCGGCGAGGCGAGCGCGGGCGCCAGGAGGGCGACGGCTGCGAGGAGCGAGGCGAGCCCGAGGGCGGGGAAGTGCATCTTGAGATGAGAACGAAAGGAGCGGCTGGGCTGGTGGGCTGGTGGGCGTCGAGTCGGAAACCTGCAACGGGGTGGGTCAGTACTGCGCAGAGTCCGAGGGCGAGCAGGACGCGTACGAGTGCGCTCGACAGAGTGCAGCGTGCGAGAGGCTGGGGCGGCTTGGGCTGAGGCAAGGCCAGACGCGTCCTGGCATTTAAGCAGGCTTGTACCGAGAGCCGGCCGCGGAGGGGATGCGCGTCCGTGCACGATCACCCGATGCATTCACGCGCCGGTTGCGTCCTCGTGCAGCCACAGCGGAAGCGCACACACTCGTGCCTCGCCCCGCTCGCCTGGCCAAGCCCACCTTGATCCCACCCGCCGCCGGGCATATGCAGCAATCACACCCCTCGAGGCGGGCAGGACGCGTCCGGGGCGGCTCTGCCGGCGTATGCCCTTCCCGCTGTGCCCGCGTCCGAGGAGTGCCTGAATTTCGGACGTCGCCCTTGTGAGACTCGGTGCGCCAGCGCGAGACGGGCGGTCGAGCGCAGTCGAGCGTCGCTGTGTTCTTCGGGTGACCCGCGTTGAGCTGTCTGCCGGCGAGCGAACGCCAGGGACACCTTCCAGCGTCGAGATAACGGCGCAGGCGATATTACGCAGACCTTCCCCGGCCAAGAGAAAAGAGCCCTTGTGGAACCGGGACAGTGCGCACACTGCACACCCGCGAAGACCCGCAAGCCAGCCCCGCTCTGAATCACGCGCGCGGAGGAATCATACGCACCGGGCGCGCTCCGCACCGCTCGGCTCGCAGAAGGGAAGCCCCGCGCGCGAGCACGTCAGAAACCCCAGCAGAAGGCCACCCACCCGGAAACGCTGCGGCGCGTTCTGGAAGGCCGGGACGTGGCGTGCAGGCGCGTCATGCAGAGACGCGAGCAAAGTCGGAATCGAAGCGCGCTGCAGATCGCCCGGACGCGGAAGGGGACGCCCGGTGGCGCCCGGCGGGATCTGCGAGGTAGCGCTCTGCGTACACCTGCGCGCGCTGCGTCGAGTGTGACGTCCTTGTGAGCTCAGACTTACGGTGCGCGCGCGCATGGTTCCTTTGATGAAGCCGAGAGAGAATCTCCAGACAGAAGACGTCCGCTGTGCGGAGCAACCCTGTCTCGGCCCGGGTATGCTGCTGAGCAGTCGTGCGCACACGTCAAGGCGACAGTGACGCGTTCACGAGCCTGATGCATCTCTGAGACAAAGGCAATCAGGCCGGCACCCAGGTATCTGGTCTCGTCCGGGAACGCGCCCGGCGATTAGTCCGACGACTCGGGTCTCGGAGGGGAATCGGCGCGGCAGCAGTGATTGTCAGCGGCGCGAGAAACACTCGAGCAAAGGTCCCTTGCATACATGCCTTGATGGAGTCCCAGTGAAGACAACGTGGGACAAAGGCGGTCGTTCGTATCGCAAGAGTCGGAGTCAGCCCAGTCGATGAGTGCGATAATGCAGACATGTGCTCGAAATGGCGCCAAAGGTCAGTTGGTATCCTAGGATAGGCAGAAGCAGATTCCGACCGTAGCAGTTGTTCAGACACCCGCCCGGCGCTTGGGCCTGAACATCTCAGCTCGCAAGGCAACGCGCCGGGAAGACTCGTGGTCAAATGCGGAGATGTTGATGAGGCTGCTGCCAAACAGACGCAAACTCGTCCGGCGCACGTGATGGAATTCTCGTCGGACTCGAGCGATTCCATGCGTCGAGGCTGTCCAATCTGTTCACTAAAATACAGCTTTCCCAAGTCCTGGTACTTAGCATATTGTAACACAAATCCGACCCCAGCATTTCGAAGAAATTGTCAGAAGTTTCACGTGGGGTATAATATTTCAATATATAGATTTAATATATTTTGAGGCATTTTAAATACCTATATAAGCTTGGATTGCAGTTATAAGTGCTAGAAAATATAAAAATATTGACCCCTAAAACTAAAATCTCTGACATTAAATTCTGACAAACGTACGGAGCCAAGTGAGAGATGATCCGTCATTGACAAGATCGTCGGCGAAGCGGGTCGACGGGGCATCAAAATGGTTTAAAAGGTGAATATTCAGACGAAGGAAGGTGTGATATATGTTTTCGCGTAGTTACACTATTGCGCCAATAGCAGCACAGTTGTCAGCTCAACGCATTCGAATCTCGAAATCAAATTTCAGAGGCTCTGGCCAGCTACAGCCAACGTTACCCAATCAACCCGGCCGTACACCTATCCTCTCCGCCACTGATCGCAAAACAGTCGTCCAACTACCTGATCGAACACTACGACCCGCACAGCGCAGCATCCGCGCACTCCCTCAATAAACCCAAATCCCGAAAGTTTCGCCATAGTTCATGTTGACATCCACACACAAGGGTATAAGTTTATAACACACACATCCCAAGCAACGTCCCCCAACCCCGCGCGCATCAACATCCACATCGCCCCCTAGGCCCCTCTCACGAGCAGCAGGGCGGGCCCAGCCCGCCCCTCCCGCACCGCTACCCCCCCTCCGTGCCCCGGACGTCCCTTGTTCAGCGCGCTAGTCCAGGTGCAGCTCGGGCAGGTCCAGCGTGCAGTTCGTGCCCACGAGCCCGGCCACATCTGCGCCGCGACGGAGCTCGCATCAACATATTATCGCGACGACGATCACACACACTGCACGCACCGCCCGAGTCGTCCTCCCCCGCGCAGCACGCCGGCACGGCCTGCTGCACCGCCGCGTCCGGGTCGCACGGGCTGCACCCGCCGCACCGCACAAAAGTCAAAACCGTCAGCGGCCTTGTGTGGACGTAGTGGGGATGGCACGCACCACGGCTCGGACGCGTTCCCGCTCTGCGCGGCGCACGCGAGGCCGTACAGCGCGCCCGGCGCCAGCGCGAGGCCGAGCGCGTCCCCGAGCGCGGCGCTCCCGTTCACGACGGACGCGCAGCAGAGCGCGCTCTGGGCGGAGCCGCACGCGCGCGCGGTCAGGAAGAAGGCGTGCGTTTGCGTGAGCGCGAGGAGCGGGAGGGCGGCGAGGGCGAGGGGGGCGGTGCGTGTGGAGGCGCGCATTGTGACTTTGTGGGCAGGTTTCTGCGGCGTTGAGCGTTGCCTGGTGAGTGGTGGGGCGTGAGTGTGTATGTGGCTCTGGAGGGCCCCGGAGGTAAGATGAGATGCTGGTGTTGGTGCCGATGGACGGGCGGGGCGCGTTTTATAGCTGGAGCGCGGCGGAGGACACTGGTGTCCTGACTCCTGTCGGCGGGGCACTTGCATCTCGATTGCCCGAGCGGGGCGCTGCGCCCACGCGCGGCAGCCGCGAGCACGACAATCGTGCCATCGCATTCGCGGCTGCCACTACCAGACGTCGCGCGCGCCGGAGTGAAGGATGCGCAGACACAAACACCTGCCGCCCGACCTCCGGTGCGCGGCTGTCGCGTGATTGAAGATCGAAGCTGGAGCCGGTCCGGGGCACGCAGCCCGTTGCCAGTTTCGGGCGTTGCTCTCCAGATGTTCTCAGTGCAGAGGCGAGTAGTTTGCTCCGGGAGACGTGTTCTTGTGGTGCATATAGCCCGTCGCCAAATTCGAGCCCTGCATTCCGATGTTCGATTTGGAGGGTACCAGGCCCCGCGCGCATCACGAAGGCGCGGCGAGGCACCGTGCTGGTTCGCCGCGTCCAAGGCCGCCCTACAATGGCTAGCGCGACGTTGCTCTCCAGATGTTCTCAGTGCAGAGGCGAGTAGTTTGCTCCGGGAGACGTGCTCTTGTTGTGCTTATGCACAGCCGGGACACTAAGATCTGCTTCGGAGAGGGTCCATTGTCATCGTTACGGCCTGCGTCCTACGCAGCTAGCCTATTCATGGGCATCAGGCCTTCCCGACTACCACGGGTGGGACAAAAAGCATACCTGCTGTCCGTTTGAACAAGAGGGCGGGGCCGAATGCGTGAATTCGTGGCGTATCCGGGTTTCTGCTGCAGGGAGGCCCGGCGAGGTGCGACCACGTGAAAATGGCGACGGCTCCTGAGGTATGATCTTCCTCGGGTGCCAACATGACTGAGCTGCGCAAGTCTCGTGGCACACCGGTATATCAGACGTCATGGCGTCAGAGACCTATGGAGGGCCCCTAATTGTTGTACTGTACATAGGGAAGATTTCGATGTGGTGCGCCCGTAGGAGTCTGATGTGACGTGGTACTACGTCGGCTTTAGCACAGAGCCTGTAGGGTGCATGACATGGCAGCTACCGAGAAACGACATACAAGTTGGACGCACTTAACGGCTTGGAAGTACTTCTGAACTCCACCAGGTACGCAAACACGGTCTATAACCTGGCACGGGTCACCCATGAGCTCAATGTCCTTGATACCCATCAACGCGCGTCCAGTGCTTTGTTCTGTTGACTCAAGCATTCAAGAAATGAATGTGGCGATCATGACCGTTCAGGATCTCAATGAATGAAAAAGCCTGCTTGTTGTCTGTTGACAGAGCATAGAGGATGGATCGGATATCATCAGTCGCCCAAGACGCTCGATCGACGATTTCCAGGGACGAGTCTGAGGCAATTCTCCTACACAATCTAGTGCAGACAGTTATATCACGTGGGCTTGCGAGGCGTCAGAGGTATGGGAAACAGACTAGCAGTCATACAAGTGAACAGTCGCCGTGCAGCGAGTCGGGAGACTGATATGCCTCAGGTCCGGATCCGGATTGGGAAGAATTGATGAAGCTCTTGCCAAACACACACAAACTCGTCCACTCACGGGGCACAATAGGCGCAGCGCGCTAAGTATGTAGTTGCCTCGAAATTGCCGAATTCAGCTCGCAGTGAGGTAGATCTAAACATGAAGTTTCGATATGATTGATCATCAGAAAAGGGTGCCTTGGCTGCCGCTCGCGGTTTCAATTCGAAAGTTAGGTTCAAGGAATACAGTATCATTGCTCAATGTCGCACAAGATTCTACATGCGTCAGAGGATGCGTATGTCGACTATTATCTGAAATATTTGTCGCACTCATGTAAGTAGACCGTCCAAGACAAACGGCGCTATCCTCCGCGCACCGCGCACAAGCTGCGAATCCACTGCCCCGGTAAATCCCCCAGCCACCAATCAATCAAAGACAGGAAGATCCAAAGTGCAGTTGGTACCGATGTATCCAATATCTTCTGCTCCTTCGCTTTAGTCATTCTCTCGAATATGCACATATTCCAGTACATACCATAGGGCGACTCAATACCGCCTGTACAGCAAACCGCGACGGCGCCATCCGGGGGCGGGCTAGCGAAGAGTCGCCAGGATAGGCTCTCGTCAGACGGTCATTGGTCAATGACACCTGTGCTCAACTCACCAAGGATCTGTGGTACTATTCGTCTGCGCGACGCACGTCAAGCCAAAGTCGACACCAGGTTGCAGCGGGACCCCAAAGTCGTCGGAAAGGGCGTAGGTGCCCGACACGAATTGGTTGCAGCACAGCGCAGACCGATCCCCATCGCTATAGCAATTGTAGTACGTGGGCCCAGGGAAGCCATCCTGCGGGGCGGCGAGTATCAAGAGAAGAGGGAAGGAGAGGATGGAAATGACTGCGGTC
Source organism: Gelatoporia subvermispora B (assembly GCA_000320605.2). NCBI lineage: Eukaryota > Fungi > Basidiomycota > Agaricomycetes > Polyporales > Gelatoporiaceae > Gelatoporia > Gelatoporia subvermispora. The sequence goes on from KB445799.1 coordinate 660,868, forward strand.
TTGAAAGGATTCATGCTGGTGTTAGTCGCTGTGAAAGTCGAGAAGGGGAGGAGTCCTGGTAAGCAGAGGATACGTGAAATGGTATTTATAGGGCTCAGTTGGCTACTCTGACCATGGAATTACCTGAGTTGGGTCCAACGATGATGATTGCTGGGGTAGTCTGTTAGCACTGTACAAGGCCGCCAAATCGCCGCACTTGAGCCGCTTGAGTTGCTGCAAGTGAAGCAAATTGCACTTACGAGGGATGCTCGAACCGAGTAAGTAGTGTAACAACTATCGAATTATCAGACACTGCAATCAAATCAGCGTAGATCGGGAGCATATGATGCGAACAAGTGCGACGTGCCTCCATCGTCTTACGCTAGCACGTGACGATATTCTGGGTCCTAGTAGCACCCAAGTATCTCCCAAAATTCCAATCACAGAGTCGGGTCGCTATGCGCAAGACAACGGACTGGTTGACCTCCGGCACGATGGCTAGAAGAGTAGATATTTCCACCCACGGAGGGTTCTTCGGGGCCGCAACTAGTGTGGCATGATGGCTCATGCGTGGTGATCGGCTGATCAAAATGATAGATCTATTGGATCACTAAAGAAATTCAGTAAATGCTTACCCATAGACCAAATCCCTTAAGGAGAGTCCTACTTGCCGGCGATGTGATTGAGTGATACTGGCGCTAAGGTATGGATCGGTGATAAGTGTCCGCTGTAAAACCGAAATCAAGAACCCATTGTAGGTGGAGGGAAAACATCATTAAGGACGCAGATAAAGCGCATTGGGGAAGAAAAGATCAGTCATACTAATACCGGCCGCTCAACGGTGCATTCGCAGAGTCCCACCTGGTGAAACTTGAAGGGGGCAAATCGAGGCTTTCCTGATGCCGCATCAGGTGAGCTGCGTTCTTACATCCAGCAGAACAAGGCAATGTTTAGGCAGATCCTAAAGCTTGACTTATTTCGGCTCCCAGGCACTGGAAGATCAAAAGAACGGTGACTGAATGGAGAAGATGGAGGTGTCGTTTTGCTGGTCGGATTACCCGCCCGTGAGGAGTAAGTAACACCCACGTGTATTGTGACCGATCGCGTATGGGTCAGAGGAGAAGCGCCGCGATCGGTAATGGGCGCGTGAGCATGACTAACGTGTCTGTAATAGGCGAGTGGGAGGGGTGTCGGTCCGGGGAGGTCCGGGGGCGTGAGAGACGATGCTGTCGCGCGCGCGAACCTGTGCTGCTTTCGTTCTTTCTTTCGTCGAGCGTCGATCGCGCTTTGGTCAGCTCCGTCAAGGTCGCTCCAGTAGTATTGCTCACAACGACTTCCAGGGATGCATCCGACTCGGACCTAGTCTTTACAGGATGCATGTCTCAGTCTGTACCTGCTAGACGACGACATCCTTGTTGTCGACGATACTGTGTCTGTCACTCGCCGGCACAGAGAGCAAGGTCGAGTTCAGCCTAATGATCATGCAGAACGGCTTCTGAATAAGACTTGCTTGGAAGGGCTGTGATAACAAAGAAGCCCTGTGCGACACGAAGAATGGGCCTTCTCAGACCTGTGTTTACAATCTTAAAGTCTTCATCTCAAGAGTCCGTCCGGCCCTACAATTCTGTGGTGCCTTGGACCCTCTCAGAACCTCATATGGCTCCAATGATTCTCTGCTTGAATTGAGTCTTCCGGCCCGGCAACACTGCCTCCATTCACGCTCTCGGGAGAGGGTTCCTTGGACCATCAGTCCATCACAGACCCTCATATGGCTCTGAGAGTTCACTACTGGAAGTGAAGAGTCCGGTTCCACAACAGTGCCGCCATCCACGCTCGCCGCGCTCGTCGGGGTGTCCACGAACGTGATCGCCCTCCGCAGGGCCACGGTTTCTACAAAAGCTGCACGTCGCTGGCACAGTCTGCAGCAACGTCTTTGTCCGCAGCTACTTGTTCCTCTACTCATCCTCGCTCTTCCACCCTCTTCACTCTCCATATCGGCCCAACAGGCGAAAATGGTCTCTTTCAAGTCCGTCATCGTGTTCGCCCTCCTCTTCGCGCCCATGCTCGTCCTTGCGGCCCCGCACCCGCAGGGCGACGGCGGCAGTGGCGGCAGCGGCAATGGCGGTACCGGCGGCAATGGTGGTAGCAGCAGCAGTGGCGGCTGCAACAGCGGTAACAGCGGAAGCGGAAACAGCGGAAACAGCGGAAACAGCGGCAGCGGAAACAATGGTGGCAGCAACAACAATGGAGGGAACAACGGCGGAAACAATGGGGGCAACAACGGCGGGCACAGCGGTAGCGGAAACAGTGGTGGCGGAAACAGCGGAAACACCGGAGGCAATAACGGCGGCAACGGCGGTAGTGGCGGCAATGGCGGCGGCGGCGGCAGTGGTGGTAACGGCGGTAACGGCAGGCGCAGCGACAGTGAGTGCAGTCCCGCCCAGATCCATTTTTGTAACATCGCCGTGCCGGGTGACTCATACCACATTCCCGCAGCTGACGCAAGGAACATCTATGGCACAGTCTACTCGAGGGACTCCAGCCTGACGATATGCAGCGAGAGCAGCGATTCTGGAGGTACGAGTCAGATTAGCGATGGTATGGGAGGTTGCTAATGGCGCACACATTTTAGATCTGATTAGCCTTCGCTGCGCGCCCATCGATCTATGAAGAGCGCTTTGTCGCGCGTACCTCGCGTTCATACATTTCTTTATCTAACGTAATTGTTGCACCACGTATGAACTCGATGATGACTAACATCTCAACAGGGCGTCACCAAACGGGTTATAAGGACTTTTTGTGATATAGGGATCACCTACCTTTGAAGTGATGCTCGTGTCGGACGTCTTGTATTCGTCCATGCGTAGCATTCTCTATACAGGCAAAGAATGGTTCCAAGTAGTCTAGCGACGCAATGCATGATTTTGATTGTTAACGGGCAATCCATCATCAGTACAATGTTCCTGAGTCCAAAACCCTCTCTGGACATGCTCCATGCCACCTGCTTGCTTCGGCCCGACTACAAAGTATTCTTGAGGGGGACACAGCCGACGTTGATGAGGCCGCCTATGGGCACATATGATGATAAACCAGGTATTCCATACGTCAAATGAATACATACCGAGTCCAAGCAGACCAGTGCCAGGTTCGCCACCGAAGGTGTTGTTCTCACAGCACATGGGGGTGCTCGTGCTATTGTCCGTCAGCCCTTCATCCTGTCGGTTTACAGCCCTTTTGCAGCTCACCAGCTCTCGCCACCGCCGACAGTACCGCCAGGGGTGCATCCGATGCCGTACGTCTCGCTCGGGTCGATGTTCAGCTTGAGCGCCTTGCCGACCTCGTGCATCTGGTCGGAGTTGCCAGGAGCCGAGTTGTCGCAGCACTGTATCTGTGCGGGGCTGCATCCGCCTTGGGGGACGGCGAGAGCGGGGACGACGAGGAGTGTGAAGGCGACAAGGGACTTGAGTGCATACATGGTGAAGGGCACGGAGAGTTTGAAAGAGCGACCAGTAAGGAGAGGAAGTACGACTGCAGTGAGCGTGCAACTGGGGAGTCGGTGATGCGCGACAAGGCTTTTATCCTTACGAATACGATTGACATGAACTCGAGTTCAGTCGAGTGTAGTCCACATACCGCGGACTTGGGAACAGCACGAGCGGATAGCGGCAAGATGAGCGAGAAGTGGCAAGCGAAAGGCGTCGATCAGCGTCGGTTTCGGGCTCCAGGAACAGGAATGGCATGGAGCAAAGGGTCTTCTTCGGCGAAGACACCAATTTATCAACTGCAGAAGAGATACTGACATCGGTGTCTCACGTCGAGCGAGTGAGTTTGCACTCTTCATGAACATGATCCGACTAAGCAGTGACAGAAGACAATCGCAATCTCTTCAAGTTCCTGGTAAGAAGTAGGGACAAAGCTCTACTAGGTGACCGGATGCTTCGCGCGGTGGTGCCGCAGCTGTGAGATTTGCCCGTGAAATCGCCAAGCACTCACGTTCCGCGACATTTGCAGATGGCTTGCAGACAAAACGATCCACCTCTCCGCGGGCTCCGGGGCGAAGCACTGGTCTAGAGAAGGGATCCTGGTCAGAAGTCCGAAGCGATCGCTGTGCAGAACCTGGGGCATTCGAGCCCTTCCGAAGAGAGGGCAATCGCGATCACGTGTACCAGCGAAGCTTGAGTGCGTATCCGACGGGTGGGGTTTCAGCCACAGACGCGTCGGAGCTGATGTTATTGAGAACTTTTCCGGGGCACATCAGACTTCAGAGGGACATCGCATTGAGCAGCTCCATATCGTCGCCGAGCACGCGAGAGAAGCGAGCGCACTTTGGTCTGACTACAGATAAGAGACCATGGTGAGGACACATCAGGCGGACTGAGACCAGGTACAGTGATACAGCCAATAGCAATGAGCTCACCATTCAATTCTGCGTATTGTGTGTGAGGCTTAAAATGATGAATTATGCTCCACGCGGCGTACTAAGGACACCGAGATTTCGCCGCCAAACCCGATGTCAGAGTAGCACACTGGCGTGGAGTCGTGCCCAGTCATGATAACCTATGATTGGGCGGTGTAAAGGCCACAATATCGCTGCATGGAAGCTCCTCCGGGCGGCATTAAGAGCTGTGCGCGCGTTGCGCCCGGTGGCGTCCATGGTGGTCGGGTCGAAGTCTATCTCGAGCACGTTGCCAACAGCGGCTGAGTATATGCGCGGAGTCGCCGCCGCGTCGATGTCGCTGCACTGTATTTGCGCCGGGGAGTATGTACTGGTGGTGTTGCCGCTTCCGACGTAGTTGTCCTCGCCATTATTGCGACCATCCGCTCTGGGCGTGCGGTTCCTGCTATTTCCGAGGTCGGGAGACCGGGGAGTTCAGCATCTGCGCGAGGACGGGGTGCGCATATGCGAAGGCCAGTAAGACGTTGAACGAGCACATTATGCATCATCGATGCAAAAATGACTTGGAGTTTGATGTCAATGAAGCTTGAGCGGCAGGATCTGCAACGAGCGGCGCTGTAGAGGCGCATGAGCCTCGGAGATGACGGGGGATGATCTGTTCCCAGGGACTCGGAAGCGACGTCATGCAGTCCCTGTCCTTCTGACAGGGCAACTCGCAAGAAAGTCGTGAGACAGTCGTATCACTTGCCGGTCGCCGCGTGCAAAAAGCCGAGATAGTGGACTCCTCGGATGGAACGCGGGCCCATGTAGGTTGGGTGATCAAAGTCTTCACTGTGTATCGATCTCTTATCGTAAAAAGACGTTCAAGGATTTTGGGGTGCTAAGCACGGAACAGAGAGGACATTGGTAAAGAGTCTCACCCAAGGCTGCATCAAGAGTAAGATATCAGGGTGGACCAGCGGCATGAGAAGGTGGCGAACCAAAATTGTCATGTCAGTTGTTGCGTATGGCAAAGAGCTTGCATGATGTTCACCTGGAGGAGGCCCAGCCACGCAAGACACCTCAGTTGGCTCGTACTCTTACGCCTTGGCGCAGCAAACAAAGCATATTGAGTTACGACTAACTTACGAGATCCTGAACGAAAGGACCTCTCGTGCTCCGATATCTGAGTATGTCATCTTGGCAAGAGTCTGACCCCGAAGCACTATGCCCTACTAATGAACCTTTGCAATTGGTTGTGCGGGTATGAAGGGCAAGGCGAGGTGGCCTTCAGCCAACGGCTGCGCGGCTGCGATCCTTTGATGACAATTTGGAGATTCACAATGTGATCAAATTCAATACGACATATCTGCTCAAGGCACTATGGCCGAGTGGTTAAGGCGACAGATTCGAATTAAGTTGATTATCATTGACTTCGGCTATCTGTTTCCCTATGGGAGCGTGAGTTCAAATCTCACTGGTGTCGTTATTATTTTGCTGTACTTCCCTCAAATGTTCATCTATTTTTCCCTGTTGTTGGGCAACGGGCAAAACATGCTAGAATGATACTTATGGATGTGAACCTGGTGTACATATATCCGTGAACGACCGTGACGGCATGATATGATCGGCGTCGATCGCACGGGCAGTGTGCGGTAGCCTACAGTTGTGCAGTGTAAGCTTTGGTAGCAGCGGCATTCCGACGACATGTTCATTCCGCTTGTTCACTTCGCTCAATCTCTGTGCTCAGTCACTCAAATATCCAACTCGCATGCTCCTACACTCGCACACAGCTTGAGCGACGCATGAGTCCAGATCGTAATTGATTCTTTCGTAAAACGTCATTCGCACCCAGCTGAAGTTTCCACCAGGTGCAGGACAGTGTTCTGGGTGAACCGACCTCTTCATTAGCTGATAATCTACTAGATCTATGGGGCATTGAGTTCCAGCGCGATAATGAGAGACTAGCTCGCTTGCCAGCAATGACGGGAACAATAATACTCGTACCTATGTGTACAATCGGGATCCGCCGAGAAGCTTGGACCAATTAAGGCCTTGCTGACCTGATAGATCTGAAGATCCGATTGCTGCGGCTCAATACTCCAAGCTGCATCCTGGAGGGCACCATTGTCGAATCGTCAATATCTGAACGCCCGATCCCGAAGCAACAAGCACGCCCGTTGACGCTGCACTTCGTCATGCATCACTGTCTTGAATCTCCCGACATCGTGCCTTTGATCGTTCAGCATCTAGATCGCCGCGGTTTGGTCGTGCTTGCGAGGGTCTGTCGCAGCCTTAGCGATTACGCCCTCGACAACCTATGGAGGAAGCAGAGCGGCCTAACCAACCTGGTGAAATGCTTTCCCCAGAATTCGTGGGAGATTACGTTCTCTGATACTCGTCCACATTTTCACTATTGGCTCTTTGTGAGTATTTGCCAGCTTGATCAATAGCTTGGGCGATCTTGATCTTCATTGGAAGCGCTTCACCAGGTGCCTTGAACCTGACGACTGGGAAAGATTTCATCACTATGCACATCGAATTAAGGAGTTGACATATCCAAACTTTCGCGGCGCTTCAAGCTCCGACCGCCTTCAGTACGATGCCCTCGACCTTACTGCCCTCAACGTGCTGGCAGCGACTCGGCTTTCGATACCAATGCTGCCATCTCTACACACGCTGAATCTGTCGCTTCGAGAATTCCCAGAAGAGCAGCAACATATCATTTTCAATATCCTCTTTGGGGAGAAGCTTAAGACTCTGCGAGTGGTCGCTAGTGTCAATTTCCCCATCAAGCTCTTAGCCTATGTCCCGTTCCTCTCACCCAACGTCGATAACTTGACAATCAGCGGCCAAACACATGACACATGGGATGTCGAGAAGCTTAGTCGTATCTTCACGCCTGCCTTCAATCTGCGGCAGTGCGATATGAAGATGCCAGATTTAGCTAACAAAGCCCTGGAGGTATTGAGGTGGTTGGCATTATTCCCCAATATCTCTACCCTGGGGTTATCATTGGGAGAGTCTTTCAGTCTGGCCCTCTCCACGAAGGATTATGAGGCGTGGGGACCGGCATTCCAGTCTGTTAAGGAACTCCTTATCCAAGCCGATTACACTACCTTCATATCACCATTGCTGCGACTCTTTTCTTCGGCGCCCCTCACGAGTTTTGATATACAGATATCGGCGATCATCCCTGACACAGACCTCTCTGGCCTCATCTTAACGCTGACACGCCTTTTCGATCGTAACCTTTTGAAACGATTCCATCTTTCTGCCATCGGGGTCTATGAGATAGGGCCTCTCCTCTCATTAAGCAATCTAGAGGACGTGTCACTCGACCCTACTCCACCAGAAATGGACAACACCCGGCTGAGGGACATGATCTCCTCTTGGCCTCGCCTACGTCGACTCAAACTTTGCTGCGAGGAGTGGGAGCAGTCTAACCTGACTTTGCAGGCCCTCATTCTCCTGGCAGATGCCTATCCTGGTCTGCTATACGTCAACATGGATTTGAATGCAGCAGAGGTACCTGCCAACCCCCCTCAGCAGTCAAGACGTCCCGCGCGATTCAGGTCGCTGGATGAGATATTCCTACAATTCTCCGTCATGGAGCATCCGCGTGACGTAGCGGCATTCCTTCACGAGCTGGTGCCTGAGCATACCGCCGTCCGGGCCTGGATGTCCGATCGCTCGAATCCTGCGGCAGGCGAGATGATGGCGGCGCTTGCAAGCTTGCGCTCTGCACAGCGAGAGGGCTCGGCTGACTCTCACTTGAACACCGAGGCGGTTGATTAACGTGAATGGTGAGTCGTGAACACTGCGTATATGTGTACACCTCGGCTAACGGAGTCGAATGTCGACTTAGGTCGCCTATTCACTGCGCCAAGTCTTCTGTTACTTGCTTCGTTGCTCATATGAACTTCCTGGCGCGGGATGGACGCGAATACGACTAGCTAGTTAGTGCTGATATGGTCCATATAAAGCCACGGTTCGCGCTAAGGTGCCTCTTCTTGACGTCGCGTCTTCCAGTCCTTGTTTCATTGCTCACGGAGCACATTGATGAGTAATAAAGGTAGACATTACGAACTATTTAGCGATGATATGTACGGTCCGTACGAAGGTCTGTTTCGCATTTAGGCACCTCAAGCATCGTCTGTGATGCGTGGACGATCCTTTATTCCAAAATACGATGATCCACCATGTTCAAATAATACGAACAAAGAGTTGCCTATATGCACGAAGAATATATGTCTGTCACTGCTGCTATAGCTCGCATATCTATTTCGGCGTCTTGTGCACGACATGAAAGGTCGGTCACAGCTCTCTGATCTGAGGTTGGGAGTCGGCTCTTCATGCAAACTGAGCAGACTGGACATCTCCACCGCATGGCACGTACAGAAAATCATGCTTCAAGCTTGAACGGTAAATCCCAACCGTCATCGTCATCCTTCGCGAACTTGATCGATCATCGGTCAACGTCAACACGAGCATCGTGCGCGAGCTAAGGGCCTTGCTAACCGCACGGCATCACGATGGATCATGCTTGCCATCTCCTGCTGCGTTAAGTCAAACTTATGAACCCCAGCCGCCCTCACTGAGAGCCCGATCCATCAAAGCGCGACACCGATAATAGCAGCGACCAACGAGCGACCCTCGGTGATGCATCGCGACAGTCCACGCTCGTCGTCTTCGGCTTCGCCGAATTGAAACTCTGAGCCCTAGCTCTCGTCGCCCGATTACACCGTAAGCACGAGCATGATAGTAACCACGACCAACGAGCGGCCTCCATTACGCAAAGCACCTGATGGGCGCGGACATGCGAACATGTATATGCTAGTATGAACACCCGTAACAACTCGACACTTCGACTCCAACCAAGCAAGTCCGTATGCACCACCACGCGGTGAGAATGTACGTGGGATATCCTGCGGCACGTAAGCGTCAGGAACGGGATGTGGGGGCGGAGAGGAGAAGAGGACGTACCAAGAAGTTTTCCATCATAGCCAGGAGCCAGAGCGGCGCGTCCTGGGCGGGGGCGCAAGGAGCGCCTAGACGTTGACGGGGATGGAAGCGCAGCCGATACCGATGAGACCTGCGTGGCGGATGCGATTCAGTCGCGGGATCCAGAAAATAATGAGTTGAGACTAACCAAAGGAGTTGCCCTCGCAGCACACGGGGATCGACGAGCTTCATTCACAAATACCCATCAATCAGTTTCCAGCCAATCCGATCAGGCGGAAACGAGCGCACCAGGATACGCCACCGCCGACGTTGACGGGGTTCGCAGACGAGCACCCGGTCGCGTACATCTTGTCGTCAACCAAGTCCATCTTGAGCGCGCTGCCGACCGCACGCATGTACGTCGAGTTGCCCGAGCTGGTCGCGTCGCAGCAGTAGAGCGAGTCGGGGTCGCATTGGCTGGACCCGTCGTCCTGCGGCGCGGGGATGGCGAGCGCGGCAAGCGCGAGGGCGGTCAGGGCGAGGAAGGGCTTGAGGGCGAACATCGCGATTGATCTGATGGTGGGTGGTGTAGTGCGAGGAGAGTGGAGGTGGGTGAAGGCGAGTGAGTGGAAGTGAACGCGTTGTCCGATGAGAAGGTGGAACCGGGCGGGGGTCTTATATGGGTGGTGAGCTATAGTCACGGAGACGAAAATGCACCAGAGACTATGAGGCTGGTGTGCAGACTCTGTAGACTGGGGCGCGTAGTTCGGAGCGGGACGTCAGGCGGGGAAGATCTGTGAACGGGCGGGATGCACGCGTGTGCGTGCGTACATTGCACAGAATGAACATGGTAGCTAGCGCGCTCGCTCAGACGTCGAGTATACACTGTGAATGTCCTATTCCGAGAAGCTGCAGCGCGGCCCTGAGCTAGAAAGCCCGTCGGAGAAGCCACTCAAGCGGGACCCTGAGACAGAGTAGTGCCCGAGTAGCCTCGACTTCCGAATGTATTGAGGGTTATCTTTGGCGCTCCGGAAGTTCACCGTTAGATCCGACTTTCTCTACAGAGTCGCGGACTCGCGGAAATCCATCCGATGGAACGCAAAGGATGTGTATGGGGCAACAAGAGTGCGGCATGCTGGATTCTTGCGTCGGGAAGACGTCAAATGATGCATCGCAAGGATTTCCACGGCGTACGGGACGCGATCTACGCGCACGTTCGGCGGACACGGCGCGTCCTGCGCGCCCCAAAAATCACACGCAGACACAGCTGTTGCAATGCCACAGGATGCTCGGAGATGTGTCACAGGATACTCGGAGCTGCGCCAGCATACAAGTTCTTCGCGCTCTTCTAAAGTCTTGGAAGACAAGTCCCAAGGCGCGCGTAACAAGTTCGCCGTCCGTCTGGCACATGGCATAGTCGCTAGGGTGTATGAGGGGCCGATCAAGACACCGGACAGAATCAGCAGCTTAAGCTCGGGATCAAGGACAGACGCTGGGGTCTACTCGCTAGCGCGCCTCAAGGTGAACTAGATATCAGCGTCGAAAGAGACGGGGCCGAGGCGGACAGTCTACAGATGGTATGCACGTTCCGGGAGAAAGGAGAGAAAGGAGAGAAGGCGACACGAGAGGCGCCTGGGCTGGAGCGTACACGTGACCTCGGCGTCTGTCGAAACGCAGCCCTCCTCCCCCTCCTCCTCCGCCGCCTTCTGGCTGCTGGCCGATCGAACAGCAACTAAGACTGCAGTACCATTCATCCAAAGCCTGAACGTTGCCGAATTCGTGCATTACCAGTGACACCCGTCACCTCGGCCCTCAGCGCAGTGAGATAGCGCCGAGCGTAGAATCGCTGTGGTGGGAAGCTTCTGGGTCGCACTCGGTCGAATCGGCTCTGCAACGATGACCTGTGCGGTACAAAGTGCAGACCGTCAAGCTCCCCGAAGTGTATCTGTATGGTTGTTCGAGGTTTGTTCCCGGAGTGCTAGTGGATCGTCCGACATCTGCACACGGATCAGCGCTCACCAGCGCCACGACTCCCGTGTTAAATCTTACGACGTTGATTACACATCCATCCCCGTCGATTTGCGAGAGCACGTTGTTTTGTGCAGGTCGTCTTCGTGTGTTCCGATTCATCTCCTGTGAGTGTAGTACTTTTACGGGGCATCAGACCGCGGCCAACCTCTTACCAGGGCTTCACTAAACTTGCTCTCAGCCCTTCCTCGTAGAGATATGTTCGACATTGATACTCTTGTGGGACCTCGCACTTGTTAATGCACAGTAGGATGTTTTCGCTGCAATGCGAATATACATGCATTAGTACGGATAAACGTCCGCACCACGGAAAACACCAATGCGTGGTACAACAAAGATTTCGAACTACGTAGTGACGGTATGGTCCGCTGCGTCTGCACAGTACGCTCGATTCGCGCCTAAGTAAACACCTCAGCTTGGGCATGTATGGCGGTTTCTTGTTGTGATGCATTATGCTGTAAGCATGCAGATAAGAAACGAGAACTTGTTTCACTGCACGAGCAATCCACATGTGTGCTACTAAGTACTGTCACAGGTCGCGTAGCGATTGCAGAGCTGCTCCGGAGACGCTCACTCATGACCGGAGCCTCGGCGCTTGTTGCGGTTCAACGTCTTGCAAGAAGAACAACATTGTCGATATCCGATCGCCCGATCCTGAAGCAACACCACGCTCATCGACGCTGCACCTCGCCATGCATTACTGCCTTGAATCGCCCGACATCGTACCTCTGATTTTCAACATCTAGATTGTTACAGCTTGACCGTGCTTGCGAGGGTCTCCCGCAGCCTCGGCGATTATGCTCTTGAGAATCTGTGGAGGAAGCAAGACGGCCTCATCGATCTGGTAAAATTCTTTCCACAGGATTCATGGGAACTTCGAACAAATGAGGAACGATCGGATCATTGGCTCTTAGTGGATCTTCTTCCAAAGATGGTCCGGATATTCATCAGCTCCTTACCCTTGTCAAAAGCGCTTCATTAGACCCCTTCAACCTGACGATTGGAGCAGAGTTGATCATTATTCGCATCGGGTCAAAGAGTTGAAGTATCCTGGGCAACCTAGCTTCTCCGACGATACGTTTGATGCTTTCGTCGATATCGATATCACTACCCTCACTGTATTGGCAGTTAGCCGGATATCGACGCCCTGCTTCTATCCCTGCGCAAGCTGGATGTATTCCTTCCCAGAACGCCGAAAAAGAGTGAACACATCGTCCATAGAATCTTCTTCGGAGCAAAGCTCAGCTCTCTGGCTGTGTTGTACTCTAGCTATCTCCCCCTCAGGCTTTTGACCTATATTCCAACCATCTCACCAAGTCTCGATGACCTAGCGATCAGATGTCAAACGTATGGTACATTGGAGGTCGAGGAGCTCGCTCGCATCTTTCCCCCTACTTTCGACTTGCGGCGATGCGAGATGACGATCTCACAGTTTAGTAGCGGAGGCCTAGAGGCATTGAGATGGCTGGCATCACTCCATACTCTCTCTACACTGGTTCTAACGCTATGCTCCAACTTGGACCCTTCCATGGACTACGATGCGTGGAGACTGGCATTCCGGTCGGTCCACACTCTCCGTATAACAGCCGATGATACTGCCTCCACGCTGTCAATACTGCGATTCTTCGCCCCTTCACCCGTCACCCATCTCGACATCCATGTATTCTCACGTTTTACCGAACCGTGCCTCACTGGCCTCATCACGACGCTGAACGCGTTTTTGACCATAGTCTCCTGACACGGCTTCATTTACGGGGGAAAGGAGACTGCGACTTCGGACCCTTCCTCTCATTCCATAATCTGGAAGATGTCTCGCTTATGCCCACATCACCGGATGTGGACGACACCTGGCTTGGAGACTTGATCGTTTCCTGGCCTCGCCTTCGTCGGCTTCGACTCATCTGTGAGACCTATATCAAGCAAAATAGGTTAACACTGCGGGCCGCCGTCCTGCTCGCAGAAGCGTTTCCCGCGATACGACATCTCAGCATCACCTTGAACGCAGAAGTACCCCCCCATCCTGCTCGACAACCAGGACAGCCCGCCCAGTTTCAATCGGTGGGAATACTCTCGCTCAAGCTTTTCGCCATAGAACATCCCCGTGACGTAGCCGCATTCCTTCACGAGCTCGTCCCCGAGGATACCACAGTCGTGTTTGCGACGTCATGGTCCCCAATCACTGCAGCGGACGAGATGACGGTTGCGTTCGCAAGCTTGCGCTCTGCACAACAAAGGAGGGCTGCCCCCCCTCACACGCTCTGATATCTGCTCTGCGCGAACACCGTAAGTGGCGAGCACCATACACGTATATGCATATCTCGGCTAACGGTTTGGAAAGTCGGTCCAGGTGAAAGTGGAATTAGTCGTTCAGAGCTTCTGTCGCTGCTCGTGAGAGACGTCGACTAGTGTTTTGGAAAGAAGGTGTGGGCTACTAAGCGAAACAGGTCCGCACATAGTCTCAGATTTGGGGTCAGGTGCCTATTTAGACTACACGGACTATCTCGCATAAACGCTTTCGTCGCTGTTGGGATAGCTCGTATTACTACACTTTAGCCTTGCTTCCAATACTTGAAGTTATCATCGTTGAGCAATATCACTCCCGGGGCGCATCAGGAGAGCGTACTCGCTTCGTTCTTCGCCCACCTACCGACTAAAGTGGTACGGGTGAAATGTCCCTGATATGCTGCAGACATGCTTGCGGCTGATAGACTGCGCATTTTCGTCGCCGGGCACGTACACCACGCATTCAGCTGAAGCAAACCTGGAGCTGACGTTGCACGAGTCCGAATTCGGGATGACGCGACGTCAACCGCCGAATGTCGAACCTCAAAGGCCATATCGTCGACCATATAAGCTCGACCGATCACACCGCAAGCACTCGCAAGCACGATCTCAATATAAGTAACGACCAACGAGTGGCCTCAATTACGCAAACGATCGCCAAACGCGCCACGCATCACGATGCGGACGCGCGAACAGGGGTATGCTAATACGACTCCAAACGTCCGTGATAACTCGGCACTCCGCCTCCAACCAGGCAAGTCCGTGCGCCCAACGACCGTGCAGCGAGAATGAACGTGGGTTATCCTGCGGTGCGTGCGCGTCAGATCGCGATGCGCGGTGTGTGGTAAATGCGGGGAGGGACGCACCAAGAAAAATTTCCATCATAGCCAGGAGCGGCGAATCCTGAGTGCGTCTAAACGCTGACGGGGATGGAAGCGCAGCCGACGCCGATGAGGCCTGCGGGGCGGAAGCGGATCAGTCGCTTGTCCGGGAGCCAAACAAGAGTGAAATAGGACTGACCGAAGTAGTTGTCCTCGCAGCACACGGGGATCGACGAGCTTCAGGCACGCGCACAATCCATCATCAACGACCGTGCAAAATGCGACGCGAAACCAGACGTACCAGGACACGCCGCCGCCGACGTTGACGGGGTTCGCGGACGAGCACCCGGTTGCGTACATCTTGTCGTCGACCAGGTCCATCTTGAGCGCGCTGCCGACCGAGCGCATGTACGTCGAGTTGCCCGCGCTGGTCGCGTCGCAGCAGTAGATCGAGTCGGGGTTGCACTGGCTCGACTCGCCGTCCTGAGGGGCGGGGATGGCGAGCGCGGCGAGCGCGAGGGCGGTCAGGGCGAGGAGGGGCTTGAGGGCGAACATCGTGATTGATTGAGTGAAGGGAGGTGCGAAGGGAGCGGAGGCGAGTGAGTGAATGAGCGAGTGGAGGCGAACGCGGTGTCCGATGAGGATGGCGGATCCGCGCGGGGGCCTTATATCGTGCTGAGCCCCCGCAGAAGCCTTGGGCGCAGAGACGGCGTTGCGTGAGGTGGGCACGGGGACTCTGCGCTGGGCGTTCGTGGTTCGTGGTTCGGGGCGGGACGTCAGGCGGGGCCGAGCTGCGCGGAGGGAATACACGGGATTGCGTGCGTGCATACGGTGCGCGCAATGAATAACATGGTGCGCTAGTGCGCTCGCTGGAACGGCGCGCACGCAGTCCGTCCGTCCGGGAAGCCCCAAGCGGCTCTGTGATAGAGTATAGCCCGTGCGTGCAGCCCTGCATGCCGGATCCGTCTCGAATACTGGACTTCGCGATGCAAAAGTTCGCCGTTGGACTCGGCGCTCCCTATGTGGTCACGGAGTGCAGACACCTATCTGATGGAAGGCCAGAGCACCTGCGTGGGGCGCGCGGTCTGCGTATTGGTGCCCGCCCTGTTCGGACGAACGCTACGTGCTGCATGTTCTGCGTCGGGAGGGCTCCAAACTTCGCTCGCATGCATCATGAACGACGTCGTTGCGGAGAAATCACGAGAGAACGGGGCGTGATTTACGCGCACGCCCGCGTCCTGCACGCACTTTTCGGCTCTGGCGCGCCCCAAATCACACGCAGGACGCAGGCGCAGCAGGCCAGCTGCCAGTGGTGTCACAGGATTCTCGGAGCAGTGCCAGCGTCGACACGTCCTTCGCGTTCCTCTAGGACTACTCCTCAGCAGCTTCTCGAGACGCGTCGTAAGCTCGCGCCCGTCCAGTGCCCACAAGACGTAGTGGAGCGCGCCCAGCGTGCAAAGCTAATCACGCACGCGGCACCAGTAAGACAGAATCAGCAGTTTAAGCTCAAGCTTCAAGCACAGGCAAAAGACCGGGTGCACTAGCGCGTCACAGGCAGACCAGAAGCCAGCAGCGAAGGAGACCGGGTCGAGGGAGACAGGCGGCATGGAGCACGTCCGGGAGGGGGCGGCGCGAGGCGCCCGCGCTGATCTCCGCCCGATCGAGCAGCGATTGGCTGCGCCGGTGGACCTGCCGTGCGCGAGCCGAGCGGCTTCCGTTCCTTCGTCCATCTCCTGTGCAGCTCTCTTTTCCTTGAAGGTCTTGCTGAGGGCGACTTTCGGCGATGCCTACCTGCCTGACTCTAGGGCCAGCCTGCCAGGGACTCGTTCACTTGACGAACGCGAATTTGCACCTTCTGTCTGGCACACTACTTGGTCCGTCAAGACGACAGTTTCGCGACGTAGTGAAATGGCTGAGTTTGGGTTAATCGCGATGCTGAGAAGCTGCTCGATGGCACTCGATCGAAGTGGTTCTAACGCAACGCCCTGCACGGCTCGAAGAATGCAGGACCCTCTTCGTATCAGCACGGTTCTCCTGTTCTCTTCTAGAAGTGAACCGTCCGGCACCGCAGCGTTGCCGTCAATCACGCGGAGCAGGACTATCCGGCGGGGGCTGAGACCGAAGGGCTGCACGCCCGTGGATCCCGCTGCTCTAGGTCTTGCGCAAGTGCTAGGAGTCGCACCTCACAGGGCGTGCATTCTGCACGGTTCCCTTCGTGCGCTCACAGCTCTCGACGGTGGAGATGCACGACACCAATGGGCTCCCATCGACGCCCCTCTCAACGAGCAGGACGCTTTTCTCCTCCGGGTTGCCACAACCGAACAGGACCTCGATGTTAGGACCTGTCGATTGACGTCCGCCGTAGCTCTGCGCCCTGGGCTCCTGCGACTCCGCCCGCGACGATCTGCTCTCGGCGCGTCTGACAATCAGCGCGCTCCGCCGCTCGTCGGTCCTCTCGCTCTTCGCGCGCCGCTACCTACCGCTGCCCTTGCTGTCCATTGGCCGACGCGTTCGTCATCTGCAACACCATGGCTCTGTACAAAAGCTGCGTGTCGCCGAGACTCATTCTCCAGCATCCTCGTCGATCGCACTCGCTCGTTCGTTCATCCACACGCTCCCTCACTCTCGTTCTTCGACTCTCCGCAACAACTCAACAAGCAACCATGTTCGCCCTCAAGTCCATCATCGCCCTCGCCCTCCTCTCCGCGCCCGCATTCGTCCTCGCACGCCCGCAGGGCAGCAGCAGCGGCAGCGGTGGCCAGTGCAGCCCCGCGCAGATCCAGTGCTGCGACAATGTCGCCTCGGGCGACTCGGACCACATGCGCGCGGTCGCCAAGGCGCTCAACATGAACATCGACCCGAACATGACGTACGGCACGGGCTGCGCGGCGGGCGGGATGCCGGGTGCTGGCGGCATGCCGAATGCTGGCGGCATGGTTGGCGTCGGTGGCGGCACCACTTGGTAAGCGTGTTGATGTTGATTCGAGGGAGCGTTGTGCTGAAGTTTGGGACGTAGCACGTCAGCCCCCATGTGTTGCGAGGACAACAGTTTTGGAGGTACGAGTCAGAATAGAGAGCGTATGGATGGTTGCTGATCGCCCTTGCGGTTTAGGTCTCATCGGCATTGGCTGCGCGCCCATCCCCGTCAATGCGTAAAGACCGTTTCTCTCGGAGGACGCAAATCGCGTTGCTACATTCGTTTATCTTGCGTAAGTTTGTCGGTCTACAAACATCTCAGGAGACGGCTAATCTCCTGCTAGAGTTCCACCGGGACGTGTTTTGCGGCTTTGAGCCCACTGTTTACAAATGCCGATGTGTTACTCGCGTCGGGCGTCTTGTTTTTCTTACTGCATCGCGCTGTGTTCGTTCTCTATATACGCAGCAAATGTTCTTAATTGATCTCGCGATGGGATGTGTGTTTTTGTTGAAGGACAATTCATCATCATGGTCTAAACTCTATGAGCCGAGTGCCACACACGCGTTCAGCAGTCACGCTCACGTGCTTGTTACCGATCGCGTCACGATCGAACCACGACACATAGGCGCCCGAGTCGCAGAGTTTTCCAGGTCTTGCTGGGGAGCTAGCTTGAGCGACTTTCAGCGATACGATACTAGGTCTTGTTCATACAACAAATGTGGATATGCACCCTCGGGCCAGGGCCTACGTATCTATCTTCAGTATTACTTGGTCCGCCAAGGCGACAGTCCCGTCCCCCGACGTAGTCAAAAACAGCTGAGTTTGGGATCGTGCTGAGAGAGGCTTCTGGACGGCACTCTATCGAACGTGTAGTGGGTAATCCAGGGCCGCAACTTCGCCGTCAATCATGCGGAGCAGTGCTATCCGGCCGGGACCGATGTCGGGAGGTGGTATGCTCATTGAAGACATGAATCAACGTCCAAGTGCTCTACATCTCGCGAGACCTGCTAGAAGCTACAGACTTGCAGGACTACCCCGGATCCCGTTGTGCACTCGCTGGTCGGCGTCGAAGATGCACGACATCTGCGGACTTACGTCCGGCAGGACGCCTCCCTCCTCCGGCTTGCCATGGCTGAGGAGGACGACGTCCACAACAGCTCCAAGACCTATCGATCAACGTCCACTGTGGCCCTGCACCCTGGGCCTCTGCGACGCTGACCGCGCCTCCGTTCTCTGTGCATCTGGCGATCAGCGCTCCCCGCCACTCGTCGGTCCTCGCGAGTCGCTCATGGCACACTATGCCGCAAACGCGTTCAAGAGTCTCACTCGCGCCCTTCACTGATCTTGTCGCAATCGAACCATGGGGGATCCCTGGCGAAGTCAGATTCACCTACTCATCTCCCGGATAGGCTATCCACGAAGGCGGGGCGCCATCGGGAGCTTAACCTCAAGCGCAAAGAGAGAAACTAGGGCACTAACGAGGGCAAACGAGACCTGTGCGAGACAGATGGAAGGCATAAAGCACTCTCATTGGAGGAGGCTGTATCGGGGCGCGAGGGACGCCGACGCTGGCGCTCATCGATCATCTCCCGCCCGATTAAGCAGCGATTCGGAGGGCCGACGTATTTGGCGTGCGAACCTGTGCTGCTTCCGTTCCCTCCTTCATCGATCATCACCTGATCAGCTTCATCAAGATCGCTCCTGGTACTGCCCACGGTGACTTTCTAGGACGGCCTTGGTCTCGGTCTTGTTCGAATGCGTGTCTGTACCTGCTAGGCGACGTAGCCCTTACTGTCGACAGTACTATGTCCGTCACTCGCCAATGCAAAGAACAAGGTCTGAGCTCAGGATCATCTGAGCGGCACTTACTTCTTGAGGGGCTGTGACACAGAGAAGCTCTGGGCGACACGAAGAATGGGCCTTCTCACACCTTCTTTATACAGTCCTTCGACTTCTTTTCCATAACAGGACGTCCGGCCCTTCAGCACTGCGGTCTCTTGGAGCCTCTCAGACTCTCATATGGCTCTGAGAGTTCTCGGCTAGAGGTGAGTCTTCCAGCCGAACAGCACTTCCGCCATTCACGCTCTCGGGAGAGGGTACCTTGAGCCGCCTCAGACCCTCATACGGGTCAAAGAGTTCTCTGCTAGAAATGAGTCGTCCGGCCCCACAACAATGCCGCCATTCACGCTCTCGCCGCGCTCGTCGGGCTGTCCACGAACGTGGGCGGTGGGCCCGACGTGAGCGCCCTCCGCCAGGCCACGGTCTCCTACAAAAGCTGCACCCGCTCGCACTTAGTCTTCATCAGCCTCATCGTTCGCAGTTACTTGTTCATCTACTCATCCTCACTCTTCCGCCCTCTTCACCCTCCGTAACAACACAACAAGCAAAAATGGTCTCCTTCAAGTCCATCGTCGTCTTCGCCCTCCTCTTTGCGCCCATGTTCGTCCTTGCGGCCCCGCACCCGCAGGGCAATGGCGGCAGTGGCGGCAACGGCAATGGCGGCACCGGCGGTAACGGCGGTAGCGGCAGCAGTGGCGGCAACAACGGCGGCAACAGCGGCAGCGGTAACAGTGGAAACAGCGGAAACAGTGGCAGCGGCAATAATGGTGGCAGCAACAACAATGGAGGGAACAACGGCGGCAACAATGGGGGCAACAACGGCGGCAACAGCGGCAGCGGTAACAGTGGAGGCGGAAACAGCGGAAACAGCGGAGGCAACAACGGCGGCAACGGCGGCAGTGGCGGGAACGGCGGCGGCGGCGGCAGTGGCGGTAACGGCGGTAACGGCAGGCGCAGCGACAGTGAGTGCAGTCCCGCCCAGATCCAGTTCTGCAACAACGCCGTCTTCGGTGACTCATACCGCATTCCCGCAGTCGACGCAAGGAACATCTATGGCACAGTCTACTCGAGGGACTCCGGCCTGACGAGTGCTTCGACCACGATATGCGACGAGAGCAGCGAGTCTGGAGGTACGAGGCAGATTAAGGAGCGTATGGGAGGTTGCTAATGCTGGACGCTTTTCAGATCTGATTAGCCTTGCCTGCACGCCCATTGATCTGTGAATAGCGCTCCGTCGCGTGCACCTCGCATTCATACATTTGTTTATCTAGCGTGAGTCTGTTGGCCCACATATATCTGACGATGACTAACCTCTCAATAGAGCATCACCGAACGGTTTTTGAGGACTTTGGTATATATATGAACTGTCATACCTTTGAATTAATGCTCGTGTCGTACGGCTTGTATGTTAATGCGTAGCATTCTCTACACGCGCAAACATTGGTTCCAATTGATTCAGCGATGCGATCCGCGAATTTGCTTGGTGATGGAAAAGTCCTTCATCATGACGATGTTCCGGACTACGCCTCGAGCCGTGTGTCACGAACGCGTTCAATATTCACGCTCACGTGCCCGTGATCGATCGCGTCGCGATCGAACCACGGGCTCAGGCGTCCTTGGCAAAGGTTATTCACGAAGATCGAGGGATCAGTAGCTTCAGCTCGAGCACAAGGTGAGAAACTAGAGTGCTAAACAAATGCCAGGAGCGAAAGACATCGTATCAAGGCAGACAGATGGTACTATCCTTCTCGGGATTCTCCAAACACCATAAATTTGGGAAACTACAGACTGCTCCCCTGAATTCCACACACAATCTCTTGAGCCAAGTCTTTTTGTAATATTCAGAGTCTGTCTGGATGATAATATGTTTCAAACACATGAGTAAAAACGACAGATCAATAATGGCTGCCTTTCAAGCTTCCACCATCTCAGACCGCTGCGAGTAACTTATAAGTAAATCAGTAGATCTGTGTGCATAGACCCTGCGCGCCCTTATTTTCTTGCTTGTGGTATCACAAAGCAGTACCCTGGAGCCGTTTCCACCAACACGATTTGTTTCCAGTGCGCTGTGTCACCTTTCACTTGCACCCCTTTGTGTTACGAGCATTGAATGTTGAGGCGTGACAACGTCAGCCACATCTTTAAGCTCCGCCAATACGCGTGCACGTGCCACGCACGCAACGGCCCTCGTCGCAGAGTCGCAACGCAACGCTGTAAAGCTAAAGCTTGCACTCATTACGATGACTTTTGGCGCTATCTGTTTGTGCCAGGGACTTGTTCGAGCACCAAGCTCTCTCTGACATGTTACTTGACCAGTCAAGATGACAGCTCCCTGGCATAGTGGAAAAGGGCTGGATTTGGTAAATCGCTCGGATGCTGAGAAACTGCTCGATGGCACTCGACCGGATTGGTTCTGGCGTGCGGCACAAAGAATGTAGGACCCTCTTCGTATCAGCGTGGTCATTCGGTTCTTATCCAGAAGTGGACCGTCCGGCACCGCAGCGTTGCCGCCAATCACTTGGAGCAGGGCTATCCAGCTGCGGAGACTGACACCGAAGGTCTGCATGCTCGTGGATCCCGCTGCTCCAGGTCTCGCGCAAGTGCTGGAAGTCGCAACCTCGCAGGGCGCATATCCTGTTGGGCTCCCTTCGTACGCTCACTGCTATCGACATCGGAGATGCACGACACCAATGGGCTCCCATCGACACACTTCCCAACGAGCAGGACGCTTTTCTCCTCCGGATCGCTCAAACCGAACAGGACCCCGCCGTCGATGTTAGGACCTGTCGATTGACGTCCGCCGTAGTTCTGCGGCCCTGGGCCCCCGCGACTCTGCCTGCGATTCTGCTATCTCTGCGTCTGACAATCAGCGCGCCCCGCCGCTCGTCGGCCCTCTCACTCTTCGCGCGCTGCTACTTGCCGTTGCCCTCGCTGTCCATGGGCCGACCCATTCGTCATCCGCAACATCACGATCTTCTACAAAAGCAGCATGCGGCATAAACTGTGTCTCCAGCATCCTCGTCGACTGCACTCACCCACTCGTTCGTTCGTCCATCCTCACACTCGCTCAAGTCTCACACTCTCGTTCGCCGCAGTCTCCGCAACAACCCGGCAATCCACCACGCAATAATGTTCGCCCTCAAATCCATCGTCACCCTCGCCCTCCTCTCCGCACCTGCGTTCGTCCTCGCACGCCCGCAGGACAGCAGCAGCGGCCAGTGCAGCACCGCCCAGATCCAGTGCTGCGATACAATGGCGTCGGGCGACTCGGACCACATGCGCGCGGTCGGCAAGGCGCTCAAGATGGACATCGACCCGGGCAAGACGTACGGCACGGGCTGCACGGCTGGCGGCATGGCTGGCGTCGGTGGTGGCACTACTTGGTAAGCGTGCTAGTGTTGATCCGAGGGAGCGTTGTTCTAATTTGGAACGTAGCACGTCGGCCCCGATGTGCTGCGAGAACAACGATTTTGGAGGTACGAGGAGTTACAACAAGGAGCCCGTGGGAGGTTGGCTGATGATCACTGCATTTAGGTCTCATTGGCCTCGGCTGTATGTCCATCCCCATCAACCTGTAGAGAGGAGCGTGCAAGTCGCTTTCATGCGTTCATTCATCTTGCGTAAGTATGTCGTTATAAGGACGTTTCAGGCGATGATTGATCCCATGCCAGGGCTCCATCGAACCTGTCTTATGCCCAATACTTTATAAATACCGATGTGATACTCTGAACTCGCGGCGGTTGTCTTGCTTTCCTTGTTGCATCGCGCTGCAGTTCTTGATGCATGCAAAAAAATAATTTGAATCGATCTCGCTTGTTGAAGGATAGTCCACCATCATGGTGTTCTGGCGTCTGGACTGCGTACGCCTCAAGCCGTGTGCCACAAATGCTCCCAATAGTCACACTCATGTGCCTATCGACTCAATGTGCGACTGAGGCTAACCCGCGAGGTACTGACCACAATTTTTGCAATTGTCGTAACACTGGCGATGGGCCCGGGCCGTCAGAGGATGCCAGCTATTCTGCGGTTGCGGGGCGCACTGCTAGGGGCTGGCCAGGAGCTGCGCTGGCAGGCCGCATGATCCGATGACCACGTAGGTGCGTCCTACAATATCTGAAGCGGCCATGGTGTTATACAACCGAAGTTCTGAGAGTGCGTATTCCAAGAACAGACTATGCAGAGACCTGGCTTGCAGCAATACCGGGAACAGCTGCCATTCGGCCGCGCGCACAGTTCACATGCACCTTTCTCCAAGACTCTCGTAGCAACTCCAGCATACACGCACTTGTCACGCTCACGTGCTCGTCATCAGACGCGTTTCCCGGGCGAACAGGACGGTCGGATCACCTGAGGCGACTCAGTCGTTGCTCGGCTCTACTTAGACTATCGCTCTTAAGCACCACGATGCACGGAACTCTTAGCCGTCCGCTGGCCTGGGAAGTGCGACCTTCCTTGCGTTACTGCGTATACCGTACGAAGAACCACCCAGCGCGCCGTTCTACGCACCAAGCATGCTCCGTCGCGAGATTCTATTC
Organism: Gelatoporia subvermispora B; assembly: GCA_000320605.2. NCBI lineage: Eukaryota > Fungi > Basidiomycota > Agaricomycetes > Polyporales > Gelatoporiaceae > Gelatoporia > Gelatoporia subvermispora. The sequence goes on from KB445799.1 coordinate 684,589, forward strand.
TCTATTCGCCGCATTGGGAAAGGGATCATCGCGTTCCGCGGACCGCCATCTGGCTATCCTCGGCGCTCGCCGGTGCGTCTCTCGGGTCTAAGTGCACTAACGAAGAAGAACTAGCTGGGACGTCTTTGGCTGCTATCGGCATGTACGCGAAGGATGCCTTTCTTGCATCTCAAGGAATGCAAGAACTCACGCAGAAGTCCGCTATCTGGCAGCACGACTGAACTCCCCTCAGACTGGTATCTCTCCCTGTTGGACACGCGTACTGGCAACCAGAACGTCTAGCCCGCGCGTGTTTCTCCGCTAGCCTATGCCTGGACAGCAATTGCTCGGGACCGCAGACGGGATGTACGCACAAGCCGATTGCTGAGTGCTCGGACATGCCGCCTTTCATCGTGTCTGCATTCGGGTCGTTGCACAGAGAGTGGAACGACCTCACGATTGCACATCTACAACATCAGGCGCAACGCCAACATTATTCGCAGAATACTAGTCGTTCGCCCTCGCTCCTTGCAGCCCCTCACCGGGCGGAATCAGCAGCTGGAGCTCAAGCGCAAGGAGAGAACCTATGGTACTGACCAGAAGCGAAATAGATCGGGCCGACGCAGACAGATGGTATAGAGCACGTCCAAAGAGGACTTTGGACTCAGGGACATCGGAACTGATGATGAATCGTCTGTCAACAAGCAAAATCAAGCATTGCATCGCTAGATCGATTGAAGTCATTTTTTTACGTGGAGAGACAATGCTACGCATTAACGAATACAAGACGTCCAACGCGAGCATTACTTCGAAGGTAGGTGATCCCTATATCAAAAAAAGTCCTGAAAACCCATTTGGTGACGCGCTGTTGAGATGTTAGTCATCGTCGAGTTTATACGCGGTGCAACAAACTTACACTAGACAAACAAATATGTGAACGCAAGGTGCGCGCGTCAAAGCGCTCTTCACAGATTAATGGGCGCGCAGCCAAGGCTATTCAGATCTAAATTATGTCCGCCATTAGCAACCTCACATACAATCGTTAATCTGACTCGTACCTCCAGAATCGTGGCCCTCGCCGCATGTCGTCAGGCTGGAGTCCCTCGAGTAGATTGTGCCATAGATGTTCCTTGCATCGACTGCGGGAATGTGGTATGAGTCACCCGAGACGGCGATGTTACAACAACGTATCTGGGCGGGGCTGCACTCACTGTCGCTGCGCCTGCCGTTGCCGCCGTTACCGCCGTTTCCTCCGCCGCCGCCATTGCCGCCACTGCCGCCGTTCCCGCCGTTGTTGCCTCCGCTGTTGCCGCTGTTGCCGCCTCCACTGTTGCCGCTGCCGCTGTTACCGCCGTTGTTGCCCCCATTGTTGCCGCCGTTGTTCCCTCCATTGTTGTTGCTGCCACCGTTGTTGCCGCTGCCGCTGTTTCCACTGTTTCCGCTGTTGCCGCTACCGCTGTTGCCGCCATTGTTGCCGCCACTGCTGCCGCTACCGCCGTTACCGCCGGTGCCGCCATTGCCGTTGCCGCCACTGCCGCCATTGCCCTGCGGGTGCGGAGCCGCAAGGACGAACATGGGCGCGAACAGGAGGGCGAAGACGATGATGGATCTGAAGGAGACCATTTTCGCTTGTTGGGTTGTTACGGAGAGTGAAGAGGGCGGAAGAGTGAGGATGAGCAGATGAACAAGTAATTGCGAACGACGAGGTTGCTGAAGACCAAGTGCGAGTGACGTGCAGGTTTTATAGGAAACCGTGGCCTTGCGGAGGGCGATCACGTTCGCCCACGTTCGTGAACAACCCCGACGAGCGCGGCGTGAGCGTGAATGGCGGCAATGTTGTAGAACCGGACCATTCAGTCCCAGTAGTGAATTCTCAGAGCCACATGAAGGTCTGAGAGGGTCCAAGCGACCCTCTCCCGAGAGCGTGAATCGAGGCACTGTTGCCGGGCCGGAAGAGACATAGTTCTAGTAGGGAATTCTCCGAGCCATATCAGGGTCTGAGAGGATCCACTGCATCGCAGAGTCGTAGGGCCGGACGGACTCTTGAGGTATACACGTCGAGGACTGTATACACAGGCTTGAGAAGGCCCATTCTTCGTGTCGCACAGAGCTTCTCAGTACCACAGCCCCTTCAAGCAAGTGTAATTCAGACGCTTGTCTGCATGGCAATTCTGAACTTGACCTTGTTCTCTGCGCCGCCAAGTGACAGACACAATATCGTCGACAACAAGAGCGACGTCGTCCAGCAGGTACAGACACGTATCCTACTAGAACCAGAGCCGCAATACATCCTCACAAATCGCTGTGGGCAATACTGGGAACGACCTTCACGGAGCTGACCAAGACATGATCGACAATCGATGAAGGAAAGAACGGAAGCAGCACAGGTTCGCGCGTGACAGCATCGTCGCTCGCTCCCCGGGCCGACAACCCTCCCGCTCGCCTACAACAGACGCGTCAGCCATGCTCACGTGCCCATCACTGATCGCGGCGCGATCGAACCACAAGTCCATAGCCTTGGACCATTGGTCTCCATGAATACGTGTCTGTACTTACTCAGTCACTGGGTGACATCTTTCAACTATGTGCAACTGGTATTGAAGTCGACAGTGTTAGATCTAGCACATCATCGACTTAGTGGGTTGAAGAGGCTAAGTTCAGAACTATCATGCCGACTAAATTCAGAATGACATTCGATCAAAAGGGCACTGACGCAAAGCTCTATGTGGCACGAAGAATGTACCATCTCAGACTCTCCCCATGCATCTTTTTGACTTCTCTTCCATGAATGGGTCGTCCAGCCCCGCAACTCTCCCCCCGATCACGCGGAGCGGAGGTAGACGCAACCGGTAGTGCTAGAGGGCTGGACACAGTATCCGACTGCTCGTGGAATAACTTCTGATTTCACAGAGACCCCTGGGAGCTATGACGAGTAAGAGTCAAGTTCTCGGACAGACTCCTTCGAAACCCGTATATTCGCCGCCTTTACGGGTAGAGATACTCTCCAACTCGGATTGCAAACACTGGAAAGGACTCCGACGTTAAGACCCGTTTTCCTCCACACTCCCTCAAAGTCTTATTCTCATTCCCACACGCTTCTCCGCACCTACTGCGGCCCCCATGCCAAAGTTCCCAAGTCCGCCGCCCTCCTCGCGTGCCGGCGCTCGTCTTCGCACTCCCCCAGCGGCAGCAGCGAGTGCGAGCCCGCGCCGATCCGGTGATGCGACCCGATGGACTCTGACTCAACCACATGTGCGCGGTCACCAAGGCACACAAGAGGAATGATGACGAGAGCAAGTACTACGCAGCCGGCTGCGCGACCGACTCGGGTCTGCTTGGGTTCAGTGGCGGCACACCTTGAAAGGTTCCCAGTTGTATTGGATGGGAATCAGGATCTAACCTCATGACTCATGAGTTCGTATTACGTCCCCAATGTGCTGCGAGAGAAATTATGTTAGAGGTAAGCAGAGGTTGATAATATGCATACAAGGTTCCTGACGGCGAACATGATTCTGCTCTCATTCGACTCGGCTGCCTGTATAATTCCATCGAGCTGTAAAGAACATCCCTCTGCGCAAAAGTCGCTTTCGTGCGTTCGTTTCGTCTTGCGCGAGTCGGTCATCTGGGTACGCGTTACACAACGAATGAGCCACTGACCTTGCACCGGGACTTCATCACCCTTTTCTGAGTGCATACGTGGATAACGCATGCTTCTGAGCTACTCGCACGGGCCATCCGCCACGCACGAGTGACGAGACAGTTGATTGTTGCGTTGTCGGATGCATCAATAATTTAATCTCGCGTTGTTATTTGCCACAGTGAGATTCTGTTTACTGAGCTGCAAATTTGCGAGTCCCATCATACAAATTTGGCATGACTGGAGACGGGTTCGTGGCCTCCTCGGTCTGCACACACGATTGTCGATATGGCTGGCAAGCGATGAACATTCAACAATGCTCCCGCACAAAAACACCGAACATGCTTCGCGAAATTCCATTCCCCACGCATATAAAATTGTATCTCACGCGATCTGCATCGTCGTTTTGCACAAGGACGACCAGCACTCGAAAACAACGACGCTGCGGGCGTCGGCAGGACTCCAGGAGCCGTATGCCATATACGTGTCTGTCACGCTCACGTGCCCATTACCGGTCGCGTCGACCAGTTACCACGGTTTTTCCGGGTGTCAGGCTTGTCTGTGCAGTGCGCGCTCACTCTTATCTGCCATGATGCTCGGGACTCTCTGCTGTTTACGGAGCTGAACATGGTGACCTCGGCGTGTGGACTGGCACACTCAGACGAAGGACCCTTCACCCCGCCGTTCTGCACACCAGCGTGCCATGCCACGTAATTTGCCTTGCCGCACTGGGATGATGGGAAGCTGATCATCATGATCTACCATCTGGCTTTCCTTCCGAGCGCGTCTGCAGGCGTCTGCCGACCCAAGCACACCAAAGAATAGCACCAACTAGGACGTCCTTGGATGGGAACGGCATGTCCGTGAAGGACGTCTTCTCTGCACTCTGAGGAATGGAAAGTATCGCGCACAAGCCCGCTATTCGGAAGACGACTGAACTCCCCTTTAGCACGCTCTCGCGCCGGGCACTGTGTTCCTGTTCATTGACAACGAGATCCTCTAGTCTGTGCACGTTTCTTTACTGGCCTGTGCATGGACACCAACTGCTCGGGCCCGCGAACGGGATGTGCGCACTAGGGGCCGCTGGGAGTCGGACACGGAGCCGTGCAGCATGTCAGATTCTCCGCACTCTGCACCGCGCACAATTGAATAGATCTCGGAACGGGTTTTTTCTGGGCATCAGACCATGTCAAACCTCTGACCAGGGCTTTAGTGAAGTCCCTTCGAGCACGTTTCTCCAGAGTTGCTGACGTGATACCCGCGCTGGTCGTCTTGTGTTCATTCATATATGGGACTGATCTCTGGAGTGGACTAGACACAGTCAGCAATTCAAACTCAAGAGCAGCCAGAGAGACTAGGGCACCCACTAGACGCAAAAGGGACCGGTTCGAGGCGGACGGCTCGTCTGAAGCACGTTCATCGGAGGAGCCTGAGTGTCGGGGCGCGAGAGACGCCGACGCCTCCCGATTGAGCAGCAATAGGTTGCGCCAGCGGACGTCCCGCGTGCGAACCTGTGCTGCTTCCGTTCCCTCCTTCATCGACCATCACTTGATCAGCCTCATCGATGTCGTTCCTGGCATTGCCCACGACGACTTTCGAGGATTGCGTGGGTCTCAGTCTCAGTCTTGGTAAGATGCATGTCTCCAGCTGCACCTGCTAGACGACGTCGCCCTTGTTATTGACGATACTATATCCGTCACTCACGGGTACAGAGAACAAGATGCGAGTTCGGGATCATCGTGCCGAAGGGCTTCTAAATGACCAATGGCACTTGCTTGAAAGGGGCTGCGATTCAAAGAAGCTCTGTGCGACACCAAGAATGGCCTTTCTATACAGTCCTCGACTTCGTTTCCATAAGAGTCCGTCCGGCTCTACGACTTTGCGGTCCCTTAGACCCTCTCAGACCCTTATATGGCCCTGAGAGTTCTTCAATCGCCGGAAGTGAGTCTGCCAGCCATACAGCACTGCCGCCATTCACGCTGTCGGGAGAAGGTGCCTTGGACCGCCTCAGACCCTCATACGGGTCTGAGAGTTCTCTGCTCGAAGTGAGCAGTCCGGTCCTACAACATTGCCGCCATTCACGCTCACGCCGCGCTCGTCGGGCTGTCCACCAACGTGGGCGGTGGGCGGACGCGACCCCCTCTGCAAAGCCACGGTCTCCTACAAAAGCTGCACATCACTCACACTTGGTCTTCAGCAACCTCGTCATTCGCAGCTACTTGGTCATCTGCTCGTCCGAACTCTCCTGCCCTCTTCACTCTTCGTAACAACTCAACAAGCAAAAAATGGTCTCATTCAAATCCATCATCGTCTTCGCCCTCCTGTTCGCGCCCATGTTCGTCCTTGCGGCTCCGCACCCGCAGGGTGATGGCGGCAATGGCGGCAACGGCAATGGCGGTACTGGCGGTAACGGCGGCAGTGGCAGCAATGGCGGCAACAACGGCGGCAACAGCGGCAGCGGTAACAGTGGAAACAGCGGCAACAGCGGCAGCGGCAACAACGGTGGCAGCAACAACAATGGAGGGAACAACGGCGGCAACAATGGGGGCAACAACGGCGGTAACAGCGGCAGCGGCAACAGTGGAGGCGGCAACAGCGGCAACAGCGGAGGCAACAACGGCGGGAACGGCGGCAGTGGCGGCAATGGCGGCGGCGGCGGCAGTGGCGGCAACGGCGGCAACGGCAGGCGCAGCGAGGGTGAGTGCAGCGCAGCCTTAATCCAGTTCTGTGACAACGCCGTCTCCGGTGACTCATACCACGTTCCCGCAGCTATCTCATGGAACGACTACAGCACGGCCTGTTCGACGAACTCCGGCCTGCCGAGTGCTGGCGGCGAGGGCACCGGTTCTGGAGGTACGAGAAACCAGATCATGGAGCGTATGGGAGGTTGCTGACGGGGAATGCATTTCAGGACCCATTAGCCTTGGCTGCACGCCCATTGCTTTGTGAAGAACGCTCTGTCGCGCGCACGTCACGTTCACACATTCGTTTGTCTTGTGTAAGCTTACTATTTTGTTAAGCATCGGACTAAATCTGACCTCTTACCAGGGCTTCCGTGAACATGTTTTACCCCCAGTTTTCCAGAATTGTCAAAGTGCTACTCGCGTCGGACTTTTAGCACTCATTAATGTATGACACTGTTTCCGTTCTCCATACACGCAAAAATATTACTAGTCGATCTCGCGATGCGCTCCGATGTTATGTACGATTTTGCTCGTTGACGGATAGTCTCTGGCTTTCGTGGCGCCTGAAGCAGTCTGCCGTACACTGTACGCGCCGGGATCGGACTATAGCGCGAATCGCGGAGTCGTCGACTCACCGATCTCTTGTCTGGGATCGACGGTCACATGGGACTTCCTGCAGTATGTGCATGTCGCCAACGTGCCCTAGCCAATAGGTGGACCTCGGGCCGTGTCTTGAAACCGCCTCAGCCAACCCCACGATGTGCTAGGGTTGATTGAATTGCTTTAGATGTCTATAAGTCACGACACGGAATATCCAGCCACTGCTGCTTGCTACGCAATGCAAATAGCGCATCGGGTTGTACGAGTAGAGTATATGACTTCATCAGAATTCGGGATTCAAATAAGAATCAACTGCTCACGAAATTCGGCATCGAAGAGGGTCTTGCCCCGCTAGACCAGGGTTGGTGTTCAAATATGGCGCCCATCAGGTCGGCATGCAAGTCTCCGTCTTTCCGCATATTCTTTCACAATGTTTCGAATTCCCCGTCACCGCCTAATTTTGAGCTCACATCGGAGCACTAGAGGGATGCATGGCACTTGATCGAACACTTGTTCATCAGTCGCGAAACGCTGTTCACGCTATCTGTCCAGAGTCCTCGTCCCAAAAATAAACGAACGATCGCGAGGTAGTGCGGATTTTGCAAAACATGCTGAGCCCAAAAAGTACATGTCACAAGCACACCCGCGCGGAACTGATCTGAAGGGCAAATATCATTCGCAACCACTCCTGTCCGCCCCGAACACCGACAGAATGCAGAACGCAGCCTTAAACTTGAGGGTTATTAAGGTATATTGAACGAGCGGGTGGACTGTACAAGAACGTCAGCAAGGCGCCGGGACGTGTAAGAGAGACAGTACCTGGGCTCCTGCAGTGCGCGAGGCGCAAGAGGCGGCTTAGACACCAACGGGGATAGTGGTGCATCCAACACCAACGAGGAGGCCTGCGCACGGAATGCCACTATCAGCCTCCTATTCTACACTCGCCCACCTCAAACAATAGCACACTCACCAAAGTAATTATCCTCGCAGCAAACCGGCGCGGCCGTGCTGCAAACAAAATCAGCCCCTTCCTTCATCATCGATCAGAACGAAGTCACATACCACTCCGTGCCCCCGCCCACGTTGATCGGGTTGTACTCCGAGCACCCCGTCGCGTACATCTTGGCGGGGTCGACCTCCATGTGGAGCGCGCTGCCGACCGCGCGCATCTCGTCGGAGCCGCCCGCGCCGGAGTAGGTGCAGCACAGCAGCGGCGCGTCGTCGCACTGCGTGCTGTTCGAGCTCGAGCTCTGCGCGGCCGCGGAGGCGACGAGGAGGGAGAGGAGGGCGAGCTTGAGGCTGAACATCCTGATTGCTGGTGCTGGTTTTGGCTGCGAAGGAGCGAGGGAGTGTGTGTGTGGCGAGGGCTGCAAGGAGCGAGGGCGAACGATGAGTGTTCTGCGGAACGATGCTGGCGCCCCGCTTGGCTTTATACGTTTGCGATCATAAGCCCGTTCCAAGCTCTATGCGCCAGCCCGAACGCGGTGCAGAGTGCAGAGAAGCAGACGTGGTGAACAGCGGCACGTCCGAGCCCCAGCAGCCCGCTAGTGCATACATCCCGTCTACGGGTCCGAGCAAATGATGTCCGTGCACGGGCCAGCGGAGAAGCACGCGCGAGCCAGAAGATGCATGCACCACTGGACAAAAACACAGCGTTCGGCGCGGAAAGATGAGAAGATGCCAGAGGGGTCCAGTCGTGCTCCCGAATAGCGGGCTTTTGCGTGTGTTTCCTCTATTCCTTGGGGTACAAAGGAGACTCTTCGCAGACATGCCAATCTCAGCTAAAGACGCCATGGTTGGTTCTCTTGTTTTGGGGTGCTTGGGCTCGGGAGATGCGCTCGAGAGGATAGCCGGATGGCAGAACGTGATAATTAGCGTTGCAACGTCCGAGTCCCAGCGCAAGTCAAGGTTCACGACGGGGCTAAGTGGTTCTTCGTCTGATTATACCCAGTCCAGGACCCGGGCAGCTCCCTATTAGGTAAGGCCCCAGTTAGCATATTTGACCCCCCCGAAATCACGAAATCCTTGTCCATTTTTAGCATATTTGAGGCCAAAAATCCGGAAGCCTATGGCCCCCGTTGCATATTTTCGGGTCAGGTGACTGGCACGACGCGTCTTGCAGGCACTGGTGACCACTCGCCACACGGCTACCGCACACCACAAGTGGCACTGTTCCGCTCTGTGGCTCGTGCAAATGCTTTTCTTTTGTGTACCGTTCTGTGGCTTTGACATTTGTAATATAGCTTCACAGAAACATGAGCTGCAAGCACGAATTCTACGCTTGGGAGGGGCGTGACAAAGCGTGACCGAGTGCGTCATATCCGAGCACGTGATGTGACTCCGTGACTAGCCTAGGGCACCCGTAGCATATTTTGCACCCAAATCGTTGCATATTTGAGGCTATTTTAGGGTCTCGCCGGGGCCTTACCTACAGGGGAGCTGCCCGGGTCCTCCCAGTCCGCATTCCGAAGTCGCAGTGTCCAGCTCAGTAAATAACTGATAGTTCCGAGCATCATGGCGGTGCACGTACGCTGCAGAGACGACTCTGACACCCCGAAACCGTGCGGCGTCGTTCGACTGCGACGCGTCCGGTAATGAACACGTGAGCGTGACAGACGCGTGTGTGGCACACGGCTCCTGCCGATGCCCGCAGCGCCCGGGCCGTTGTTCAACGTTCAACTACTGCGCGTCCTGACTCCTTGTACAAAGAGGCCAAGCAGATCGCGTGGAATACAATCTCTCTAGGCGTAGGTAAACATCGACAATCGCGTGTGTAGGCCAACGAGATTTCCGTGCCCAGTCATGCATGCTAAGTCCGTATGTAGGATTCGCACTCTACAGCTCAGTACACAGGTAGAGTCCCGTTCATCGTAGCAAGTAAAAGCGAGATCTCACACATCGATGCGCAATGCGCTCGACAATGTAACTATCATGTGTGCTCCAGATGGCCCGTGCCAACCTGCCAGGAGCTCAAAACTCTGAGCTATCCAGCATACACGCCCGACGCGTCGCAAAATCTGGTTCAAAAGCGGATATTTACAATTTTCTGCGTGTATCGAGGACGAAAACAGCGCTACAAATCATATCAAGGAGTACAAAAGGCCCGGCGCGCGTATCGCCGTGCCGGGGGTTTGCGAACAAAGAGTTTCAGAACACGCTCGACGAAGTCCTGATACACAGTTATTTGCTGCGGGCGCGCACACGAAATATAAGCAGACTTACGCAGGGCGAAGGAATGTATGAAAGCGACTTTCGCGCACAGGGATGTTCTTCACAAATCGATGGAGATGGGCAGACAACCGAGGCCAATGAGACCTAAAGCACATTCACCATCAGTAACCTCCTTGTATGCGTACCATCCCGACTTTGCTTACCTCCAAAATCGTTGCCCTCGCAGCACATGGGGGATGTAGTGCTGATCCACCAAATCAGAACATCGCGTCCCAACGACCACTAGAAAGCACCTACCAAGACGTGCCGCCACCAAGACCAAGCAAGCCGCTTTGGGAGCAGCCGGTGCCGTACCACTTGCTCTCGTCGACGTTCATCTTGAGCGCCTTGCCGACCGCGCGCATGTGGTCCGAGTCGCCCGGCGCCATCGTGTCGCAGCACTGGACCTGCGCGGGCTGGCACTCGCTGCCGCTGCTCTGGGGGAGCGCAACGACGAGGGCGGGGGCAGCGAGGAGGGCGGCGGCGACGGCGGACTTGAGGGCGAACATCTTGTATTGTTGAGCTGTGGTGCGAAAAACGAGGAGAGCGGCGTGAAGACGAGAGGGACCTTGAGGGAGTGTGAGGATAAACGAGCGGGCGCAGACGACGAGGTTGCTGGGGCCCGAGTCTGGGCGGTTGGCAGCTTATGTAGACGATCGCGGGACTGGGGATGCGCCGTCCACGGGCACGCCGGCCATCGGCAGCGAGGGCAGCGGGAGACTGGTGATGTCACCCGGGCGCAATGCGTCAAGGGCGGGAGGGCCATGGAGCGGGAGGGCGCGTCGGTTTCCAGAACGAGCAGAATCTGCGTTGGAAGTGGCGAAGAGCCAGGGGGGAAGAACTACGGCGGACGTCGATCGACAGGTCTTGACGTCGAGGTTATCTTGCATAGCCCTTGGCCTCCCTTGGCAGCCCGAGTAGGGGAACTACTTGCTCATTGAAAATCCGTCGGAGCAGGGCATCTCCAACGATGTCGAGGTGGGTAGCGAGCGTGCGAGGGGATCCGTACGAGAACCTGATCCCAGCGAGTGACGAGTCTGCAACTTCTTTTGAAACCAAGAGTCGTTCCATCAGTAAACAGTATGCCGGCGCTCGCTGTTGCCGGTACCACCACTCCGCGTGATTAGTGGCAGAGCTGCAAGGCCGGACGAGACAGCTCTGCAAGAAGACTCGGTGAAGCGTAACAGGAGGGTCTGAAGAACTACGGCAGAGGTCGATTGACAGGTCTTGACGTCGACGTCGAGATGATTCTGCCTAGTCCTTGGCAACCAGAGTGGGACCAGGGAGACCGTCCTGCTTGTTGAGTGCCCTTGCGCGTAGTGTATCTCCACAGCGGAGACGGCGGGAGAACGAGCCTCTAGGGGATCTGTACGAGAACCTGAGCCCTACGAGCGACGAGTCTGCAACTTCTGTTGAAACTAATAGTCGTTAGGAGTATCCAGCTCCCCGGCACTTGCTGTTGCCGGTAGCCCTGTTCCGCGTGATTGGTGGCAGAGCTGCGGGGCCGGATGATGCTCTTCCGGAAGAGAAGTCGAAGAACCATATGAAGAGGGTTTAGAGGGTCCCTTCTTCGTGCCGCACAGATTTCTTTGCGTCAGCACCCCTTCGATCACGATCAAGTGTTGCTCAGAAGTTCCTCGGCATGATGAATCTAAACTCAAACCTTCTTCACTGCGCCGGCGACCAGTACCGTCGACACCGAGTGGTACGTAGATGGACGGCCTTGTTCAATAGTAGGCACAGACGCGCGTTGACGTTCAGCGAGACGATCGTTCCCAAGTCGCCGTGGCCAATGTCGGGAGGGATCTTGACGAAAGTGAACAAGAGATGAATCACGAAGGAGGGAAAGGAAGGCGCAGACTCGCCCGCGCCACACCCGCCGGCGCACCCAATCGGGAGATCAGCGTCGGCGTCTCTCGCTCCCCGACCCTCGAGTGACGAGTCTCGCTCGTCTCCAGTGGACATGCTCCATACCATCTGTCCGCCTCGACGCGATCTCTTTCGCTTCAGGTCAGTGCCCTATTTTCTCCTCTTGCACCCGAAGCTTGAGCTTCAGCTGCTGATTCTGTCCGGTCCTCGTGGTTAGCATACTCCGGAGTTCGAAGATGAGTGGGTGACTCTGCCTCCGCCAAGGACTCCCATGGTTCGATCGCGACGCGATCGGTAACGGGCACGTGAGTGTGACTGGCACGTCTGTGCCAGACGGCTTCGGAGGCTGAACTCCGCCACCACTGTTCCCGCTGTTGTCGGCGCCGCCGTTGTCTGCGCCGCCGTTGCCGCAAGGACGAACATGGGCGCGAAGAGGAGGCCGAGGACGACGACACGCGCGGTACTCAGGTGAGTGTAGATACTGCCTGCTGTGGCTGACAAGTGACACGTCTTGGATGCCAGCTGGAATTGACACTGTATGGGCGGCTCTTTGGATATGCTGGATGGACACTAATCGCGCCGACTAGGCCGTTTCGAACTTTTGACGCTGCAATGCATCGTTCTCGCAATGGCCATGCATGCTGTGCCAAGGACGCCTGAATCCATGGTTCGATCGCGACGCGATCGGTAACGGGCACGTGAGCGTGAATATTGAACGCGTTCGTGACAAACGGCTCGAGACGTAGTCCGGAACACCGTCATGACGAAGGATTGTCCGTCACCAGCCAAACTCACACATCGCATCGCTAGATCAATCGAAACCCTCCACACCATCTGTCCGCCTGGACGCGATCTCCTTCGCTTCTGGTCAGTACCTTATTTTCTCCGCTTGCGCTTGAACCTTGAGCTTAATCTGCTGATTCTGTCCGGCCTTCGTGATTAGCCTACTCCGGAGATGAGTGACTCTGGCTCCGCCAAGGACGCCTGAGGAGTCAGCACGCCCATGGTTCGATCGCGATGCGATCAGTAACGGACACGTGAGCGCGACTGGCGCGTCGATGACATCGGACTCCGCCGCCACTGTTGCCGCTACGCTGTTCTCGCCGTTGCCGCAGGGCCCACGGACATGGGCGCGAAGAGGAGGGCGAAGACGGCGACACGCGTGTGCAGCGGGGTACTCAGGTAAGTCTAGACACTGTCTGCTGCGGGCCCGGGTGGCTGACAAGTGACACGTCTTGAATGCCAGCTGGGATCGACACTGTATGAGCGGCTCTTTCGATATTCTGGATTGACCCTAATTGTAATCCGTCATAGACGACGACTACAATGGCTATCTGATACCAGAAAGTCCGTGATTGTGATAAATACTTGGTTTGTCAACATGTGTATAGGTTATGATTGTCGCTGATGCGGCTTAGGGCAATGCTACACGGCCATGTGCGCTATCCGGACCCTGGGGACTTCATCCCGGAACGTTATAGGAAACACGGAGACTTCAACGATGAGGCCGCAGAGCATACTTACATTACGTTTGGGGCCGGCCGGAGGTAGGCAGGAATCTGCTCGTTCGTGTGACCCCATTGGCTAAGTAGTCCGCCGTCATTAGAGTGTGCCCCGGAGACGCTTTGCTGAGGACGCGCTCTTCCAGCCGTTTCCGTATCTCTAGGACTAAGCCGTAAAGCTCGCACACAGGCGGACTCCCAACTCAAGATCCCGAGATACGCACAATTGGAAAGTGAGATATCAGGATCTCGAGGACGTGTGCTGGTCGCGATAGCGCGAAACTGTCAGGTCAGACTGTCTAATTATATCACACCTATCTTACACGCTAAAGCACCCTGCCTTCGTCCAGATAGCACACACAGAACTTTCAGAGGATACCACGTTGCTGCCACATGCCACCATATTATCCATGTTAGGTCAAGACTCAAGCGCCGAATCAACCCGACTGCACGCGATTTTGTACAGCTTAGGCCTAGAGATACGAAAACAGCTGTCATCAGCATGGCTTCTTAAACATGTTCAACACTCCCCCTCCCGCGAATGCTCAAGGGGAACCACTAAGCCTTGAACCGACGATGATGCCAGGCATCTTGTCGTACGTTGATATGGTCTTCTCTCGGTAACGTCCAACTTAGTTGTGCTAGATTCCCGTACGCGTACAAATGCACCATCAACCTCGCTCACGAGGTGCCGTGTCACTGATACCGGGAGCCAGTAATACAAAGCCAGAGCTCATGAGGCCAACTCGTCTACCGGATGCAGTTTCCGATCTATAGGCTTGAAGAGTGTTATAAGTATTTACGTATTCAGCCGGATGCATCGTTCCATGTGTCTCGTTCGGGTTTCCGTGTTTGTGTCTGCGGTCGTCACCTGACAACCTGGGAAACATCGTGGACTATCTGCCGAAGCGCTGAAGTCCCATGCCAGCATTGTCTTCATTTCAAACGGCAGTTTGGCAACCTCAGGAAGTAGCGGAGTATGACTTCCGCAAGACTTCTATAGTCGGCGCGTGGATATGACCAAATTGTCCGCTCGTACGATATGCTCTGAATAGCTTTCCGATCGAGTGCACGCCAAGGTATGCCGTCTTGGTATTCAACTGCATTGTTTCGCTGAAGCAATGTTGCAGATTTACGGTTCCACTTACGAGGCTCAGATTGACGACTTTGGTCAAGATCCAACATAATCTGTAAACAGCTTTACTTGGCCGGCATGCCGACACCCATATGTTCAAGCCCTCTTGACCCTCGTGGTAAATAGAGGGCGGATTTACCCTTGTCTCTGTCGCACGAGGCACACAGATGATTGATTTGCTCTCATTCCATATGCGAATACATGTCAGGCGTCCGATCGTGGCCATACTCTGGAGTAGGAACCGGAAAGAAGTATGATGCATGTCCTACACATGGCAGGCGCTCAAGAGTGTACGTGGGGGCCGAGCTGCCTCCATTGTTATTTAAGACGTTACGATGTCTGCCCGTTCTCACTGATTACTAGCATGACGCTCAGCGTTGCACTTGCGATATCTTTCCTAACGCTACTCCTGGTGTTCCTGCGAAAGCGCACTAAACAACAACTGCCTACATATCGCGACTTGCCTCTACCTCCAGGACCAAGGCCACTACCCTTCCTCGGAAATGTGTTTGATATACCCAAGGACACGGAGTATCTCTGGAGGACGTACGCAAAGTGGGCACAAACTCATGGTGAGTCGTACAGTACCGTGATGGCTAGCAATGTTGCGTGATCTCCGATGTCCCGAAGGCGACATCGTACATATTCAAGTCCTGGGAAAACATATCATTGTTCTCCATTCGCTCGACGCCGTTCATGATTTGCTTGACAAGAGGTCGTCGATCTATGCGGACAGAGAAATTACCGAAGTCATCGCATTGTACGCAAAGCCATCCCTGTTGAGTCCTTCGTGCTGACTATGTGCTAGAACTGGATGGGACTGGAATCTAGCTATGATGAAATACGGACAACAATGGCGAGATCATAGGCAACTGTTTCATCAATACATGAACGAACGGGTTATCCATACCTATGATCCGTACATTCGTGACGGGACAAGGCGCTTGTTGAAGGGTTTGCATTGTGATCCAAAGAACTACACGCACCATCTCCGCTAGTCAGTATCAACCTATCTATACCTTGTCATCGTCGACTAATATGATATCAGCGCACTTGGAGAAATCGTGCTTTCATTGATATATGGTATCCGAATTGAAGAGAATAATGATTACTACGTCGAATTGCTTGCAGCCGCCATGAAGGCAGTCGAAGAAGCTGTCTTACCGGGCTCTTTGTGGGTGGACTTCCTGCCATATCTGAAATATGTGCCCCATTGGGTACCCGGAACGGGATGGCAGAAGAAAGTCGAGAACTGGAGGGCAGAGTCCAACGCAATAAGAAATGCTCCATGGGAAAATATGGTGGTGAGTTGCACGGTTTCGCGTACTGTTGCATGGTCCACAGTTGTCCAATTCATGAATTCAAACGCATAACCAGAAAGATAGAACAAGTCCACCCATCGCCGCTCAGATGTCAGAACAAATCTCCGACATGGATGATGACGGTGCTCGTGAGATGAAGCACACAGCACAGAACGTATGTGCAGTTATGCACGCAGGTAGAACAACTCTTGCCCCGACTACAATTTCCAGTTATTGATGCTTTACCTGCATAACTGGCAGGCGCCATCGACACGGTAAGCAGAGTTACCCATGACGTTGGTCTTCTTTACCAACTTCAGAGCAGACCTTGTCAGCGCTGCAGACGTTCATTCTTGCAATGGTATTACATCCTGAGGCTCAAAGATCGGCACAGAGAGAACTGGACACTGTGGTTGGCCGCAGGAGACTGCCAAATTCATCAGACCTTTCTGCTCTGCCTTACACAAGGGCGCTGCTGAAGGAATGCATGAGATGGCAACCGGTGGCACCGCTGAGCTTTGCCCGCAGATGCACCACCGACAACGAGTACAGAGGGTGTTTAATCCCGGAGGGCGCTCTTATATTCCAGAATTCTTGGTCAGCACTCCTCTGTTTCCGAGTTTTCTTCCTCACCCGATTATTGCGAACTCAGGTTCATTTTGCACGACCCGGGAATCTTTCCTGAACCCGAAGGGTTCAAGCCAGAACGTTATCTCAAAGACGGAGTCCTAAACCCTGACATACTAGATCCCACAGTGGTCACATTTGGTGCAGGCAGAAGGTGTGCAATCATGTCTAGTGCGACGTCACGTCCAGTGTTTGTGACCATCAATGTGTCAGAATATGTCCAGGACGGCACTTAGCAGAATCGATGCTCTTTCTGACAATTGCCCGTATCCTTCATACTTTCGAGATAACCCCGGTACTCGACGCCAAGGGAACCCCAATCAATCCCGAGGTGAAGATGACGTCTGGACTTCTGTCGTAAGCGTATGACCTCTTGTCCAGTGAAAGTGCCCTTGAGTTCATTGTGTACACAGATATCCTACCCCTTTTGAATGCTCAATCAGCTCACGGGGCGCATGGGCGGAAGCACTGATCAACGAAGAATATACCAGGGAAACCTAACTGTGAGCGACTGCCGGTGCATATTGTAGGACATTCCCGGAGTCGAAAGTTTGTCAAACGTGCCCTGCTGCAACTGGGAAATCCTCTGTATATCATTGTACTTTGACCTAATGAGCACTTGGCTCGATCTTCGATGGGCAGTGTTAAGACTGTTTATTATTTGATGACTCGCGGCATTTTCTGTCCGCCTCGACGCGATCCCTTCGGCTTCTGTCTAGTGCCCTATATTCTCTTGTGCTTGATGCTTGAGCTTAAGCTTAAGCTGCTGATGCCGTCCGGTCCTCGTGGTTAGCCTACTTAGGAGATGAGTAGGCGACTTTGGCTTCGCCAAGCCTGAGGACGCCCATGGTTCGATCGCGACGCGATCGATAACGGGCACGTGAGCGTGACTGGCGCGTCTGTGGCAGACGGCTTTGAAGTTTGGACTTTTGGACATCGTACTTATGATAGACCGTCCGTCAACAAGCACACTCCCATTCATGGCAAGATTCATTATCAACGGTTTCCGCGTGTATAGAGAACGAAAACAGCGCTACGCATAAACGAATACAAGATGTCCGACGCGAGCATCCCTTCGATGTTCGGTAATCCCTAAGAAAATTGAACTCAAAGCAGGTTTAGTGATGCCCTGTTGAGAGAGGTTAGTTATTGTCAGATATCTATGTGGAGCCATAGACTTACGCAAGACGAACGAATGTATGAACGCGAGGTACACGCGACAAAGCGCTCTTCACAAAGCAACGGGCGTGCAGTCAAGGCTAATGAGATCTAAGACACATCCACCATCAGCAACCTCCGATACGCTTCCTAATATAACTCGTACCTCCAGACTCGCTGCTCTCGCCGCATATCGGGACCGGAGCGCTGCAACCCAAGAATCAGAACAACGCCCTCCTGCAAATCCACACTAACACTCACTGAGACGCGCTGCGAGCTTTCGTCAGGCCGGAGTCCCGCGCGTAGGCCGTACCGTAGATGCTCCTCGCGTCGACTGGGGGTATGTGGTCTGAGCGGCCGGAGACGGCGATGTCGCAGAACTCGATAAGGGCTGTGTTGCACTCACCGCCGCCGGTGCTACTGCCGTTACCGCCGTTGCCGCCATTGCCTCCGCCACCGCCATTGCCGCCACTGCCGCCGTTGCCGCCGTTGTTGCCTCCACTGTTGCCGCTGTTGCCGCCTCCACTGTTGCCGCTGCCGCTGTTCCCGCCATTGTTTCCACCGTTGTTTCCGCCGTTGTTCCCGCCGTTGTTGTTGCTGCCGCCGTTGTTGCCGCTGCCGCTGTTACCGCTGTTTCCACTGTTGCCGCTGCCGCTGTTACCGCCGTTGTTGCCGCCACTGCTGCCGCTGCCGCCGTTACCGCCGGTACCGCCGTTGCCGGCGCCGCCATTGCCTCCATTGCCGCCCTGCGGGGCTGCAAGGACGAACATGGGCGCGAAGAGGAGTGCAAAGACGATGATGGACTTGAAAGAGACCATTTTGGTTTATGGGGTTGTTACGGAGCGGAGTGAAGAGAACGAGAGAGTGAGGATGATCAGGTGAACAAGTAGCTGCAAACGACGAGGACGCTGCAGACTGAGTGCGAGCGACGCGCAGCTTTTGTAGGAGACCGTGGTCTTGCGGAGGGCGATCGCGTCCGCCCACGTTCGTAAACAGCCCGACACCCGACGAGCACGGCGAGAGCGTAAATGGCGGCAATGTTGTAGGACCAGACGTTTCACTTCGAGCAGAGAAGTCTCAGACCCATACGAGGGTCTGAGGCGGTCCAAAGGGCTCTCTCCCGAGAGCGTGAATGGCGGCAGTGTTGTACGGCTGGAAGATCCACTTCTAGCCGAGAACTCTCAGAGCCATATAAGGGTCTGAAAGGGTCCAAGGGACCGCAATGTCGTAGGGCCGGATGGACTCTTATGGGAAAGAAGTCGAGGACTGTATAACGAGGGTCTGAGAAGGCCCATTCTTCGTGTCGCCCAGAGCTTCTTTGCATCACAGCCCCTGCAAGTAAGTGTCAATCAGAAGCCCCTCGGCACGGTGATCCCGAAGTCACGCCCTGTTCTCTGCGTTGGCGAGTGGCGCACACAGTACCGTCGACAATAAGGGCTACATCGTCTCGCAGGTACAGACAGATATCCTACCAAGACCCAGACTCAGACCCAAACCCAGACAATCCTCGAACGTCGTTGAGAGCGATACCAGGAGTGACCGGTGACCTTGACGAAGCTAATCTGAGATAATCCATGAAGGAGGGAACGGAAGTAGCACAGCTTGGCCGCGTCCGCCGGCGCGCCCAATCGCTGCTCAATCGGGTGGAAGGAGATCAGCATCGGCGTCTCTCGCGTCCCGACACTCAGTCTCCTCCGATGAATGTGCTTCATGCCATTCGTCCGCCTCGCACAGGTCTCTTCTGCTTCCAGTGAGCTGCCAGGTTTCTCTGCTCGCGCTTGCGCTTGAGCTGCTGATTTCGTCCAACCTGTGTCAGTGTGGATAGCCTACCCCGGAGATGTCTACAGAATAATCGTCGCCAGATGGTAGACGTTGCATACAAGATCGGAGTCATAGCAACCATGTAGAGAGCGTGATGGTGAGGAAACATGGTATCGGTGGAATAGAAGGAGTACAAAGATAGGTTGACCGCCGGAGACTCGGTTTGACAATCCACCACAGGTAAGATTGCATGATAAGGGCGGTGTAGGCGATAGATGGATAGACAGTCCATAAACATAGCCTCATTGGCGATACCGGAGTCACCCGATGTCTGCATTATAGCGGATCGAAGACAAGGTGCTTCGGCAGGTCTGCAGGAGGTTCTTGCACCTCTCCCCACTTTCGTTTTTGCCCAGTTTGGGGATGGGAGTGAGCGAGAGTTCATCGGAGTCAAGTCGATTGATATGCCATGCCACATCTTCTTGCAGCATCTGAACGGTAATTTGCCCAGAGAGGGTGCGTGTGCAGCGTTACAATTGATGCACATCCAGGCACGCGGAGGTTCATACACATGATCCACCTTGCGATACGATCCGCTTTTCCGGACTATTTTATCGTAAATTCGGTGAGTCGAGCGAGGGTGCCGATAGCTTGGTCAAGTTCCGGTACATCACGAAACACCCTGTCTAAAAGTGTCATTTATAGGACCTCGAGGAATGGCATTGAGACAGCGCACGGGTTCTCTTCCTTGTGAGCGAAGGCTTGGCGAGCATGATACCCAACGTCCGGAGATGTCTGAGATAGTCAGAGCTGTTCAGCATAAAGGTCATGAACGGTTCCACCCGAAAATAGTGGAGTGGAGTGTAGGCGCAGACTTGTAGCAAGCGTCTTATCCCAGTACAATGCAGCGCACGGCATGTCAACATGGCGACAGGCAGTTCCGCCTTGGGCTAAGAGGGAGAGAATTCGGAGTAGCACATCTGAGCTGAGAAATGGTCCATCGCATCGTGCATGGAACAGCATGAGGTATCCATAAGTGTCGTGGGTCACTGCAGGCTCTGGATTTGCCTCCAAAGCTCTCTAGACCTCGAAACCATACCTTTCAGGAGATCTCTCCGCCGAGCACTCGCCACCAGCTATTCGGAGTCCTGGGCTTGGGGACATAGGGGCCGTGTTGTAGATGATCCAAGACAAAAACTCGGTATAGAGTGTTCGGTTAAAATTACTTGCAATGACAGCGATGGTCGATGAGATCGAATACGGTCTGTCACTTCTCGCGACGAGCATAACCTTTGACACGTCGCGACACGTGCGCTCGAGTGACACGTCTTTGGGCGCCTCTAGTTCTCGACCATACCGACACCCACTAAGTACTGGAGAATTGCAGTTATCTTTCACTTTCATCTTCCGAGGTTGCTGCACGGAATTAGGTCATCCCTGGCCGTTGTATTACCTATCGTACACTCGCAACACAAGTCACAGTCATGCTTGCACACCCTCAAGAACCAAAAACTCCATCGAAATCCCAGCCAAGGTTTTGCTGCCCCTACGCGCATCCAGCCCAGCCTATCCGCTGTTAGGGCCGCCACGCACACAAATAGTCTCACATCCAGGTGTTTCGCGTCCTCTAGCCTTGCTCCTGGGTCCAGCAGCTCCATGAACTGGCGGAATAGCACCCTGCACCGCGCGCCGAACAACACGGCAAAGTGCGCGAGCGCGCGTTGGGGCTTGCTGAGGTGGCCGTCGGGGTGCAGTATGGGCAGAAATGGATTGGGCGAGATGTCCGTCAGCACAAGCCCGTCCGCACTTGGCTTCACGTGCGGTGCGCCATGCTTGGTGGGTGTGGGTGTGGCTGAGGTCTCGCCCTCTACCTCGTGAGCGTTGGTCTCGTCGATGGCCCACGTGTCTGCCCATGACAAGCGCATTCCCTTCGCGCTTTATGACAAGGTCGAGCGCCTCCTCTCCGTCATCGTCTGCGGGGATTGACAACCCAGTCACCTTCGAAGTGAAACGATCATTTTGCAGAATGTGCGCTACGATGGTCAGCGCGGGAACTCCTGCAACCGAATTGAGAGCCTTCTCGTGAACATTTTGTAAGCTTAGCGAGGGCAGAAGGTACGTCATATAGGACACGGTCGCATGCGCAATTTTCCCCGACGTTGTAGTCACGTACTAGAAGATCGACTCCGGCACCAGGTCGGTGCCTCGGGCTTATGCACAGTAGCTTGCGCAAGCCCTACGTTCATAATGTTATTGGAATGTCTCTCTTGCTGAGCGAATGGCTTGTCTTCGGCTACCGTCTCGAGAAAACCAAATTCGACGTTATATCCGGTATGTATCAATGGCAGATGCAGCCAGAAAACAACTTTGCATCTGTATGGTGGCTTCCCTGGCGCTGGTTCCTCGACGTTCGCTTGCGGGGAGAAGATGCATTTCTCGATCGTAGCTGCTGCGCCTTCCTCCGGGAAGATACTCGAGAAAAACTCGAGGTATGCGCTTCAATCACTAAACAATCCGAGTCAACCCGAGATCCAGATGTAGGTCATAACGCGAATATAACAAGTTTCCGTCTCGCAAGCACCTCGTTGGATATCGGCAGACTAAGCCGTATATGGGATGCGAAAAGACCTTGATTAGATGCGGATACAAAGGGCAGAGAACCATAGTGCTCCCGGTTCTCATCCAACTCGGCTTCCAGGATACGAGAGACTAGATTTGCGCAAGCCAGCTCGCCTGTTGCTTGCTGAATGCCTGGGATTATAGCTAGTCCCAGACACTTGGCAGAACACTGGGGCCTGGAACTTACTATGTCCGTATGAGTCACGGACCAGAGATCGGTGAGTCAACAACTCCACGATTCGCGCCATGGTCCGATCGCGGCGCGTACGGTGTGCGGCAGACCGCTTCAGGCGTCACGACAGCTAGATGTTATCCGCCAACAAGCAAAATCGCGTGTCGCATCGCGAGATCAACTAGTAGCATCTTTTGCGTGTACGGAGAACGGAAACAGTGTCATACATTAGTGAATGCAAAAAGTCCGACGCGAGTAGTATTTCGACAATTCTGGAGAAACGTGCGCAAAGCAAGTTCACGGAAGTCCTGGTAAGAGGTCAGCTATGGTCTAATGCGTAGAGAAAATGCTAAACTTACACAAGACAAACGAATGTGTGAACGCGAGGTGCACGAGACAGAGTGTCCTTCACAACGCGATGGGCGTGCAGCCAAGACTAATGGGTCCTAAAACGCAGCCGCCATCAGCAAACTCCTATACAGTCCCTGATCTGACCCCTCGTACCTCCAGAAACGGTGCCCTTGCCGCCAGCACTCGGCAGGCCGGAGTCTGTCGAGCAGGCTGTGCTGTAGATGTCCCTTGCGTCGACTGTGGGGATGTGGTATGAGTCACCCGAGACGAGGTTGTTGCAGAACTGGATCTGGACGGGACTACACTTACCAACGCTGCGCCTGCCGTTGCCGCCGTTGCCTCCACTGCCGCCACCGCCGCCGTTACCGCCACTGCCGCCGTTCCCGCCGTTGTTGCCGCCGCTGTTGCCGCTGTTGCCTCCGCCACTGTTGCCGCTGCCGCTGTTCCCGCCGTTGTTGCCGCCATTGTTGCCGCCATTGTTGCCGCCATTGTTGTTGCTGCCACCGTTGTTGCCGCTACCACTGTTACCGCTGTTGCCGCTGTTACCGCTGCCGCTGTTGCCGCCGTTGT
Organism: Gelatoporia subvermispora B; assembly: GCA_000320605.2. Taxonomy (NCBI): domain Eukaryota; kingdom Fungi; phylum Basidiomycota; class Agaricomycetes; order Polyporales; family Gelatoporiaceae; genus Gelatoporia; species Gelatoporia subvermispora. The sequence goes on from KB445799.1 coordinate 707,764, forward strand.
TGCCGCCACTGCTACCGCTGCCGCCATTACCGCCGGTCCCGCCGTTGCCGTTGCCGCCACTGCCGCCATCGCCCTGCGGGTGCGGGGCCGCAAGGACAAACATGGGCGCGAAGAGGAGGGCGAAGACGATGATGGACTTGAAAGAGACCATTTTTGCTTGTTGGGATGTTACGGAGAGTGAAGAGGGCGGAAGAGTGAAGATGAGCAGATGAACAAGTAACTGCGAACAATGGAGTTGCTGAAGACTAAATGTGAGCGACGTGCAGCTTTTGTAGGAAACCGTGGCCTTGCGCAGGGCGATTACGTCGGGCCCGCCGCCCACGTTCGTGGACAGCCCGACGAGCGCGGCGAGAGCGTGAATGGCGGAAATGTTGTAGAACCGGACCATTCACTTCCAGTAGTGAACTCTCAGACCCGTATGAGGGTCTCAGAGGCGGTCCAAGGCACCCTCTCCCGAGAGCGTGAATGGCGGCAGTGCTGTATGGCTGGAACACTCACTTCCAGGACTCGGAGAACTCTCAGGGCCATATGAGGGTCTGAGAGGGCCCAAGGGACCGCAAAGTCGTAGAGCCGGATGGACGTTTATGGAAAAGAAGTCGAGGACTGTATAACGAGGGTCTGAGAAGGCCCATTCTTCGTGTCGCCCAGAGCTTCTTTGCATCACAGCCCCTTCCAGCGAGTGTCATTGAGAAGCACCTCGGCACGGTGATCCCGAACCCACGCCTTGTTCCACGCGCCCGCGAGTGACGGACACAGTACCGTCGACAATAAGGGCTGCATCGTCTTGCAGGTACATACACGCCTCTTAACAAGACCCAGGCCCAGATCCAGACCCAGACAATCCTCGAAAATAGTCGAGAGTGATACTAGGAGTGACCGGTGACCTTGACGAAGCTCAAGAGATGATCGATGAAGGGAGGAACGGAAGTAGCACAGCTTGACCTCGCACGCGCCGCGTCCGCTGGCGCGCCCAATCGCTGCTCAATCGGGTGGGAGGAGATCAGCGCCGGCGTCTCTCGCGTCCCGACACTCAAGTCTCCTCCGATGAATGTGCTCCATGCCATTCGTCCGCCTCGCACAGGTCTCTTCTGCTTCCAGTGAGTGCCCTGATTTCTCTGCTTGTGCTTGAGCTTGAGCTGCTAATTTCGTCGCGCCTTCGTGGATAGCCTACCCCGGAGATGTCTACAGAACACTCGTTGGCAGATGGTGGACGTTGCATACAAAATCGGAGTCATAGCAATCATGTAGAGCGTGATGGTGAGGAAACATGGTATCGGTGGAATAGAAGAGATAAACAGATAGGTTGACCGCCGAAGACTCAGATTGACGATTCATCACAGGTGAATCTGGATGATGAAGGGCGGTGTAGGCGATAGATGGATAGACAATCCGTAAACGTAGCCTCATTGGAGATACAGGAGTCACCCAATGATTACGTTATAGCTGATCGAGGACAAGGCGCTTCGACAGGTCTGCAGGAGGTTCTTGCACCTCTCCCAACGTTCGTTTTTGTTCAGTTTGGTTGGGGATGGGAGTGAGCGAGAGCCCATCGGCGTCAAGTCGATTGGTATTCCATGCCAGAGTTTCTTCTTCCAGCCTCTGAATGGTAATTTGCCGAGAGAGGATGCTTATGCATCGATACTATACCCCAATTGATGCGCATCGAGGGCACACGACGGTTCATATACGTGATCCACCTTGCGATACGATTCGCTTTCACGACTCCTTTATCGTAAGTTCGGTGAGTCGAGCGAGGGTGCCGATAGCTTGGTCAAGTTCCGGTACATCACGAAACACCCTGTCAAAAGTGTCATTTATAGGACCTCGAGGAATGGCATTGAGACAGCGCACGGGTTCTCTTCCTTGCGAGCGAAGGTTTGGCGAGCATGATACCCAGCAGCCTCCGGACTCAGGAGAAATGCCTGAGATAGTCGGGGCTGTTCAGCATACACCTCAAGAACGGTTCTACCCGGTCATAGTGGAGTGAGGTATAGGCGCAGACTTGTAGCAAGTGTCTTGTCCCAGTAGAATGCAGCACACGTCATGTCAACATGGCGACAAGTAGTTCCGCCTTGGGCTAAGAGGGAGAGAATTTGGAGTAGCACATCTGAGCTGAGAAATGGTCCATCACATCGTGCATGGAACAGCATGAAGTATCTATACGTGTCATGAGTAACTGCAGGCTCTGGCTTCGCCTCTAAAGCCACCAGACTATCGGAACTGTACCTTCTATAGGAGATTCTTCCGCCGAGCACTCGCTACCAGCTATTTGGAGTTTTGGGCTTGTGGACATATGGGCCGTGTTGTGAATGATCCAAGACAAAACTGAGGCATAGAATTTTCAGCTAGGATCACTTGCAATGACACCGATGGTCCATGGGTTCGAATTCCCACTACGACTAGTAGTGGGTCTTGGGAAACTAATTGTCCGCGAAAAGACTACAAACAACTCCGATCGTGCTTGTAATGCCCAAAAACCTTTTCGGAGATTGAAACAGTCACGTGTATGTCCCACGGTTACAATTCGCGGCGTCTAATGCTCGCGACCTACAGGCGCGCCGAGGGGGAGTCGAGAAGCTGTCTGACTGCCTGAGCTTCTCTGTAATGGTCCTCGGGGGCGCGAAACTTGGTCGTAATGGGCCCTGCCGCGCTTGCGCGGCATTATGCGAGGTACGGTCTGTCACTTCTAAGTTCTCGCGACGAGCAGACGCGACACGTGTTCGTCACGCTCACGTGCTCGTTACACGCGTCGCCTCGTCGGGGTGTGAAGAGCATTCCGTTGCGTGCGGGTTGCTTTTTACGTTCTCGGATTCTTTCTGGAACCAGACAGTACGACTAACCTCCTACCAGTGCTTCAGTGAACTTCCTTCGAATAGTTTTCTTCAGAGTTACCAATGTGATACTCGTGTTGTGTCGGACCTCTTTGATTTCTCTTCTGGGAGTGAGTCGCCCGGTCGTACAACTTTGCTACCGACCACGCTTTCAAGAGAGGGTCACCTGGACCCTCTCAGACCCTCATATGGCTCCTCGAGGGGTGAGTCGCCCGGCCCTACAACTCTGCCGCCATTCACGCTCTCGGAGCACGAGCTGGTCCTCTCAGTCTTAGTACGTTGTGGGCGGGTCACGGGAGTTCGACCATTCACGAGAGAGGCAATTATTATCGCAGAGCGCTCAGAAAGCGGACACGACAGGTAAAAGTTACCACATCAGGAAGCTGACTGACTGAATATGGAAGTTGAAGACACCAATGCAGGAACATAAAGCACGTCCAGATAGGAGCGGGAGAAGTGTCCGACGCTGATCTCCCAATTGGGTGTGCCGCGCGCGAATTTATCACTGCTGCTCCCTCTTTCGTCTCTTGTCCAGCTTTGTTGACGCCCCTGCTAGTATTCAAGTTACCCATGACGACTTTCAACGGCGCTCTCGGCGAATATGAACGCGTGTCTGTACATACTGGACAACATTGTCTGTCTATGCGGAACTAGACATGGTGTCGACAGCACTGCATCCGTCACGCCGCCGACGTAGTGAACAAGGGCCAGGTTGGGGACCACATGTTGTCAAGCTTTGCACGGCATACAATCGAAGGGCACCGACGCAAAGCCCTGTACAGCACCACGAGGACCCCCTCGACCCTCACACAGCTCTTCGAGTTCTCTTCTAGGAGCGAGTCGTCCGGCCCTACAACTCTGCCTTAAACCTCTCTTTTGGGAGAAGGACCTTCTCATACACTCATATGGGGTGATGGCTCTTGCGTTCTCTTCTAGGAGTGAGTCGTTCGGCCCTACAACTCTGCCGCCAATCACGCTCTCGGAGAGCTCGTCGGGTCTCACTTGCGCACAGGTGGCACCACACGCTGCCCTCGCTGTCCACGGGCATGGGCTGACTACGTTCGCCCTCCGCATCATGACGGTCTCCTACAAAAGCTGCACGTCGCTCGCACTCAGTCTCCAGCAACCTCGTCATTCGCACTTGCTCGGTTATTTGTTCATCCTCACTCTTCCGCCCTCCGCACTCTCCGTAACATCCGAATAAGCAAAGATGCTCACTTTCAGGTCCATCATCGTCTTTGCCCTCCTCTTCGCCCCAACGCTCGTTCTTGCGGCCCCGGCCCCGCAGGGCGGCAGTAACAACGGCAACAACGCTGGCAACAGCAACAACAGCAATGGCAACAATGGCAACGGCAACAATGGCAGTGGTACTGGCGGCAACAGCGGCAACGGCGGCAGCAGCGGCAACAACGGCAGCAGCGGCAACAACGGCAGCGGCGGCAACAGCGGCAACAGCGGCGGCAACAGCGGTAATGGCGGTAACGGCAGGCGCAGCAACGGTGAGTGCAACACAGCCCAGGTCCAGTCCTGCAACAACGCCGTTCCGGGTGACTCAGACCCCATGTCCGCAGTCGACGCGAGCAAGATATACGGCACGGCCTGCTCGATGGGCTCTGGCCTGATGAATGCCGGCGGCGAGCGCAGCGATTTCAGAGGTACGAGGAGTCTGATTAGGCAGTATGTGGGCTTGGAGATTGCTAATGGCGGATGCGATTTTAGGTCTTATCAGCCTTGACTGCTCGCCCATTGCTTTGTGAAGAGTGGTCTGTCGCCCGCAGCTCACGTTCATACATTTGTTTGTCTTGCGTAAGTCTGTAGCTCCACGTAGCCAGACGATGACTAACCTCTCAGCAGGGTATTACCAAACAGGTTTTGAGCACTTTCGAACATAGGAATTACCGAGCTTCGAAGTAATGCTTGTATGAGACGGCTTGCATTTGTTGATGTCTAGCATTCTCTATACACGCAATAAATAGTTTACATTGATCTAGTGATGCAATGCGTGATTTTACTTATTCACAGACAATTCATCATCAGTAGGCCGATGTCCCAGAAGTGCAAAGCCAAATCCCGTCTGCCACGGACGCATTAGTCATGCTCTTGTGCCTGTTACCGGACGTGTGTCGCGGTCGAACCACGGTATTTGTGAACACGGCGTCCGCATGTCGGACTCGCCTCTGCAGCGCACGCAGCATTCACACTGTACAATGGCGACGACGACTAGGTGCGCCGCATCGCAAACAAGTAAGCACAATCCGATCAAACCTAGCACGTTGTCGTATTTTACAGACAGATCATGCAGAAGCTTGACTCGCAGCAACGCCAGGAACAGCTCTTCGGCCGTCCACGCTCCTCTGTGCAGTTCACGTCCACCTTTCTCTACAGCTCTTGTCGCGCGCCTGCCATACACGCGTTCGTCACGCTCACGTGCTTGTTACCGAACGTGTCGCCCCGTCAATGTGTGAAGAGCGTGCGAGTTGCTTTCTACGTTCACGTATCTGGCCTAAGTTCGGTTCTTTCTGGGAACCAGACTACGACTAACCCCTGCCAGTGCCTCAGTGAATTTCCTCCGGGCACATCTCTTCAAAGTTTCCAGCGTGATACTCGTGTCGGACCTCTTCGATTTCTCTTCTAGTAGTGAGTCGCCCGGTCATACAACTCTGCCGCCGACCACGCTTTCAAGAGAGGGTCACTTGAACCCTCACAGATCCTGATATGAGTCGCCCGGCCCTACAACTCTGCCGCCATTCACGCTCTCGGCACACGAGTTGGTCCTCTCAGTCTTGGACGAGTCACGGGAGTTCGACCATATTCGCGAGAGGGGCAATCATTCAAATTGCAGAGCGTTCGGGAAGCGGACATGACAGGTAAAATTTTACGGATCAGGAAGCTGACTGACTGAATATGGAATTTGAAGACACCGATGCGGGAGTATACAGCACGTCCAGAGAGGAGCGGGAGAAGTGTCCGACGCTGATCTCCCGATTGGGTGCGCCGGCGAGTGCGCCCCGCGCGGATTTACAGCTGCTGTTCCCTCCTTCGTCTCTTGTCCAGCTTCATTTAGGCCCCTGCTAGTACTCAAACTGCCCATGACGACTTTCGACGGCGCTCTCGGCGAGTATGAACGCGCGTCTGCGCATACTGGACAACGTCGTCTACCTACGCGCAACTAGACTTGGTGTCGATAGTATTGCATCCATCACGCCGCCGACGTAACGAACAAGGGCTAGGTTGGGGACTACATGCTGTGAATCTTCAAACGGCATACAATCGAAAGGGCGCCGATGCAAAGAAGCTCTGCACAGCACCACGAGGACCCCCTCGACCTTCATACAGCTCTACGAGTTCTCTTCTAGGAGCGAGTCGTCCGGCCCTACAACTCTGCCGTAGATCTCTCTCTTGGGAGAAGGTCTCTCGGATGGGACCTTCTCAGACATTCACATGGATGATGGCTCTTTGAGTTCTCTTCTAGGAGTGAGTCGTACGGCCTCACAACTCTGCCACCAACCACGCTCTCGGGAGAGGGTCCCTTGGACCCTCATGGACCCTTGTATGGCTCTTTGACTCCCCCTTCAGAAGTGAGTCGTCCGGCCCCACAACTCTGCCGCCAGTCACGCTCTCAGAGAGCTCAACGGGTTTCTCACTTGCGCGCAGGTGGCACCACCTGCTGCCCCTACTGTTTACGGACATCATGAGGCCGACATGTTAACCCTTCGCAACACCACAATCTCCTATAAAAGCTGCACATCGCTCGCACGAGTCGCACTCAGTCTCCAGCAACCTCGTCGTTCGCACTTGCTTGGTCATTTGTTCATCCTCACTCTCTCGCCATCTGTACTTTCCGTAACATCCCAATAAGCAAAGATGCTCACTTTTCAAGTCCATCATCGTCCTTGCCCTCCTCCTTGCGCCCACGCTCGTCCTTGCGGCCCCGCAGGGCGGCATTAACAGCGGCAGCAGCGGCAACGGTGGCAGCGGCAACAGTGGTAACAGTGGTAACAGTGGCAGCAGCGGCAACGGCGGCAACAGCGGTAACGGCGATAATGGCAGCAGCGGCAGCAACAGTGGCAACAGTGGTAACAGCGGCAACAGCGGCAACAGCAGTAATACCAGGCGCACCGGCGGTGAGTGCTACGTAGCCCATGTCTATTTCTGCAACAACACCGTCCCGGGTGACTGAGACCACATTCCCGCAGTCGACGCGAGCAAGATATACGACACGCCCTGCTCGATGGGCTCCGGTATGATGAGTGCCGGCGACGGGTCTTGGTGGGTGCCGGTGTAGATTCGCAGAAGGGCATTGTTCTGATTCTTGTGATGCAGCACTTCTGTCCCTATTTGCGATGAGGCTAATGGATTTGGCAGTACGAGGCATCAGATTAGGGAGCGTGTTGAAGGTCGCTGAGGGTGGCTGCATTCTAGGTCTCATTCACCTTGGCTGCACGCCCATCCTCGGGCCTGTCAATGTGTGAAGAGTCAATCTTTGCGTACGAATTGCTTCCAATACGACTATCCATCTTTCGTAAGTGTGACATTTTTTCTGGGCATCGGACCATGGCTGATCTCCTACCAGGACCTCTGTGAATTTGCCTTGTGCATGTCTCCTCAGGATTCGTTGGAGTGCTGTTCGCGTCGAACTTTTTGCATTCCCTAGAGCGTGACGCTGGTTCCCTTGTCTGTACACGCAGAGAATGTTTTGGGTTAATCTCGTGACGCGATGCATGATTTTGCTTGTTGAGAATAATCTCCGCCTGTCGTGACGCCTGAAGCGGTCCGCCACACGCCGTAGGCATCGCGATTGAACCATGATGCATTGGCCCCCGAATTGTGGAGTTGTTGACTCAGTGATCTTCGCAATAGGCTAACCATGGAGAACGAACACAATCGGCAGCTTAAAGTCATGCTGCCCTAGCATAATCAGAGGAACTAGGGCGCTGACCAGATGCGAAAGAGACCGGTTCGAGACGGACATATCGCAGATGGTACTGATAGAGTACGTCCACGGGGAAACTCTTGAGTAATACCGTGATCTCATCTCGACCCACAAGCTATCAATATGATCCTTTGATCGCCTTAACACTCAGAACCGCGTCACACGCATGCCGGGACTGCAAGCTAGCTAGCATACAAGTTGTTACAACTGAAAAAGTCGCCTCATAGACTATCACTGACACCCTCCGACAGTTCGCCTACTCGTTCTATATGACCTTAACGAGCAAGATCGTATCAATCCTGGTACGCTCCGAGAACGCAACTATCCGAGTACGATCTGAGGCCCACACACAGGCTAATATCCGTTAGTGGCGTGTGCAGCCCGTGAAAAGTCCAACGTAGCCGTCATCTTCCTCCGCCGGAGTCAGAGTCGCCGGAGCGGTTTAGTCCGGATTTCTAGAGAGTCAGACCAGCGTTCGTGTAGGTGCTCAGTCAAGCCATCCAGATCCTCCATTGTGGGATATGTGAGGTAGATCTCCTCCAGCGATTTGAACCGGGACGAGCGTTCCGCCTGACGGGACAGGTACAAGGACACGTCCCGGGTATCCGATGTAACATAGAGGTACCGCAGGCCGGGGCCGGTTTGGGCGAGGGATGTGAGTGTTTCCAGTGTTATATTAATGTGAGAGGCGGGTGGTGCCTGAGTACTAATTCGAGTCGGCGTAGGCGAGGCCACCCAGTGATAAGCTCTTTCGAGCGGGTGTCGTGGATTGTCCATGCGGGGCTGCCCGAAAGCGAGACGTCCTGTAGATTGCGAAAGCGAACGAAGTCACTAATGCCCGCTTTTACGAACATCATGGGGCGTAGCTTCCGCAGGAAGTCGGGATTACAGGCACGCGTTAATGTTGCGATGAATTCGGAAATTTCTGTGTCAGACCCGGGCCGCGTTGGCTCGTGTGTATCGACATCAGTGATGGGAGAAGATACGAAACAATGGAGTATCGAAAACAAAACAGCAGCAGAGAACACCTGAGTTGAGGAGTTCTTCTCGGACCTGAAATGCGGGAGTATTACGTCCTGTTCGAGACGATGTCCAGATGGATTCGCTATTGTTTCCGAGCGCGATGTCGATAGATTAGGGAATGACGCCAGCAACGTCAATTCTTCGACGACTTCGCAGGATGACAGGACCAGATTTTCCATACAGTTTCGTAGGACGGCATCCGTGAATATGCGGGCCAGTTTTGTGAGCTCCGATGTGCCGCCGTGATAGCCAATCGTCAAATCGTAAACATTTGGAGAGGGGCGTAGAGCATATGCAAGAAGCTGGTCTGGAGTGGCAACTTCTGCTACTGCCAACCTCCTGAGTCCCGGACTGAAGAGGACCTGATGCATGACCTGACGCTCTACCTCATTAGCGTGGTAAAGACCGGGAGGGAGCTCCCACAAAGACGGGAACAGTGAGGTCTATGCTGCTAATGTGACGAGGGCACCGTCATCGAGGAAATCGTACTTCCTGAAATTAGGATTAAACGCGATCCACGTGTTCTTTTGGATATGAGGATACGTCAGCTCCTTTCCGCCGCGCGAGTGAATGCTGAACCGATCCCAATCGTTGGGCTCGAGGCTTCTGGTGAAGCGCTACATACAGAAGTCAATCAACCGAAGTAGTCAAGCCAGTCATGAACGAATTCTAACGACTAGCGATTCATCCCGCGTACTGAATTCCCCGTCCACTGTTGCGATCTGCCATGCGTCCTGAGGAAAGCACTTTGCAAGGTTTGTAAGGTCGTCTTGTTTTCTCCAGAGGTCGTCCAGAGCGTATTCGTTGAGAGTGTGGCACACCCTCGCGACTGCGGCTAGATTGTCCGGTCCTAGATGTTGTAGGATTTGCGGGAAGAGGTCGGAAGAACATAGGACAGAATGCGTAAAGTAGATAAGTGTCGCTCAAAACATCTGTAAGTTGAAATGAGCGTAATATCATTGAGTAGGAGCTTGTACCTAGTACCACCTTTCTTTTAGGCGTTCAAAGCCTATCGAAATGATAGATCGCAGCAGAAACCACTGTGCAGCTCCAGCGTTAACCCTCAAGTTCTAGAGTAAACTGCGATGATGCCGGAGAACAAGTACCGCCAAACCATGGTGATGGTCTGGCATGGCCGTCGCGAAGTGGATAAAAGACTCGGGACTCGCTGTCAAGCGCTCAACGTAGAACTTGTGATCTCGCTGCAACTCCACAGGGTGTAAGCATCATCTTCTACTTAATTGTCTCAATACATTACTTCGCATCGCAGGTATCTAGAGACCATGAGCTATTTACGCCACACTCGTCGGGAGGATAGGATGTTCGCTTTTGCTGCAGTACTATCATGGCTTTTCTAGTCGATATGCGTCCCGCAAGCAGAATTAGGTGTGTCCAATTCTGTACACAGTGTCCACCAGCTAGTATCGTGTATGTATAGATCCCCGACCCAACGGATGTAACCTCCACGAGTGAGGGAGCTGAAAGGCGGCAAAAAACTGCGTTGTACATCGACGTTCATCGCTCATTTCCTGAACATACAGACCTCGGTTCAAATATTATATTTGAGGTCATGTGGCTCAGTAGACGCGCATCGCATCGACATGGCATTTGATGGCATGCACGTTTAACTGTTTATTCGCACTGTATAGCAGGCAGTCAGTTACGCCATGCACATTCCATGCATAAATCTTGGCCCACCTCCTGCAAGAAACACAGACAACATGGCGCGCAAAGATGTCTCGTCGGGAGCACTAATTCCGTAAGCATCACCGACGGCGACTAACCCGTCGACTACGAGGGTTACGCAGTCGCGTAAATGATCGTCAGAATGAACATCGCATCGACACTCACATCTCATCTCTCGCAAACTCCAATTGCTAGTGGGGAATTTGATGCGGTCCTCGGGAAAGGGATCACCTGAAGCAAGGGGAAGTGGGCGCCAAATTCCACAGGTGCCATTGCACGCCCGTATTTCGCTGCTCCGAAGGGTTCGTGTGACGTACATGCAGCAGTAAAAATCAGAATACGGGATATATTCAGTATTGTGGTTAGCGGAACGCAACGAGTGCAAGACCGATTCACGATCGCGATGAAGGACGAATGACGAAGGCAGAAAAGTAACTCACGCCCGGACTGCTGTGACCGCAATGATGCGCTGCTGCTCGATAAGGGCGGCTTGCTGGGTAAAAATCAAGTGCTGTTGCTCGAGGAGGGCAGCTTGCTGGGTAGCGACAACGCGCTGGTGCTCGACAAGAGAACGCTGGTGCTGCTCGAGTTGTTGGAGCACTTGCACAGCGATGGAGAGAAGAGCAGGTCCGGTGGTGGGGGCGGCTGGGTCAGACATGCGTGGTATCGTAGCAATTGTGTAGAGAATCGTGAGGCTAGAGGAACAGAATTCTGGTGGAATAAAAAGGATCGTAAAAATAGGCTGACGGCTAGATTGACAATCCGCCATAGCTGACATTGATTGATGAAGGATGGGATAAACGACAGATGGTCCGTAAACATAGCTTCACAGGCGAACCACGAGTTAACCAGAGACTCGACCTGGCCTTAAAAGATTTGAGGTGCTACGCAAGAGTTTCCGGATATCCTTTCGCTCTTCCCCTAAAGATCGTTTCTGCCCGGTTGTTGGGAAGGAATGAGTGATAGGCCTTCGCAGTCGTGCCGGCTGATATCCCATGCTAAGTCGAATTCCCTTCCCGGCAATCGAATAATGATTTGCGTCATAGACAGTACTTGCTCAGCAATCTTGTGCGCTAAAGCGTGCGCATCTAGCGCATGGACTGCACGTGCCAATTCGAAGGCCTCCCGTTCGTCCTCGTCCTCCAGTTCTTCGGCTTCCAGACCTTCAACATAGAGTAATTCTTCCATGTCTTGACTAAACTCATCTAAGGCGAATCCTACCGTAACAGACCGTGTTCTCAGTGGTTGGAGCGCCCTAGGGAGGTGAATCTGAGAAAGACGTCAGTCGCATAACTATGATGGCAACGAACAATGTTAATGACTACTTACCATGATTTCTTCAGAGAGATTGGTCACATAGGTACGAAATTCGATGCGGATAGTGAGCTCATTGACACTGGTAGCTTGTTGTAATAGTTTGAAAAGAAGCTGGCATTCTTGAGGAAGGAGTTCAATGCGCAGCTCGAGTACGCGAGGGCGGAGATCGGTGAGTACAATGGAAAGTCGTTCAGCGTGATATATATTGAGATCGCCGCAGCACAGACGGTGCACATCGCAGATTGGCGCTGCTGAGTATATGCTGAGGAAGTGACCTTCGATAGCCTCCATCCGAGGCCAGCGGTTTGTAGATCGACGGTTCTCGTTCTTTCTACGCACTTCGTCCCACAATCCGTATTCCCATGGCATTGCGTCACTGAGTCCTACTCTTAAGAAGCAGAGGTTTGTCATAGCAGGGAACCAGTGGAGCAGGACTCTTGTATCGTGATTGAACTCGCCAAATATGACAGCCGCCGATCGGATCCGTGGTAGTCTTAGCCCCATGTTCAGAAAGGAAAGACCACATATATCCAGTGCTTCCAGGTGCTCCGATAAAGGGTGTAGCGCAGTCTGAGCATCTTGATACGTCTTCTCGTAAAACCGCGTACACAGGAATTTGAGTGGGCATCTGATGCGCGAAAACCACCTCGTACAACGATCCGCGACCTCACTTCCTGATATTATGAGATCTGTGAGTCGAGGGAGAGAACAAATAGCTTCATCGAGCTCTGGTGTATCCGGAGCTGCACGTCCATAAAACGAGATGTCCATATACTCAAGCCAGTGACACTGGGACAGCCCTTGAGCTGTGATCTTTCCGGGCGTACGGTCATTGAGCATGATCTCCAGCCTCCGGAGGTGCTTGAAGTATCCGAGGTTGCTCAGCATGAACCTCATGAATGGCTCTACTTCGCCAAAACCAAGTGGCATGTGTCCACAGAGGTGTAGTAGGTGCTTGATCCCAGCGGAATGCAGCGCTCGGCACGTCGACATGGCGGCGAGTAGATCTGTCTTCGGTAAGAAAGATAGAATGTAGAATATCACATCCGGGTTGAGCACTGGCCCATCGCATTGTCCATGAAACGAGATAGCGTGTCTAGATAGGTGGTAAGTACTAGAAAGACCTTATGTCGTCTCCGGCACATTGTGGAATGACCTTTCTTCCACGAGGGAATCACTATCACTGGCCAGTTCAACGACTCCTGCGTTTGAAGACATGCAGATCGTCTCGCAAGAGTGCTAGAAGACAAAGAGATACTGCTGAGTGCTGAGAGCTAGGATAAATGCAGCGATGGCGGTTGGATCAAGTCGGACGTTAAACACGTGTAGTACAAGTCAGTCCTTCAGCGCTTCGACCGCAACGACATCCAGACATCAGAGTGCATCGATATGCAATGTCTAACACTACTGTAATTCGATGGAACAGCGCACTAACTGTACAGCTGAAAGTCGTTGATCGCTATGATGCCAGGTATAATTGTACATTCGTAGTTGTTAAAAAAATCGATACAGAACTCTCCCAATACTGTCGAGCATGCTTTAGATAGATCTCACGAACACCTGCACATATTACTTGTGTCGCCTTCACGAACTTGCCGATTTGGTGCCAGAATAGATGCTCTTCAGGTTCACCCTCCTGTGTCCAAACCTTGTCCACCTCCCAGTTCGTCGCCTTGCGTACCCATACGTACGTCGGCCGATCGAGGCGGCACCCATCAAACGCCTTGCTCCAGATCGGCGACCAGAACCACTGCCACCACGCGACATCCGCGCACGGGCTCAGCACATGCTCATACAAGAGGAAAACACCGCCTGGGTTCAGCAGTTCGTTACTTATTCGGTTGATAGTTTCCTCGGGCGACGGGACGGTGCAGAGTGAGAGGACGCAGACGACGGTATCGACGCTGAGAGGGCCCCGAGTGCGGATGAGATTGCTGAGGTGTGTTCAGCGCCGTAAGGGAGGATAAGTAGGGTACCAGCCTCTTCGGTCCACCCGGCCTTGTTCGCGATCTTGCGGATCTCCTCGTGCATGTGGGTGTTGGGCTCTAGAGCGACATATTTTGTGACACGGTTGATGTCCAGGTAGTTCGCAGTATGACCATGCCCTGAAGAGCACCTTATTACTACATACGATCATAATTGAAGACGAGTAGACGCACCTGCACCAATATCCAATACCATGCCGTATGCATTTTGCGTAATCAACGGGCCTGTGACATCTCGTGAATTCTCATCGATACCGTCTCCCATACCAGAGCTCCATATATGGCTCTAAAGATGCGCGAGATCTCGCGACTCGAGTGGAAGAGTAAGGATGGTTTGTGCCAAATGACCCTGAGCGTCGGTCCGAGGGCGATGCCCATGACCCATCGCAACTGTAAAATAAGTTCCAGAGAAATGGAAGGTTTCATGACGCTGCACCCACGAACGACTGTAACTCAAGTCTCAATCGAGTACAGCCCCTGCTCGAGATGCGAGTTCGCCGTGTACAGATGCGGCGGCAGAGAGGCCGCCGTGGACTAGCTCTCACTTCGGTGGCTGACTCGGAGGTGTGGGTGACATAGCGTCCATGAGGTCGATATGAGTCCTATACTAAGCTCTGGAAGCGTCGCGATAGCTGATTCTTCTCAGTCGGCTATATCAGAAGGTAAAGCATCAAACTGACCTTGACCACTTCAGAGCTTCCACATTCGAAGACTCGCTGTCTGGGTTCAAGTCGTCGTCCGCGCCCTCCTAGTCGAACATACCGCCAGGACGCGCAAGCTCGTGAGACGCCCGCTGTGAATCTCCACGGTCGCGGTTCCGAGAAAGCCGGGCTGAGATAGTTGCTTCTTTCGGCGAGCATAGATATCACGCACGTGGTCTTGCCGACATGCCGTCCCTCTCATGTGTCTCTCATGGCGCTTTGTTTAGCTGGCCCGGAGACTCGACGACGACATGCCAGTGTATGACACAGATTGACAGTACCACCCGCAACGTGTTCCAACCCTCTCCCAAGGCCTGAGCAACGCACAACTCTCATGCTTGTCAAACTGTGGAATTTGTGTGTGATGTCGATCGAACTGTGAGTCATATTTCTTCGTCATTTCAACTGAGACCTCTTCCAGGACCTTCCACCAAAGCGCAATGACTCGAGCTTGTCGCTCTCTCGGCTCTCCCGCAGTGAGGCTGACATGTTTAGCGGGCTTCAATGACCGTCGCAATGGCCTGGCTGTGCTGTGCGCCGAGCCTGAAATTTCGTATGAAAGCCTAGCTGTATCCTGCCTCTTCTGCATCCCACAACGTACATTCTTCCGCTGCCATACGACCCTTCACAGCATGCAGATCGACAACAAGAAGCTTTCCCTTCTCTTTAATGCACCCACTATGGGTCCGTCCCTATTATCTCCTGCCCGTCTACCGGGCATCACTCGCGAAAGCAATGATGCCTTGGTCAAGATCCTGAAGGACGACTATCGTCGCTGGCACTGCTTCTTCAACGACGAAGGCATGCACAAGTATGCGTCTCTTTTCTTTTGTATTCATGACTCTGCTGATCCTTTGTCTCCAGCCATGCCTCCCACCACATGGTTGCCATCCACGCCATGGGCGCCAGTGCACCTCTCCTCGAAGCTGCGTACCAGACCCATGTTGTGTACATGCGCCCTGCGTTTTCTTCTCCAGGTTCCATCAACGAAGGCAACTTTCACGCTTATTTGGGGGATGAGAAGTAAGTATTACCTGACGACGTGTTCCTGAATTCTTGCTGATAGCAGTTTGCAGATACTATACAGCTTATCTCGAGTTCTTCACGGCCAAATTATTGGCCGATGGTGTATCTAGTACCCTGGATAAATACATCTTTTCTCGTTCCGCCAATGTCGGTTCCGGAGACGTCGAGCCTCCCTTCATGTTGGCCCGCTTCCACGCCACCGTGTTCCACCCCATGATCCACGCAGGTAACGGTGTAGAGTTCGGCTTTCTTGGTCTCGTTGCAGAAGGTAATATCTCTTTCTCTCATTTGCGCTCTATTCTCTCTCTCCTTTGATCATCACATGTGATAGCTACATCTGTTGCTCTAACTCATGTGTCTCGTCCATTCTTGTTGTCGATGTTACCATGTTCCACCTCATGTATCGCATCTCATGCATGTTGCTTGGGGCTAATGTACGATACTTCCAGGCCTTGCTCAGACGGCCATTCATCCTCCTCACCTTGCAGGCCTCTATCCCCTCTCCATGTGGGATGAGACTGGACAGAGCGACAAGGCTGTCGACGCCGTGGTTCGGCGCCTCAGCTCTCTCACTTCGTCCGTCGTGCTCGATAAGGTAGAGCTTGCCCAGGTCAAGGATGAACAGCCGGTCAAAGGCGGCACGCACGCTTTCACCATCCTCGCTCGCATCCTGAACGACGCGCGCTTCTCTCCGTCCGCCATCGGGTTGCCCATTCCAGACGGAGAGCATGATCATGAGTTGACGCGTACCGAACGGGTTGTGGGAGATCTCATCGTCAAGTACGTCGAGCAGTGGACCGTCGATGGGGGCGACGCCCGCGACGTGGCGCGCAAGATCGAAGAGCTCTCCTGGGTGAACGTGCTCTTCTACGGCGTCGGCGGCTGGGGAGGCAGAGCCACCTCAGAAACCGGCAAGTTCAAGGCCGACTTCTTCCTGTACGTCATCCTATTTCCTCTCGCTCACGAACTTCGCTAACAATTGTCTGTTCCAGGATGCACCTCGTCACGTCGTCCATCTTCCTCCCCTCCCTCGCGGCGTACCTCGCGCCGCACGGCACCACCCTCCTCCTGCGCACCTACTTCACCGCGTGCCTCACCTGGTGGGTCGCCGTCGGGCGCCCCGCGCTCCCCATCCGCGACTTCTTCGCCTCCGTCCCCGCCACCGTGCGCGCGCCCGTCGAGCCCCCCGTCGCCCCCGTCGAGGGCACGCTCACCCCCGCGGACCCCGCGCCGAACCCGTGGCTCGCGATCACGCAGACGACGCTCGTCCACCCCGGCGAGCACGTCTGCAAGGTGCAGCGCGCGCTGATGCACTTTGCGCAGCTCTACGGGACGCGCGCCAAGGGCCACTTTGCCAATCTCACTGCGGCTGCGGGCCTGGAGGGCGCGGAGGAGCTGGATGGCACGCTCTTCATACGCGTTGCTGGGTTGACCGCGGATCGCGTCGGGTGGATGAAGGAGGGCCAGGAGGCTGGGGATTGGGACCGGGATGGTTTTTACAAGGATTGAGATTGGGATGGGGAGTCAGGGCGAAGTTCTCAACAACCTCGTTCGTCGGCAGTTCTGCCGTCTGGTTTCAACAGCAGTAGGTGGGTAGTACTCGGGCTCTGCGAAGGTAGGTACATCGGTGATGCGATAGGTCCGTAGCCCAAGGTAGGTTAGTTTTGATATGATGCAATTGGCGATCGATCATCAGTTTGAAAGCGAAAGGCGGTGCGAAACTCTGGTCGCAATCTCGATCACCCGCAGTACGTAGTGAAAAACCATATCACCTCTTAGCGTCGCCACAGTGCATTCCTGGAAGCACTCATATCATTGCGTTCAATTCGATTTATTTATGGAGTGAATACTTGAGAACGGATGAGTATCGAAAATTCAAGCCTTATTCATGTAAATGAGATTCATTTCAATCGTCACAGCTCGATATCACAAGAGCTGCAAGCTGCGGCCGTCGAAACTCGTACTGTGGGCGTTCGATCGCCGTCAAGCCGCGCGTCCACAACCTCGGAAGCGCTTGTGATCGACCACTCCGAATTCTACCCCCGCCACCACACGGTCTCGCATGGTCTCGCTGCTTACCGACCGAGCTCAAGATTCTGGACGAACTAATAGCTCAAGCTATGCTGCGGTGATTATCCAGGGAGAAGACTGCGCCGTCATGTTCTGCTGAATTGCGCGTTCCGCACCTGAGCTATGTTCTTGGCTGTAAGGGACGATACCACGTCGCCAATTCCTCATGACAGGAGTAGCTTCGTGCCCAATTGGATCCCTGCATTCAAGACATTTGGAATACAATTTACAAGTAACCTTTAATTTTGGACCCCAGCCTACGGTACGACGCACGTCGGCAGAAGACAGACTCAACTCCAAATGGCGTATGCCGCCGGTCCCAGTCAGTCGAGCGCTGTCGCGTAGTCTGTGGAGGCACGTCGCTTTGCCAATCATCTACGCAATGCTCGTTTTGGATGCAAAGTGCCGAGTTATCCCGCCGAACATGCTCAGAGGTGACGCGTCTGCTCGCTTTTGCACTGGAGGTCGCTCGTCTGAGTGCTGCGCTTCCGCAGACCGACGCGTATGACAGTACGCAGGACGTGGTCAAAGCTGCGAATGCACTGACAGTATATAATGACCTGATGGAGACTCGGGAATTATCGCTCTCTACATCACTCGTATACTCAGTCTCTCCAACTAGCGCATTTCTTAGTCAACTGTCTCGCCACGGATCACTAGCATACAATGACTTCCAACACTGCTGTACTTGACATGCTGTTCCCCCTCCCTTCTAGAGCTCCTTCCTCTGATGGGCCGGAGCGCTTTCCGGGTATTACTCACGAGTCACGAATCCAAGCTGGCTGTGACGCGTGCACTCAAGGAGAACCACGTCAAATGGCATGCGTTCCTCAACGACTTGGGCTTTCACAAGTGAGTCTCTGGATCTTCTTCGGCTCTTGCAGACTTGTAACGCGTGCAAAAGTCACATGTCCCACCATCTCCTTGCTGTCTTTGCGCTCAGTGGTGGCGAACCACTGATCCAGGCGATTTATGAACGGCACGCGGTGGCCATGCGTCCCGCCTTCGCTTCGCCGGAACTTGCCAATGGAGAGAACTTCGGGGATCATCTCGGGAAGACGGAGTATGTCAATTACACCATCTTCTGATAATTCTGTGCTCACAGTTGCATCCGTCGCACAGTTTTTATGACTCGTACTTGGAGTTCTTCGCCGGACTCCTTCGCGAAAAATCGGTCCCGGAGGTTCTGGAAGAGTACGTGTTCTCTGCCAGGGCCAATGTCGAGTCTTCCGCCGGTGGCAAGGCTCAAGGGATGCTTGTACGCCTCATGGCCGGATTGGTGCATCCATTCATCCATGCTGGTTACGGCCTCGAGTTTGGGGTGCCTGGCCTGATCGCCGAGGGTGAGCGTCACTCGTCTTCAGAAACAAACTCTGAGCTAGTCTGACGCTCTCAATCGTAGGCCTTGCCCAGGCCGCAGTGCATCCGCTGGACGGAGCCCTTCTCACTCCCGCGTCGCTTTTCGAAGGCGACGGCGAAACCGGTGTGGCCCGTCTGGTTGGCGAGTTGCCCAAGCTGGCACTAAAAGAGACGAAGGCGCCCGGCGCGGATCAGGGGCCGGGAAACGCCGACGTGCACGCCCTGTCTATTCTCGCGCGCATCCTGCACGACCCTCGATTTGCTCCGTCGTCGTTCAGCGTGCAAGGCATCAAGGATCCTAGGGTTGTTGTCGAGATTATTTTGGCCGCCGTTGGAGAAAGCGTCGTGCAATGCTCGCAGGAATGGCTGCCTGATGGCACCGACTCGACGGACTTCCCTCGCAAGATCGAAGAGCTTGTCTGGGTGAACGTAATGTTCTACGGCATCGGCGGCTGGGCTGGGCGCGAGGCATCGATAATGAACGCAGACTTTTTCCTGTACGTTCTCGATGCTGCTGCCCGCCGTTCTTCACCTCGGCGCGCGCGCTCACGCTCTTCGCCAGCATGCACCTGATCACGTCGCTGCTCTTTGTCCCGTCTTACGTCGCGCAGCTGTCGCACCGGTCGCGCATCATCCTGCTTCGCTCGTACTTCGCGACGTGCGTCGCGTGGTACGTCGCGCGCGGCCGGCCCGCGCTGCCGATCCGCGTCTTCTATGCTGCTGTCACGCCGACACCCGTCGAGCATGGCGCGCCCCACGCCACGCCCGCGAAGGGCACGCTCGTTCCCGAGAACCCCTCGCCGAATCCGTGGCTGCCCCTCCTGCAGAGCGCGATGGTCCACCCGGACGACCACCTGTGCAAGCTGCAGCGGGCCCTCGTGCACTTCGCTGCATTGTACGGCGCGCGCCCGGCAGGACATTTCGCCGCGTTCGCGAGCTCCGCGCCCGCGCTGGAAGGCGCGGAGGCTTTGGACGGGACCCTCTTCGTGCGCGTTGCGGGCTTGACGGCGGATAGGCTAGGGTGGATGCGCGAAGGCCAGGACGACATGGGCTGGGATCGTCGCGGTTTCTTCTTCTAAGTGTTCTGCTTTCTGTGGAGTATCATACTGCACCTGTATGCGCATGACCTGTTCAACAATGTGTGCGCGGAGCCTGGAGGGGCCGGAACATTTCGATCCCGCAGGATGAAGTGATTGGATCCTGTTCTCGGTCTATGCTTTGAGCTACCTCGGTATCTCAACGCTGGAATAGATGTGCCCTGATGCTCATGGCGAAGCGGCCATTAAGCAGCTGCGCCCACCACCGGGCGTCTGCGAGCTAAAAGTATGACAGGCTATAGTTATATGTCTTCCTGTATGAGAAAAACGACAGGTACATGAGTACATTTTCGATATTTGTTGCTCCACAGTACGCCTTCTGAGTGCTAATTATATTGACGGCCGAAGCTCTGGAGATGTCTGAGTAGGGGGCGAAGATCAAAGAAGTTGTAGTCTATTCGACAGCTTCTCTCGTGCGAGTAGGACACAGGACACAGGTACCGCAGCTCAGGAGGCTGAGATAGCGGCTTCTGCTCCACAAACTGAAGTAGCAAGGGAATAGGGCCTTTACGGCTTAACCTCGTGCTATGTCGCGCGGAAACCACCCGTAGAAAATCAGGGAATATTTGTGTTCGCTTGTGGCTACGTAAAACGTGCCCCGAGCCCTGCTTTAGTGGACATCAGAAATGCGTATGGGTTCTTGATATCGAATAAATGACGCATAAGCATCTACAAATCTAGGCATCGAAGAAGCTCGAAGCATTTGTGCATGCAGAGGTTTTCGAGGGATACCGGTCTCGAACACATGACGGCATAGCCCGGATGAGGGGACCGTGTTCCTGACAATTATTAACAATAGTGTTTTCTTATCTGATACAGAAGGAACATGGACGGAGACGATTATAGCTGCGGCACCGGATGTTTTGTGGAAAGGCATAAACGGGCTGGCTTCTCAGGTTGATTTGCGTTAGGAATGCGCCGCCATCCGAGATGAACGAATGCTGATGTTGAGGAAGTGCCTGAGGGTTCCTTGAAGTATACGTGAGGAATTAAGCGCAGATTAGAACGACCATGACACCTTGTGCTCATCAACGCATGGAACCATGCATGCACCGCAGGAGAGCTTTCGCGTCAAAAGCGCACCTTTGGGGCATGGCGGAGATTATGCTGCTCCGATTCGCAACAATCCCTTGGGATCAGAAAGCTCTGTACACGCCTCGAGTCTAGCGGACTGTGATCACATCACCTCCGCAGAGCATGGAGTGCCAGTATTCATGGGAACGAGGGTACTAGTTCTCCTACCGGGCTCAGAGGCCGACGAGCCATCAGCCCAAATGGCTCCGACGCCGACGCCGACGCCGATTTCGTCGGATACATTAAAGATGGCCTATCGCGGCTCCCATACCATATTCTGGGCGTCGTGCTCGTGGCATTTGTGTCTGGGCGGTCAGCCTACAGGCGCAGTTACAGTTCAATAGCTATATGATGCATCAGTCCGGACTTTCAAATGTGGTAGTGCGTGTGGGGCTCACTTGGTGTGATCTGAGGAATCCCCTGGTTATTCCTATGCAATGAGCCCGACTTCCGGCGCTCCGATATAATCGTATGTAAAAGGCGAAAGAAATTGAATATGCCTGATGCGCACAGACTACAGCAACACCTCAGTTCGCGAGGAGCAGAGAGGTCGTAATATTTCTGTTTGTCAGATAGGAGATAGTGAGGCCCGAGTCCTATGACCGGTGACAAGATTTCGCACCGTTGACTGATGGATGACATGTTCGGGCGTGTCTGACAGAGGACAGATTCGGTCTGTATCAGCACGTTGCAGTTGATCTTGCGTATAAAGAGCAGATTGGGGCTCGACATCTCGATCGTCTACCGTCTAATGAGGAGATTAACTTCAGGAGAGCCATCTCATTGCGTTGGAACAGGTGATGGAATGTCGGAGGAGGAGGAGCAACTCAATCAGGCATCAGCGCCACATAATCTGTTCCCACGAGGCCTGGCAGGTGCACCAGCTGCACGGGCTCTGGACGGTTACGCGCCATCCGACGCTGTCCCGCTCGATCCATGTCACTTCTAGCGATGGGAACGGTGATTATAGAACCGAACTTGTTCTCATATGCTGCACATCCACGTCTCAAGCATACATTGCCATTTGCCCCCCGTTTTGAGCCAAGCCGATGCAGGTCGGCCGTCAACTGTCAGTGGAAGAATTTCAACCATGCAAAGAGTGCCATTTAGCGAGATCGCGTCCGAGATCATGCTGTGAGCCCCAGCCATGTGTACTTGTGTAATTTTAACAACCTTGCAAGGATATCGGTCCTCGTCCGGGGCCGTGACCAACTGAGGCGCACATGTGGCCAGCGCGCAACAGACGTAATTTGAGATTGCAGCGGATGGCAGGATTACTCCTCCGGGCGCGCGGCGGATCCGACAGAGATCTAGGGGAAATCTTCTCTGCACCCAATCTGAGAAATTCTATCATAACTTACTTCAGGTCAGTTTCATCTCTAACATGAGCGAATCCGCGCTTTATCTATCACAGACACGTTCATTTGGCGTGTCTGGCAACAGATTGCAGACCATGGCCGGTCTCTGAGTGTTGTCGGAGGCTTAAAGAGTGGGCTGTAGATCGCGAGGACATCACAAATGTACCTGCACAATTCCAACACGGAGTCGATATGTTTGCGTTATGCCGACCTCCGATTGTGGCCACCCCAGCGTCCGCACCGCCTGGGCCCGAGAATTCGTCAATCCTTCTACAGACAGTACTGTGGTTCCGTTAGAAGGAATCCGGGCGTGACGTTGACGCTGAAGGAACCAATAGTGAGTCGAACCGCCGTATTCGTTCCTCGTGCGAGAGATACGTATCTGCTGGGAACGAACAGTGCAACGGCGTCGAAGAGATGCGGCGAGCGCATTCGGAGCGCAGCTGTGCCCTCAAAGACGCTGATGCATCGGCACGCTGTGCACTCCCAGCACGCTGCTCGAGCTTCCATGAGAACGTTGTGCTCCCGGAAGCCGCTCACGAGGCCCCGGAACGGCCAAATGGTCGGTTGGGCAGTTACACGGACATCTTCACGAAGTTTCGCCTCGCCCGCATCATATGCCGTATGCGTACCACATCTCTTCTGCTGCGTGATGTGCCGAAAACATGCGACGGGGACGGCCGGATGTACCCACCATGCTGCACATCTTGCACAGGATAAAAGGCAGCACTCGTCCCCAGATGCATCCCCAGTGAGCACTCCTGAGCGTGTTCGATCTTCCCCCTCCGCCTCCTCGATGACTATGGAATCTGTCACGCGGACCGACTATCCTGCCACCAAGTGCTTGCCGTCATCATCCACCCCCTCCTTGACGTTAAGCATCCCGCCAACTCGGTCCTGGCTCGTCGCATTTGGTACGTAAATATATGTCTAACGTTAGTCTCTATGCTGACCCCCCGCCCGGCAGCGCGGTCGTCAATCCTTGCGACCCTGGAGGGCGCTGTCAAGACCGGCTTCATAGAAGTCGAAGACAGCGAAGGCAGATATTGCTTCGGCGCACAGGGCAAGAGCGAAAACGGCGTCCATCTGAGGGTCCTCGACGACACCTTCTGGACACGTGTCTTTATGTGAGTCTGCTCGTACTCACCGCAGCCACGGCCTTGAGAATTGACCCGTTCTAAAATAGGTCGGGCGATCTTGGATGCGAGTTTCCATCTTCTTTGAGCTCCTAGATCTCGCAAACTAACCCGTGGCGTCATCTCGGATCACAGTCAGCGAAGCATACATGTTCGGCGAGGTCGAAGTCGATAACCTCAAAGGAGTAATGGACGTGAGTATCCATGCCAATTTCTAGCTTATCAGTCTCTCACGAAGATGATAACCTTCAGCTATGGCTCGACAACGAGTCAAGTATCACAAACCTCTCCTCCCTGTACAGTCGGTTCTCCGGTATCATCTCCGGGGTCTCAAATGCCTTCTTCGGACAAACTCGCTCAAAGGCACGGCAGAACGTGATAGCCAGTTACGATCAGTCAAACGAGCTCTTTAAGGTGCATATACCCCTTTGAGCTGTGCATCTCGATCGCTGATCGTAATGTGACATATTTCTCCGCAGGCCTTCCTCAGTAGGGACATGATGTATTCATGTGCTCTCTGGGGCGAAGAGGAGGGTGGCGTGCGCGGGGATGTCATTTCGGGCCCAACCGCAGATGACCTCGAATCGGCACAACTTCGAAAAATCCATCATGTCCTCCGCGCGGCCCGCCTCCAGCGGGGCTATAAGGTTCTTGAAGTTGGTTCGGGATGGGGGGCGCTGGCAATAGAGGTGGGTGCCGCGTCTTCTCTTGACTAATGGGCCCACTCTGACTTCTCCGCTCCCACGTCTTGTGTTCAGGCCGCACGCAGCTATGGGTGCGAGGTCGACACACTCACGCTGTCGAAGGAGCAGAAGTCACTAGCGGAGGAGCGCATCAAAAGCGCCGGGCTGCAGGACAAGATTCGCGTCCACCTCCTTGATTATCGCGACATGCCAGCTGAGTGGGAGCACACGTTCGACGCGTTCATTAGCATCGAGATGCTGGAGCACGTTGGCGCAAAGGTGCGAGAAGCTCGTCGGTGCCCGCCGGACACTGTTACACATGCTCACCGGCAACTCTCAGCACTACAACTCATATTTCAAAATGGTGGACTTCGCTCTCAAGCCGCGAAACGCCACGGTGGTCGTCACTTCGAGCACATTCCCAGAACGCCGGTACACTGGTTACCAGTATGTGCATGTATCAGGGCGAGACCGCGTCTCTCACGTTACGATTTCCCACGTCTAGAGCCGAAGATTTCATGCGAAGATACATGTGGCCGAATTCGTGCTTGCCCAGCGCGACTGTGCTCATCGGTGCCGCTTACTCCGCGTCTCAAGGACGCTTCACGCTAGAGGGCGTCGAGAACCACTCGGCTCGTAAGTACAAGATTCCTCTACCATCTGCTCCTTTTACAAATATCCTGCAGATTACCCACGCACGCTGCGCACATGGGACCGTCGTCTCAAAGCGAATCTTCGTCAAGACGTGATGGCACAGTCCCACCCTGCACTTCGAGACCGCGCCGAGTTCGAACGGTTCAAGCGAAAATGGGAGTACCTGTTCGCGTACGCCGGTGCTGGCTTCGCCAAGGGGTACATTACATGTCACATGCTGACATTCGTCCGGGAGGTGAGCATGGTCATCTTCAAAATCATATTGACGACTGACATGCGTCTGCGGTATGTTCCAGAATGACAAGCCTGCCGTCGCTTGCGACTGAACAGAATGCCGTACTGTGGCGGCCCGTACCTCAGTATCTCGAATCTGCTGCACATCCTATCCCGCATATTTTATTGTGAGTCAGCTGCATGTGATATATCCGCAACGTCTCCGGGCTCGAACTGTGTAGTTTATATGTATTACTACCTGCTTCCCTAAATGCTACTTCCTATTTGCTCTCGCTGCCAGTTGCTTCAGCGTCCCGGGTCCGCAGTCTACCTGCTGCACACTATAGGTAAAGAAGAGTCCTGATACGTCTCCGTCGACTCAGTGATGACCCGTTCATGACGTATGGAGACTTCACTTTGTTTTCACCCGGACCTCGCCGCAATGAACACCCGGGTTTTGGTTAAGTTCCCTACCACTTGCGCGGATGATGGTTACAACCTCCTGAGAACACGGGAGTTTATAGGGTGGACTTCTCCCGCGAAGATCCACTATCGTGACCCTGGATGCATCGTCGGCCACGAGGGCGGTGATTCCGTCTTACTCCGGTGAAGCGTGTACCATATAGTGCACTCCGGTCACGGAGAAACCTCGAGTAGAGTCTAGATGACGTCTGGTTAGGCTTCCCTCGTCGCTCTGTGCCTCCACCAGAAGAGCAGTATTTGTAGTACGTCTGTTTCGTCTGATCGCGCCAACAGGACCCCAATGCAATGGCGAGACACGTGGTCGAATCTTATGTCTCGGAGATGACACTTATATCATCGGCAGAAAGGCCAGACGATTCTTCCCTTCTTTACCACTCCACAACATTCTCACACCGAGTCTAGTTCGACAATCTTTAGACGGCCTATACTTCGCAATCCAAGCGACAAAGGCAGAGCGCGAGGGTGAATCGATATGATGGGTCGGGGACTCGGCGGTTCCTGATTGTGACTGGTGTCGGAATGTCAGAGTATACGGCAACACCCGTACTTATCATGAGATGGAGACAACGCTAGAGTGCCCTTCGAAATGCATTCGAGTGAAGGCCACAGACTGCTCCTATCCTCTCACTGTCTGATCATTCTATGAGACAACACAGAAACCACGGAACATTCTGAGTTCAGTCCTGAGATTCTCGTCATGCGCACTGCGACGGTCGGCAGCCCTTTCGAAGATCTGTTTAGTCATGCACAATCGACACCGGCTCGCTGATTTCCCAAATGTGAGATAATCCGACGCTCGTTGGGGCACTCGGACGACAGACGGAATGTATGAACCTGCGGGCCCGCGCGCGAAGGCCTGCACGGATTCCAGTGGCAGTCTTCTGGCGGGAGCTTGCCACAGGCCCGCCTAACTGTCACCAGTGTCGCTGACTTCGGGGTTGCTCTTCATCTCCGAATACGCTCAAATATGTCCCGCGACTAATTTTGGAATCGCCGTCGGTCTCAGGCTCTGCCTAGAACTTGGTCCGGGCAACAGCAGGCTCGGTAAACAGACACACCAGACGGCAGGTGCTGAATTCGGAGCCATCCCGGCTCGATCACCTGCGGCCCGGAGGGATCCGCGCATTCTCATGGCACTACCTGTTGCACTGGGTCGTTAATAGAGGAGCATGTGTGCTTTTGGCCGTGATTCCGGGGCCTGTTCGATCACCATCAGGCCAATGAGAAGGTAGTAAAGAGTCTTGCCTCGTGGTGGTTCTGGCCTCGGTGCTTTTTACGGCTGCCGCGTTTTTCCAGTGGTACCAACAATCCGCGCAGGCATTGCGTCCCTCTGCTTCTAGTGCGAGTGCTTGATATTACGTGCTGGGAAATGTTCGGATTCGTCGTGGTAGGGAGGTTTTATCCGTGAGGAGACACTCAGCTTTCTCGAGCTACCTGATGTAAAGAAGATGTTGATGGCAGAAGCGCCATTGAAGGTAAAGGGGCCTGGCAGGGTACAAGTGCCGAACTTTGCACTGCTTGCAGGCCCAGAAACAGTCCATATACTCCACCTATCAAGTATTTCATATTACACGTTGTCTAGGGGAGCCTGAGGTACGGACCGGCGCCCTCGTTGAATAGTGGCCAAATGCATTCGCTTAGCCGAATTCTAGGACCAGCACTTCCGGTCCATCATGCTCAATCACTAGAAGATACGCAGACAAGCGATGTCAAGTGGGCCTCCGGGAAAAGGGCTGGCCAGCCAGCGATCGCATTTCGGGCCGTAGACCTGGAAATATGTCACAAATATCGTCGAGGAAAAGACCAGACATCACATTAGTGCTCGCCTCGTCATACACGGATGTTAAGTCATTGAGTACACCCGAGACCAACGTAAAATGGCTTGAATTATACGCAATACAATTTAATACGCGTCTGCCCTAGTCCATCCTATCCCCATTTGACCCTGTACATCTTTAGAGGAATGGGTCATATTCGTACAGCGATCCGCACCACGTACATTTGACTCTCGCTCCCACCCGAAGTCCCGTCACTAACCCCAGTGTCCGCAGTTTGCCTGAAATGCCGGATTCTAGACTCCGGCATCTGGCCTCAATCCCAGCATGTCCACTTCCCGTCCCGCTCAAACCACACCTTTCCCTTCGGTAGGATGATCGTCTTCAGTGTGGGACATGCCTTATGCCAGCTGCTTGCGATCTTCTCTTCGTCCTGCGTCGTGGTCGAGCCGGGGGCCATGACTGTGAGATACCGCAGCTCTGGGAACCGGCGCAGATGCTGCGAGGAGTTGAGCAAGATTTGCTACAGATTAGGTGCTGCATGAGTGCGAGGATCCATGGGTACAGGTAAGAGATGGGCTGCCTGACATTTGAATAACTTAGCGCAAGAATAACGATGTGCAAGGCTTCCAGCTGTGGGAGGCGTGAGGACACCTCCGCGATCAGCTGCTCTGGACCAGAAAACTCCAGTGACATGACAGTGAGTCGTTTAATGGGAGTACGCGAGTGCCGGAGTGCGTCCAGTGGTGTGAAACCATCCTCGGGGAAGAGCGAGAGCGACACTGCCTCCACTGGGCGCCCTGTGATGATCTCGGTCAAGATGGGCGCTCCAACGTGAACAGCACGGAAGGTAGTGAGTGCTGGGAGGGCAGAAGGAGATATGTCGAAGTGCGATGTTGTCTGGAAGCCACGCAGGCACAGCTCAAATATCTCATGCTGTGTCTCGAGGAAGCGGGCGAGTGTCGTGTCGCATATCATGGAAGTTGTTAAAGACCGGAGACTGAATCTGCATCCCTGGAAGAGCCATGCCGTACGGGTATAGTGGTTGTCATGTTGGGAGAGCTCGATAGAGAAATGGCGCAGGGATGTTGTCTTCACGAGAACGCGATGTAGGAGCCGGAAGAAGTTGCCGATAGGCCTATGAACGCCATAGTTGATACGTAGAGTACGGACAAGGGTTGCAATATCCTTGTTAGCTTCCAGAGTCTTCATGCAACCGATTGTGCGCCGTGGTTTCATCTCGGGGATACAACGATACAGACATCGCGATGCGATACAGTTGAACTGATGGTTGGCGGCTATAATGCTAGGAAAATCCTCAATATCCAGATCCGAGAATATGAGCTCGAGAATCTCAACGGGAAATACAGCTCGCGGACGCGCTGACATACTCTGGGAAGGAGTGGCAGGGTATACGACGAGGGTGAGGCTACTAGGCCAGCACACAGGAAGCTGACATGCGGATGCGTGATATCATCCTCGTCTCACCCGTGACCATCACGATCAATGCTGTGACTCCAGCCTTGCTATGTTAAGCAATTCAGTTACTTTACAAAGCAAACGATTTGTACTTTGCACATAACGCAGCTATGATGTCGCGCGCCTATTACACAAATGCTGCGTCCCCGACGCCTGACTAGTATATCGCACTGATTCAGAGGGTATATGTACTAACGAGCTCCACTAATGTATGAGATGAGATAGAAACCCTCCGGGCGCGACGATGAGTCTTCCAGAGATCTAGGCCGTTTTCTGCTTGCTGCCGTACTGATACGCCTCAGCAGCAGCCTCCGCCTTGAGACCATCTGCCTCCGCCTCAGCAAGTATCTTCTTCTCCATTGCCGTGAACTCCTCGCTGGTCATGTTCAGCTTCTTCATCTCTGTTACGCGCTTGCGGTACGTGCGGTACTTGTCATCGGTACCAAAGAACCAGTCACACCACCGGAAGGACGTTGAGAAGTTGTTCACGAACGCCATGTGATGGAAGTCGTGGTGCTCGGCGCCCGACCAGAAGGGAAGAATGTGCTGCAGCGACCAGGGGAAGTCTGCGTATGAACACATGCCAATTAGAATGCGAAGAATCCCAGGCCGGAAGAAACCGCAATCTCACCGTAGCCACTGTGCGCGTCAACAGCCTGGAACAGACGGAGCGTGATCCAGATGTAGACAGTCATGATGTGCAGGTCATGGCGGAAGGCGCAGTACAGAAGGGGACCGCCGATTGTGCCCGTGCCAAGAATAGCGACCTCGGCAGGGTGCGCGTACTCCGCAGCAAGACCGAACGGCGCAGAGTACTTGTGGTGAATCTTGTGAATGTGCTTATACAGAGGACCCCAGTGCAGTGCTTGGTGTGCTGAAGAGTTGTCAATGTCAGTGACGCGTCATGAAGCTGCTTTGAAGTAGACATACCGAAGAAGTGGAACATGTCCTCAAACACGAAGAATAATGCGACTTGGGGGAGGAAGACCTGCCACGACGGGAAAGGCACCTCCCAAGTCGACATTCCGAAGGCCTCTGCCATGGGGTGGAAGAACCAAATCTATGCACCGTAGCTTCAGTAAGAGTCACCAGATGCGTGACGAGAGCACTGACCATGGGCAACTCGATCGTGAAGTGCGAGTATAGGACCAGCTTCGTGCATTCCCACTGCTCCTGCGCCGATGGTAACTTGTTCGGTTGCAACTTCCACTTGTTAAAGTATGGAATTGCGTCAATAATGATCCATGGCACGCAGCGACCGAAGTAGACAATCTAGTAGGGTCGGAGCGTCAGCGGCACTCGCCACCAAAACTTTATCAGACCTCTCCGCTTTGTACACACCTCGTGCAGCAGGAAACTCATCAAGCCGGTTGCAATAACCGGGTTCCCAATCCATAGATACCACGACGCCCACTGCAGCTCGAACCAGTTGAG
Organism: Gelatoporia subvermispora B; assembly: GCA_000320605.2. Taxonomy (NCBI): domain Eukaryota; kingdom Fungi; phylum Basidiomycota; class Agaricomycetes; order Polyporales; family Gelatoporiaceae; genus Gelatoporia; species Gelatoporia subvermispora. The sequence continues at coordinate 738,081 of KB445799.1, forward strand.
CTGGCTGAAGTCGGTGCTGGCATAGAGCACCTCGGCCGAGTTGTACACGGGCGCTGTCGAGTTCATCGTGTTCGTAAAGCGAGCGTGAGGGTTGTATCGACAGGACCGCGCAGACAAGCCTCTCTTGCGACGATGGAGGACAAAGTCTGCGAGCGGAGTGCACCGTGGAATTTCGCGCGTTTATGGATAACTCACTTTTATCCGGATCGGCTAAGGTCGTACGATTTGAGGATATGCCACGTGGCTGTGGCTGTGGTGGCTGCGGCCCACTGCGCTCCCCTCGGCGAGTGTCGGGATTTGTCGTTCTCGGCAGGTCTGGAGACAGCACAACAGCTTTCATCACGAGCGGCGTGGAGTCTGGAGTACTCTATTCAGCCTGGGTTCCCACATGAACGTATATATTTTCTGTTTGGCGCCACCAGAAGTCTCGCCACTGGAGTGCCCGACGGGGTCGAATGCATGAGGGAAGGTAAGATTCAGAATGAGTGACTACTTGCATGCGGAGACATCTCTACGATAAGATGGAAAGCATACACAACAACAGATTTATACTACTAGAATTTTCTCGCAACTGCCCAACACCACCTCCGCCCGAATGTCGAAACGCGAAAAGAGCTAACATCAAAAAGACATACGTAACGCGCTATAAATTATTGCAAGCCCCGGCGGCCGAGGCAGAATTCATGACGACAGCTTCTCGAGGACATCCTCTGGGGTGGACTTGGTTCGGCTCAGGTCGTCAGGGGACTGCGAGCGCTCTCGAGGCTCAAGAGCGACGTCCTGCAGCACGGCGTCATTCCTGCGGCCCATAAGGTATTGGCTATTACAGTACTGTCAGATCTAGGGTCGAGGACGCGAAGCAACACCGGGCACTCACATCCAGCCAGGAACGATGCTACCGGGAGGAATAACCCATGGCTCCGCGAGGTCGTACGTGGGCGGTACGATACGGTCACGGGAGATCTTGCGTAAGAGCCAGGGGATACCATTCAGGAGGATGTAGGAGATGACGCCCGCAATGACACCATAAGCAATGCTGCACAAAAGATATGTCAGCTTCCATGCGGGTATCAGAGCGTCGACAACACATACTTGTATGTCAGGGGAATGATGATGATGGTGAGGAACGCGGGAACAGCATCACCGGTGTAATCCCAGTTGATCTCGCGCACACTGACCGCCGAAGGTAGGTTGGTCAACACCGGGCGCGTCATCTGCATCAGTTCACTTACTTCCTGATCATCAACGAGCCGACGATGACAAGCGCACCGCCAGTCGCCCAGGGCGGGATCGATGCGAAGATAGGCGCGAAGAACACGGAAATAAAGAACGCAAATCCGATCGTGACCGCAGTGATACCGGTCTTGCCGCCCTCGCTAATACCAGTGGCACTTTCGATGAACGCGGTGACCGGACTGGTGCCCATGAGGGCACCCATACTGATCGAGAAAGCGTCTACACAGTACGCGATGGTGGAGTTCTCGAAGTCGAGCGTAACCGGGTCACGTAAACCGGCGAACTTCGCCATGGAGTACAAGGTTCTGTGAATAGGTTCATTGTTGAAATAACTGCGATTCGAAATGATCCGTACCCAGTGGTATCTGTACGCGCATGTGAGTGATCGGGGTGGTCAGGGAGAAATTGCGCGGGAACTCACCAAGGATATCGACGTAGAGGAATGTGATCAGAGCGTACCACACACGACCACTGCTATAGTTGTACTGCGCGCAGAGAAAATCAGCAATCTCGCAGAATAGACGTCCGTCGAAGACAATACTTACATCCAGCGCGTTGCCAATCTTCTGGAGCGGCCTGAAAGTGACAACCTTCTTGAAGAAATCGAACAGATCATCTCCAGAAGAGTTGTGGGGGAAGTAGGTGACTGCAGAGTCCCTGGGCCAAGAGATAATGGACACCAGGAAGATGCCGATGAGGATGGCACCCTTGACGCGGTACATCATCATCAAAACGGTTACGATACTTGAGAAATGTCAAAGATGTTGCATTATGCAATAGAGTTAAGGAGACATACCCGCCAAGGAAGATGCCTAGCCACATAGTCGGAGCCTGGAGGACATGGCTTGCACAATAGTAAGGTAGGCCATCCTGGTAGTCTGCAGGACACGAATTGAGATACCACGAAGGAGAAGGGTTTGTTGATCTACACACCACTAGCCGGGCATCCTCCTAGACCGACCAAGTTCGTGGTGTCACCTCCGACCACGAAAAGACCTCCAGATGCTGGAAGAGGACATTAAACACATGAGCTATCGCAAGGTCTTGCCGGACACTTACACAATCCGACAAAGCTGCAAGTGATTATGTGAGTGCATGCATCTGAAGAATGTGCCAGTCGACATACGCAATGAAGAGACCGATTCCCGCTCCCACTGCCAACACCAGCGACTGAGGCATCACACGGGCAAGCCATTGCCGAAGGCCGAGGAGAGAAAGAAAGAAGAAAATCCATCTGAAAATGTCAAATGTCGGCCCACATGCCACGCGCACTCGGCAGGAGCTCCATTGACATACCCCTCCATGAACACAGCCGCCAGCGCCTCACGATAAGTGATTGTGCCGCTCCCATGGAATCTGTCCAGGCGTCAGACCACGCATGGTTCTGTCAAGGGCACACGTCTTACCCTACGACGGAGTACGTGAACTGCCGCCAGGGGGGCCAGTTAGCTGACGGGCGTTTTGCACGGATGTCAGGGACTCACGTAGGCGTTCAGACCGAGACCCGGCGCGAGGCCGACGGGGAGGTTGGCCAAAAGCCCCATCAGGAACGAAGCCAGGGCAGAGACGGCTGCAGTGGTGGTGATGAGGTCGCGTTGGACGTCGGCGGCGCAGGCGATGTAGACTTCATCGTTGATACACTGGTCGTCGGATGTACACACACAGGTGCCTCCGGTGTCCGAGAGAATGGAGGCGTTGACAGAAATCTGATTCCACCACGAGTAAGTCGAACGGAAGGAACTTCATATGCCATTCACGTACAATGTACGCCATTGCGGCCTGGACAATTGCGGGTAAGCTTCGGCACACGACACATCATAGTGCATGCAACTCACCCATGTTGTCAAACCGGCACGAATCTCAGTCTGATGAAAATCAGATAGACGGCCCCTAGTGTTAGAATCGCTGCACATACCAGAAACCGTGAACCGACCCGCTCCTTCGGATGACCGCATCCTTCCAACCTGAACCATCTACCAACGAATGAAGCCGCAACCTGGTGATAAAATTAGTGACATCGGCTTCGCAACAAGCTGCATCCATACTTACCGCAGCGTTCAGTCTGTCCGTGAACGAGACCATGGCGGTCGAGGGGAATGGGGGCGGGGCAGAAATTGAAACCAGCGTCCATGGCCTTTGGTGCCTATATAAACCGGATAGTCCGACAGTCGATCACTGGCGGTACGGTGCATATGACTTTGCCACCGATAAGCCTAAAGTTTTCGCGAAATCAAAAGAACCGCAATGGTTGTCCCTAGTGTCTGTCTAAGCGCCATAGATAAGATTAGATCCCTGTTACGTGATGCGTTATCCGATCGAATCCTTGACATGGCAAATGTCGGCAAAGAGGTCGTCCGACTCATTTTCAATGCTCCTCAAACACCTGCCGTCCCTGATTCTATATGTATCTGGACTTTTTTCCTAGTCAAGCTGTGCGTTAGTGCTGCAAGCGGGACTTGGTCAGTACGCTCGGCCTTTTGTATCCGACGCGGCTCGGCAGATCAAGTTCTGCGCCGAGATCTCAGGGCAACCGGGTTGCAATTGAACAACGTCGCAGCGACTTTCTCATTGACCGCGTCTTTGACCGAATCGTGGACCTGTTACAGATGTGTCGTGGTACTGTTTTGCCAAATGCCTTGAAGTTTGATTACACGACATCCTCGATGGCGATCATACGGACCCGCCGAGATCTCCGTGGACCGGTCCGCTCGATCACTGAGATATCAAACCTCCTAAAGGCTCACAACTCCAGAACCTCGGGCTTCTAGCTAGTTTTCCGGCACCGCATCTGTTACACTATGAGGTCAGCTCGCACGTGGATCAGCTTTTTAATTCTACTAGTGCGCGCCCGCCCCTTGCGCCGGTGGCAACTGCCAACCCCAGACATGATCACGACGACCTCTCGAGGATCTCGTGCGCACGTACTCCTCGCGCGCCCGGGATTTGTTAAACTCAACAGGCATCTTGATTGCTAGTATGCCAGGAGTGGGTCCAATCTGCACTTAGCGTCAACCATCTCGTATTTGAACCTCTCCTCGCGATGTCTGGCGGCACCGTTGCCCTTCATCACGATCACGAACATAGCGATAGCGCGGTTCTGAATCACAGAGTATACCCAGAGTTCTGTCCGACAACGCTACCATTGTAAGGCCCCCCAATATACGCCTGCTCGATCATCATGTCCAACGAGACCTCTGCGGTGGCGATCGCTGAACTACGGACAGAGTAAGCAATTGTGTCTTCCTCACAGCCGAGTCATCTAAAGCTGGCATTTCTCCTGCTCAGCCTGATTGAGTCATACTGCGAATATGCAATATCGAGTATGTTCACACAGCCTGCAGGCATTGCTGCAGCCCTTCGATTGTTGATATGCGCACCCGTCCCACAGCTCTAGTCCTTTATGAGTATCTCCTCACCATCCGTCAAGAGATCAGATTTGTCTGGAAACGCAACTTCGGAAGTGCAGAGGCGATATTTCTATGCAATCGCTTCCTAGTTGTCATGCTGAGCGTGCTTCAAGTTATCTCTGATGATCTCAGCAAGCAGACGAAAACGGTGGGTGCTAGAATTATGGGCTATGACAATATCGCTGATGTGAGAGCATCACACTATTCGGTAGGGGTCAGTACTCATGCTACGATGCTACATGCGCCGAGATTGACAAATCTCACGACCAGTTGTGATGGTGAGCAAGTCTTATTCTTTGTCATCGATCTACTCTGTTTCGCTGTGTGGGCAGGTGCGTATTTAATCAAGTTAAAGACCTGTTATTCTCATCAAGCCGAAGTGTTCTCCGCTTTGCGTGTGTACGCTCTAAGTGGCCGTGGATGGCGCTTGGCCATAGTCGTGTTACTTCTAGGGCTTGTCCCTGTCGGTGCGAATACCGTAAGCCCACGTCATTACACATAAGTGGCCTCTCACTGGAATGCGAATTCGCCAGTTCAATGATATCGACACTGCAATTGTATACTCGTTTCCCGGCACAGTTTGCTATGACTCACCGAAGTTTACGTCCAAGACATATACAATGTGAGATTCTATGTCAATGCCGTCGATTCGAGTGCTCATCCCATCTTACAGATGTAAGTAGGCATAATTACCCAACTATTGCTTGCCTGATGCCTGTTTAGTGGTCAGCACGACCCGGACATGCATGATCCTGTCAGACATGATTGTAGTTGCTGTTACCTGGTTCCATACATACAAAACTAGAAAAGCGGCCCAGGCGGCGAACATACAATCATCAGTGGCTAATCTTCTTTTACGGGATGGTGCGTTAATGACCAAACTGCTGCCGGTGCTGATATGTCTGACATTTCTGCATCAAAGGGACCTTCTACTTTGTGTGCGTGGCGTCCGCGCTCGCATTGCGCTCGCTGACTGATCTTACATGATAGAATTCTCGCGCTCTTAAACGCTACACACATGAGCCTGGCAATTACCGGTGTACGTACTGTTGCCTCATTGCTCGACAAACTACATGTTTGAGCTAATCCGAAACAGGTCTTCACGTTTCTTACCGTGTTCTCGGTTCCGTGCGTCGCGGCCACCGCTTTGTCACCCGACCGCCATCTAATGTCGATCTCACAGAATCTCGTCGATTATCATATCCCGCTTCCTCCTTAATCTCCGACAGGTAGATGCTAGCCGCCGGGATGCCAACTGGTCCATGCCCTCGTACGTCGCATCTACTACCTCCGGCGCGACAGGCACATTCCCGCGAGGAGACTTTGTCTCATTCCTTACGGGCAATATGGGAAAATCGCTTGATCACAACCCGCAAGATGAGTTGACGGAACTGGATGAGGAGTTTTCGAGCGGAAGACACTACCCCGCGACTCCGCCGGCCACGCCATCAGAGTGCTAATCCCACATACCCCGGTCGTGACCGTCCTGTGGGTCCCGACAGCGCGGTTTCCCATTTCGAATAATCCAACGCGGGACCATCACTTATTGGTCCAATCTACGTAACCCCTGTAAATCTACTTTCAGCGCGTCCTAGCATACCATATATCCAATCATCGTAATAGAAACAGACATGGTAGAGCAAGATCTGTTCCGCCGGAATGCTCAAGCCTCAGCCGGGTGCATTCCTGTAAAGGGCTGTGCAACTGTATAAGCCCTGTGCGGCTGTGGCACATGTGCTGTCGAGCCAACTGTTTCATTGTCTAAAGGGTCTCTGCTGCCGCCTGCTATACGGAATGCCGACCTTGTGTGACCTCCAGTCCCAATTCCACGACATATTGCTGCACCACCGCGGTAAGGGCGCTCCGTACCTGCGCCATCCTACTGGCCTCTTCCCGCTGCTGGTCGTCGTCCTGCCCTAACGTGCCAACTGCTGCGTTTACAGTGCCGCCCATCCAGCGTGCTTTCGTCGTCTGCATACTTGACACTTCGTCGTGCACATCTAACGGTTTTGTGTCAGCCGCCCCGAGTGTAGCATGACTTGCTGCATCCCGGGACTTCTGGATGTCGGAGTGCAGGATCTCTTCGAGTTCCTCAGTGCGGACTGGGGGCCCGAACGACACGCTGAGCGTGGCACCAGATCGCGGAAGGTATTTCCAGGGGAACGGGCGGCCCTCCGGCATGAGAGTGTGAAACCCTGCGAAACGAAGAGTGAGTGAGACGCAGAGTCTTCAACAGGGACGGTCGTGCCTGTCAGCCACATTGGTATTATGATAGGCGGTTTCGCGGCCTCCATGATGATTCGCCCACTATGTGCTATCTCAGAACCAATGGCAAAGGGTTTATATAACATCTCTGACGTACACGCCCCATTTGAATCTGAGCAGAGGTAGAGAGCTGGGCTCGTTGAAGTCTGGGGGTTGGTTGACTTTGCCCTCACCAAATAGGTGGATCTGTCCAGGATCAGCCAAGGGCTTCATGTGAATGTGCACGACATACCCATTCCCCCATGTTCAGTTTTTTAATTGCATTGTCCACTGCGGGTTGATAGATACCCTTGCCACGGAAAGTCTCCAGAACCTGCCCCTGCCGAAAGAACTCCGAGAACACACTATCTGAGAGGTCTATCCTCAGTTTCTGTATTCTGCACGTCGACTGTATCCAGAAAATGAAGAAAGGAAGACTCACGGATTGGTGAACATGATATCAGATGCACCGAGTGTCCATCGTGTCAGGTGGGTATTGAAGTAGTACCTCCAGGGAAGAATTCCCCAGATGACCGGCTCGTCAAGCCTAGCACACAGAACGTATGAGGTAGATCCATCTGACCGTAGAATGACATTCGTACGTAGATATATGGTTGGCAACTATATCGTTCACAAAATTTCATCTCCTGCTCACACCTGACATACAACGTTACCGCTCACCTGTGATCACACCCCTTCCATGCTCCCTCTCGCTGCTATGCAGAGCATTGAGTAGGTTGTCCAACCCATTGACAGTGACCGAGGAGCAATAACCGCTGTTCAGAAAGGCCTTGCAGACTAGCCCGATGGTGCCCACCGTAGCCTTCGAGGTCAGACTGGACATGGACACCGCGCAGACAATTTTAAGAATCTAGTGGTCACCAAATGTACAATGCTATTGCATCAGAAGACAAGCGCAGGAAAATGCTGCCTAGAGCAGGGCAGAGATCGCCTCGGGTAGCCTTGAGTTACTCAGTCGGATGAAGGACAAGTTCGCACGTGGGACGGCAGTGCAATCCGGGAAGACAGCGGTGGCAGTGCTACGCACGTGTGCGCTTGCCGAACTTAACAGCTTCTTGAATCTTTGGTAGAGAGTGTTCTTCGGGCTGGTAGCCATTATATACTCGTAGATACAGTAGGATGTGTCAAACCATGGAGTTTCGTGGACCGAACGTGCGACAGAATAAATACAATGAGAGGCGAAGTATTCCTGCTACGCCACACGCAAATCACAATCAGTGTGCATCACACAACCCCTCGGAAACCCTACCCGTTCACAAAGGGTTTCTGAATGAAAGAGCCTGATATCACGCCTCATCCCCCGCCTTATCGGCCCTCGCAGGCGGGAAAGAGAAGGAACCGCCGATCGGGCTCCACCCTTCCTCAGCTCTCTCCTCCGCGCGGATGAGGCTGGCGATGCTTGCCGTGTGCCGATGACTCTTCTTCGGCGGTACCCCGTTCTGCTTTATGAGGGGCGCTGCAGAGCCCGGTCCGTTGGGCACCACAGGCGAGCGGTACGCAATATCCACCTCCTCTCCCTCCGACTCCTGGTCTGAGAGATCCTCTAGGTCGTAGTCCGCCGCGTCGCGCATGATGTGGCCGTTGCCGCGGCGGGTGCGGGGCTCGTCGAGGTCGTACATGTCGTATTTCGAGCGGCGGCCTGCGTACCCGCCCGCGCTGAGCCCGCCCGGTGGTGCGGTAGCAGCGGCGCCCTTGAGCTCGTCGGGAAGGAAGAAGTAGAAGAACGCGACAGCGAGGCACGCGCCACCGACGACGTCGATGAGGTAGTGGTGCGTCAGGTACATCGTCGCCCAGTACAGCACCGCGACATACGTCCAGATGTACTTGGTCGTCTGCGGGAAGAAGTGCGACATGAACAGCGCCTCCATCGTCGCGCAGCCCGAGTGCAGAGACGGGAACGCGCCGAAAACGACGGGCGAGTTTGAGAATGCGGTCGTGTACCCGCTCGAGTTGAAGAGCTGGTCGATACGGAGAAGCCCTCCGGGCGAACCGGGCATCTGGTAGTTCGCCGGCGTCAGGCCGTAGATGACCTCGTACCATGGTGGCGCGCAGGGCAGCAAGATCTGGATGAGTACGCCCGCAAGGTTCATGTAACCAAATGTGCGTGCCCACAGATGTAGCACTTCCTTAGGACGGAAAAGCCAAAGGAATGCCGCGACGACGAAGGGGAATGTGAAGTGCACGACGCCGTACGGAATCCACGCGAGGACGTCTAGGACGGTGTGCGTATATCTTGTAAGGATATCCGAGATATTCGCACCGTACAGGACGGATTCCAGGGTCGGGAGGAGCACGACCGAGATGGTTGGTCTATGCGACGCCGGGATGAATCTCGAACTGTAGAACGTGAGGACCCATGAGAGTACGGGAGTGGCGGGAAGGATGAACTGCGACGTTAAGGGTATGAGCAGCGCAAGGATCCAAAGAATGGGTATCGTCAGCTTAAGCGGGAAGCCGGGCACTTGCATGAGAGAGATCCAGAAGGTGGCGAGGGCAATATGGAAGAGGTAAATGGAATCGGAAAGAGTGAAATGGTGTTTTTGCAGACGCTTCAGCGTATCCTTCGGCGACAGCGACTTGTCTAGTCGGCCCACCGCTGCAATAAACGCAGCAGCTAGCTGCCGGAACGTCCGCGCGACGTTATTGCGTACAAACATTTTGTTCCTGATGCCTGTTTGCGGTCGTATGAGCGACAACCGAGACGTACGTATCTTGCTGTACTCACCGTTCGTGGTTCCTATTTCCGCAAGACCACAAGACCCTCCAGGCTCCAATATCCTTCAACAGCTTCGCAGACTGAATGCAAGTTGAGTGCCGAGTCGTTTGATGCTGCGAAAACGAGTTGGGGCCGGGGTGCGTGACAGAGGTCGTTTTGGTCGAAGCGCTGAAGTCCCTTCGGCGCTCATCGAGACATGACCGCAGTCGCCCATCTCTCTGCCGCCTCTGTACACGGCGAGCTCGCATCTCGAGCAGGGCTGTACTCGATCGAGACTTGAGTTACAGTCGCCCGTTAGTGCAGCGCCATGAAACTTTCCATTTCTCTGGACCTTATTTTACAGTTGCGATGGGCTATGGCTATCGCCCTCGGACCGACGCTCAGGGCTATTTGGCACAAACCATCCTTACTCTTCCACTCTCGCGAGATCTCGCGCCTCTTTATGAGCCATATATGGAGCTCTGGTCTGGGAGACGGTATCGATGAGAATGCACGAGATGTCAAAGGCCCGTTGATTACGCCAAATGCGTACGGCGTGGTATTGGACATTGGTGCAGGTGCGTCTACTCGTCTTCAATCGTGATCGTATGTAGTAATGAGGCCCGCTTCAGGACATGGTCATACTGCGAACTACCTGGACATCAACCGTGTCACAAAATATGTCGCTCTGGAGCCCAACACCCACATGCACGAGGAGATCCGCAAGATCGCGAACAAGGCCGGGTGGACCGAAGAGGCTGGTACCCTACTTATCCTCCCTTACGGCGCTGAAAACACTTCAGTAATCTCATCCGCACTCGGGGGCCCTCTCAGCGTCGATACCGTCGTCTGCGTCCTCTCACTCTGCACCGTCCCGTCGCCCGAGGAAACTATCAACCGAATGAGTAACGAACTGCTGAAGCCAGGCGGTGTGTTCCTTTTGTATGAGCATGTGCTGAGCCCGTGCGCCGATGTCGCGTGGTGGCAGTGGTTCTGGTCGCCGATCTGGAGCAAGGCGTTTGATGGGTGCCGCCTCGATCGGCCGACGTACGTATGGGTACGCAAGGCGACGAACTGGGAGGTGGACGAGGTATGGACACAGGAGGGTGAACCTGTGGAGCATCTATTCTGGCACCAAGTCGGCAAGTTCGTGAAGGCGACATAAGTAATATGTGCAGGTGTTCGGGAGATCTGTCTAAAGCATGCTCGACAGTATTGGGAGAGTTCTGTATCGATTGTTCTAACAATTACGAATGTACAATTATGCTTGGCATCATAGCGATCAACGACTTTCAGCTGTACGGTTCGTGCGCTGTTCCGTCGAATGACAGTAGTGTTATAAATTGGATATCGTTGCGGTCGAAGCGCTGGAGGACTAACTTGTACCACACGTGTTCAACGTCCGACTTGATCCAACCGCCATCGCTGCATTCATCCTAGCTCTTAGCACTCAGCAGTATCACTTTGTCTTCTGACACTCTTGCGCAACGATCTGCATGTCTTCAAACACAGGAGTTGTTGCACTGGCCAGTGGTGGCGATTCCCTCGTGGAAGAAAGGTCATTCCACAATGCGCCAGAGACGATATAAGGTCTTTCTAGTACTTACCACCTATCTAGACACGCTATCTCGTTTCATGGACAATGCGACGGGCCAGTGCTCAACCCGGATGTGATATTCTATATTCTATCTTTCTTGCAGAAGACAGATCTACTCGCCGCCATGTTGACGTGCCGCTCAATGCATTCCGCCGGTATGAAGCGATTGTTACAAATCGCTACAGACTTTTCCCTAGATTGCGCCCAGCTGAAACCGTTCATAACGTTCATGTCAAATAATCCGAGACACTTTAGACATCTCCGCAAGCTGAATATCAGACTCGACGACCCTTCGCTTGCCAGGATGGCAGCTCAAATGATATCCCAGTGTCATTGGCTTGAGGACATATCCATGCTATTCTTAGGACGTGCATTTGTGGATGTCCCAGAACTCGACGGGGCTATATCCTCCCTTCCTCGACTCGGAGGACTCTGGATAACAGGAGATGTAGCGACGGACCGCTTTGCGAAGTGCATGGCGCGCATGAAATGTCCACTCCGAAGACTGGGTGCAAGATTCAACGGGAGGACGTATCAAGGTGCTGCAACTGCCCTGCAGTCTCTCTCGGAGTACCTGCAAGTAATCTATGTGCGCGGCTTGTCTTTCCGTAACGTAGGGCCAAGACTGCCACGGGTATATCGGGCGGGTGCGATGTTCAGTGATTTCGACTACGACACGAGAACATTACTCTATTGGTTCCCTGCCATGAAGGACCTTGAATTCTTAAGACCACCGGGATTTGATGTCGCACCACCGGAATTTCCCGTGTGGGACGAGGCACGTAGAAGGAACGAGAGCCGTCGATCTACGAGTCAATGGCCACAGCCGTTGTCCATCCATGGCCACTTCCTCAGCATATACTCTTCAGCGCCAACCTGCGAAGTATACTATTTGCGCTGCGACGATGCTACTATATATCAAGCCGAACGACTTCCCATCGTACTCGCCGACCTCCGCCCTCGTATGCTCAACTTGCACATCGTGCTCAAATCTCAGCAATGCCATCTCCTCTATAGAATATTACCACAAGCATCCAGCGTCATCCAATTCATTATTCGCATCGAGTTCGATCCATATACGACTAATATGGCTGAAGAGCTCATAGTGAGTAGTTACCAGCATCGTCCATTGCCCTCGGAGTCATACAACCGATGTCTTTCCTAGGATCATCTCCCTAGAGCACTCGAGCCCTTGAGGACACAAGCGATAACTGTGGCATTCGCTTTACATGGATTCGTTGAAGCCTTAGACAACTTTCTCCATCCTGAATATCAGGAATCCGAAGAATTGCACGATGGCGAACTTGAATATATTGAAATGGCCCGTACACTCCAAATGCTAGATGCACGCTACTTAGCGCAGAGAATTGCTGAGCAAGTGCCCTCTTTGCTGCTTATTATCATCCAATTGCCAGGAACAGAATCTATCCCAGCATGGACTGTTCGCCGGCATGAGTGCGGCGAATTATCTCTTGTCCCTTGCCTACAACCGATTAGAAGGGCTGTCTAGGAGAAGAAGCCGGGAAGTTCCGGAAGTCTTGCAAAACACCTGGTATATCTTTCGGACATCAATGGGTCACTGGCTGACTCTTGAATTGCCAGTGAAACTATGTTTCCGGAGCGTCTGTCGTCTATTGCACCATTCATCAATCAATGTCAGCTACGACGGATCGTCAATCTAGCTGTCAACCTATTTTCGGACCCTTTTCATTCCATCAGGACCCTATTCCTCCCGCTTCACGGACTCTACATACTGCTACGATGTCGCTCACCTCTGAGCAAGCCGCTCCCATCACCGAACCCGCTTTTCTCTCCATTGTTGTGCAAGTGCTCCAACAGCTCGAGCAGCATCAGCGTTCTCTTGTCGATCACCAGCGCATTTTTGCGGAGCAGCAAGTTACTCTCCTCGAGCAACAGCATTTAATCGCTACTCAGCAAGCTGTCCTTGTCGAGCAGCAGCGCATCATTGCGGTAACAGCAGCCCGGGCGTGAGTCACTTCTTGGACTTCGTCATTCGTCCTTCATCGCGATCGTGAATCAATCTTGCACACGTTACGATCCGCTGACCACAATACTGAATATATCCCGCATCCTGATTTCTGTTGTCGCATGCACGTCCCGCAAACCCTTCGGAGCAGCGAAATACGGGCGTGCAATGGCACCTGTGGAATCTGGCGCACACTTCCCCTGGCTTCAGGTGATCCCTTCCCGAGGACCGCATCAAATTCCCCACTAGTAATTTCAGCTTGCGAGGGATGAAATGTGAGCGTAGTTGTGGTATCCATTTTGACAAACATTTACGCGACAGCATAACCCTCGTAGCTGACGCGTTGGTCGCCGTCGGCGATGTTTACGGAATTAATGCTCCCGACGAGACATCTTTGCGCGCCATGTTGTGTGTATTTATTGCAGGAGGTGGGCCGAGATGTATACATGGAATGCGCATGATGTAACTGACCGCCTGTGATACAGTTCGAATCAACGGTTGAACTTGCATGTTATCATGTCAAAACGACGCGCGTCTATAGAGCCACATGGCTCTAAATTTATTGTTCTTACCGGGTCTGTATGAATCAGGGGATGAGCGACGAACTTCGATGCACAGCGTAGTCTTTCGCCATCTTTCAGTACCCTCGCCCGTGAAAGGTACATCCATTTAGCTGAGGAGCTTCATTTACACGACGCTAGCTAGTGGACATTGTGTATGGAAGCAAATACATCTATTTCCGCTTGTGGGGCGCATATCGACTAGAAAAGTCGTGACACTGCAGTAGAAGCAAATGTGGTATCCTCGGTCTCGATATGCCTGCGATGCGAATTAATGTACCAACGGATGCATCAATGCGAGGTGCTCGCGACACTGCGCTCTTCATAGATCGATCGGCGTGCAGCCAAGGGTGATGAGGTCTAAAACGCCTCTACCATTAGCAACCTCCCCTACACTCACTAATCGGACTGCTCGTACCTCCAGGATCGCCACTCTCGCCGTCAGCACTCATTAGGCCGGAGCCTATCGAGCATGCCGTGCCGTACACCTTGCTCGCGCCGACCGCGGGCATGTGGTATGAGTCACCGGAGACGACGTTGTCGCAGAACTGGATCTGGGCGGGGCGGTACTCACCGACGCTGCCGCCGCTGCGCCTGCCATTCCCGCCATTCCCGCCGTTGCCGCCGCCGCCGCCATTCCCGCCGTCGCTGCCACTCCCGCCATCATTGCCGCCACTGTTGCCACTACTCCCGCCGTTGCCACCACCGTTGCCGCTATTATTGCCGCCGTTGCCGCTGGTACCACTGTTGCCATTGTTGCCGCTGTTGCCAGTGTTGCCGCTATTGCCAGTGTTGCCGCTGTTACCGCCGTCGCCGCTGTTGCCGTTGTTGCCACTGTTGCCGCTATTGCCATTGTTGTTGCCGCCGTTGTTGTTGCCGCCGCTGTTGCCGCCATTGTTGCCGCCGTTGTTGCCGCCGTTGTTGCCGCCATTGTTGTTACTGCCACCATTGTTGCCGCTGCCGCTGTTGCCGCTGTTGCCGCTGTTGCCGCTACCACTGTTGCCGCCGTTGTTGCCGCCACTGCTGCCGCTGTTGCCATTGCTGCCAGTGCCGCCATCGCCATTGCTGCCGTTGCCGCCGTTGCCATCATTGCCGCCATTGCCGTATTGGGGGTGCGCAAGGATGAGCATGGGCGCGAAGAGGAGGACTAAGAAGATGATGAACTTGAAAGTGATCATTTTGGTGTGTTGAAATGTCACGGAGAATACAGAGAACAGGGGAGGTGAGGGCGAGCAAATGAACAAGTAGCTGCGGACGACGAGGTTGCTGGAGACTGAGTGCGAACTACCTGCAGCTTTTGTAGGAGACCATGGCATTGCAGAGGGCGATCATGTCGGTTCATGTTCATGGACAGCCCGGCGAGCACTCCGAGAGAATGAATGGTAGTAGAGTTGTAGGGCGGGTGGCTTACTTCGAGAAGAGAACACAAAGAGCCATGTATAGGTCTGAGAAGGCACAAGGGACTCTCTCCCGAGAGCGTGAACAGCGGCAGAATTGTAGGGCCAGACGTACTCTAAGAGTTATGGAAGAGAAGTCGAGGCACCATTTCAAGAGGGCCTGAGAGGGCCCATTTGTCGTGACATGTAGAGCTTGCTTCAGTCCCCCTTCGAACAAGTATCACTCGGAAGTCTCTTGACATGATGCGTTTGAACACAGCCCTCGGCGAGTAATGGACATAGCACTGTCGACACCAAGCCTAGTCGTACGTAGATGGCTGAGGTCGCGCAGTGATCACAGACACACATTCACAAAGACCGAGATCAAACTCAAAGTCGCCGCGGGAAATACCAGAAATACTCTTCACAAAGCTGACCAAAGAGGAGAAGGTCAAGGAGGGAACGGAAACTTCAGGTTGGCCGCTTAGCGCGCACCACATCTGCCAGCGCAACCAATCGCTGCTCGATCGTGCGTCGGCGTCTCTTGCGCCCCGACACTCAGTCGACATCTCCTCCGATGAATGTGCTCCGAGCCATGCCATCCATCCGCCTCGAATAGGTCTCTTTTACTTCTAAAGAGTGCCCTAGGTTCTCTAATTGCGCTTGAGCTCAAGCTGCTGATCTCGTCCTGCCTTCCGACTCTGTCGTGGACAGCCTAACACGAGGATGACTCGGGAGTAGTAGATGACTCCGGGCTTCGCCAAGGATGCTCAGGTACTGGCATAGCTTCATTGCGGTGGTGGAAGGGGTAACGGGCATGTGGGCGTGGCTGTTGGGGGCGTTTGTGCCACACGGTCCGGGTCGTAGTCCCGAACTCCATGTCCGTGGATTGAATACTTCGACAGCCAAAATCAATTAAAAGCATTCTGCGTGCATAAAAATGAAGACAGCATGATGCAATAAGTTCCAATAACCAGTCAATTAACCAGTCGCCCATCATACTCGATCACCTATAACAGTCAAGTCCTCTACAATCTCGTCACCGACCAATGCATCTGGGGGACCACATGGGACGCCTTTGCTGCCCGATCACTCGAGATAAGCATCAGTAGAAAGGGTCACCCTGATACATTGGGATACCAGGCGATACATACGACGCCTGACTTGCATCCACCGCCAGATATTACGGCCCGACTGCAAGGTAACGTATCTCTAGGTCGGTTGCATGCAGACCACCAGCCCGTCTGCCAAACCGATGCCTCTCTTGCAGCGTCTTGTATCGCGGGCAGCCCCTTGCAGCGCAGCCAGCGTCATACGGCGCCTTGCAGTGTGGGCAGCGCCTTGGATCGCAGCCAGCCCATTGCGATCATGTTAGAGTATGTGTCCTCTTACAGTGCAGGCATCGGCTTACATTGTCGGCAGCATACCGGACGCCCATTGTCATAGCAAAATGTCGCGATTCGATTAGAATACACTACACACAGGAGCTGTACTATAAAATAGTAATAACATAAGAGCCTCACAGTCATGATACACAGCACGTCCACACGAAGGACACAGCAGAGAAAGTCAGGGAAGCACAGCAACAAAACAGACAGGCAGTTCAGGCCAGAGTGAATCTTCACGAGGGCGAGCCGTCCGAGCGCGAGAGCAACACGAGAGCATAGCAACCAGAGTCACGCAAAGTCGCTATGTGAGACACATGAGGGGGACGGCATATCGGCAAGAGCACGTGTGTGATACCTATGCTCGCCGAAAGAGGCAACTATCTCAGCCCGGCTTTCTCGGAACCGCGACCGTCAAGATTCACAGCAGGCGTCTCACGAGCTTGCGCGTCCTGGCGGCATGTTCGACTAGGAGGGCGCGGACGACGACCTGAATTCAGACAGCAAGTCTGCGAATGTGGAAGCTCTGAAGTAGCCAAGGTCAGTCTGATTCCCTACCTTCTAATATCGCCGATTGAGAAGGATCAGCTACTGCGACATTTCCAGAGCTAAAGGACTCATTGATCGACCTCATGGACGCTATGTCACCCACACCTCCGAGTCAGCGACCGAAGTGAGAGCTAGTTCACGGCGGCCTATATCGATACCCGATACTCATGCTCTAACAGTGCTGCAGAGACCGATGCTCATCTACAGCTCAAGCCCGCCCTCGACTTCGACATCCTGTACCTATTGATGTCATTCATGCAAACCTGCGAACTCCTCGTAATGATGAGGACTTGCAGCACTGTACATTCATACGGGATTAAATACCTCCTGGCGAACCCTCCCTGGCTTCGACTCGTGAGGAAAACGCGCGGCTTCTGCGAATTTATGCTCGCGGACACTCAGAGACGCTGTCGCCTCCTGCGCGGTCTCCAGTTAGATATCATGATGGAGCGGAGGTACCCTGAGGACTTGATCCGCCTTCTCGCCAAGATCATAGCAAGATCACAATGCTTACAACGGCTAGCGCTCCGCATCATGCCAGAGCTGCTTCAGGCACATCCTAGCTTCCTCGAGGCGATCTCCGGTCTGGAAAATCTGACCGTTGTGGATATGGTTGGCTGTGGAGAAGCCCACATCCAGTTTCTCCGACACCTCCGCTCACCTGTCCGGGAACTCCATGCAGATTTTGATTATCTGCCATCTGACATATACACTGGTGCACTGGAACACTTTACTAGCACTTTAGAAGCCATGACTATCTATGGCCCACCGTTGGATGTCCTGGCGTCATCATCATTCATACACGTGCACAAAGTCAGCATACAATTCAAAGATATTTTCTACGATATCGGCATCCTATCTCGTATGTGCCCTCGTGCTACTCATATTTCGCTCAGCATTAGCTGGCGAGCTGATTGGAGAGGTCTATCAAGTGAAGAAATGGATGGTCATCGAGCACGCAACAAGAATGTTCACACAAGTTGCAGCTGGTCATCACTGGAGGAGGTTTCAGGCGAGTTTGGCGGCATCTACGCATCGGCTGTCTCTTGCGAAGTTCGGCACCTCTTGACGTGCGTTGGTGTGGACGAAGCCGAATTGCTTGACACAGTAATCAAAGACACTCATGCACGTAAAATCACTCCTAAAACGTGGTATACGAGCAAGCTCAATAGCTATAATAGCGATAGCGACGATGGAGGTAGTGCCTATGAAGGGGCGATCGATGACGTGGGATGGGCCGGAGGGAAGTTGACGAAAATGGTACAGGTCCTCTCGTGCGTCCCTCAGGTGGTCGTTCATTTCGAGCTGTATAGTTGGGAGGATTGGGGAGCCATTTTTGTGCGTGGGGTTAGTTTATTCTTGCGACGAAATCATAGCTAATGCAATTCGCTGTACCTCAGGATGAGCGAGGATTTCTTGTGCTGGACAGATCAGCAAGATTGGAGAGCCTGGACATAACCGTGGCGTTTGACCCTGTGCCAGAGACTGACTACGAGGATGAGGAGAATCATGCCGAAGCGTTCAGACGGTTTGACATCTTAGCCTGGGTGCAACGCCTGGCAGAACAAGTACCAACGCTGCGCAAGGTTACTTTGCGCACCCCCCCAGAATTCGCATTCAGAATGGGTGATCGTGCAATCGGGTTCAGGCGCACCTCAGATACTCAGACAATTCTGGAGGAGAGTGGACGAATGGGAGGATGGGGAATTATATTCATTGTAAAGTGAGTACTTTCAAGGCCAAATGTTTGTCGGTGTTCTCAAGGCTGTATACAATAGCTTTCAAGTGAACTTCGTACGCATTTGACTTGTACACTAGCCTCGCCCGAGTCTTGGATCTATTAGGCAGCATGCATGTATAGTAGCATGATAAGAATTTGGAATAACGTGAATAGTATCTATTTCACGTTGCAGACCGTGTTCGAAGTTTAACACGCAGATCATCGAGTCGCTCACACTGCGGTTCGACCAGGCACGATCGATAACGGGCGCGTGAGCACGACTAGATACATCTGTGGCAGACGGTACTGGACTCTGGGACATCGTACTAGTGATAGATCATGTGTCAACAAGTAAGATCCCAATCATCCCAAGACCAATGATCAACAGTTTTTGCGTGCACTGAACATTAAATTAACGAATGCAACACGTCCGACGTGAGCATCACTTCGACGTTATGTGAATCCTGAAAATGTGTGCTCGTAACGCGTTTGGTGATGCCCTGTTGAAGATTTAGTTGGCATCGTCGGATATCTACGTGGAGCAACAGACTCACACAAAATAAACGAATGTATGAACGAGGTGCACTCACACAAGTGTTCTTTACAGATCGATGGGCGTGCAGCCAAGGTCAATGAGACCTAAATCGCATCCGCCATTAGCAGCGTCCCATGCGCTCCCTAATCTGACTCTTCGTACCTCCAGAGTTGTTGCTCTCGGCGCATATCGGGGACGAGACACTGCAGCCCGAGAATCAGAACAACGGCCTCCTGCGAATACACACTGGCACTCACTGAGATCCGCTAGCACTCGTCAGGCCGGAGTCCCTCGAGTAGGGTGTGCCGTAGATGCTCCTTGCGTCGACTGCAGGTATGTGGTCTGAGTCGCCGGAGACGGCGTTATCGCAGAACTGGATCAGAGCTGCACTGCACTCGCCGCCGCCGGTGCTGCTGTCGTTGCCGCCGTTGCCCCCACTCCCGCCACTCCCGCCATTGTTGCCACTATTATTGCCGCCATTGTTGCCACCACTGTTCCCGCTGTTCCCGCCTCCACTGTTCCCGCTGCCGCTGTTCCCGCCGTTGTTCCCACCGTTGTTCCCGCCATTGTTCCCGCCATTGTTGTTGCTGCCACCGTTGTTTCCGCTGCCGGTGTTACCACTGTTGCCGCTGTTACCGCTGCCGCTAGTCCCGCCATTGTTGCCACTACTGTTCCCTCCACTGTTCCCACCGTTGCCGCTGTTACCGGTGCTGTTGCCGCCACTGTTGCCGCTGTTGCCAGTGTTGCCGCTGTTGCCATTGTTGCCGCTGTTGCCATTGTTGCCGCTGTTGCCATTGTTGCCGCTGTTGCCATTGTTGCCGCTGTTGCCATTGTTGCCGCTGTTGCCATTGCCGCCGCTGTTGCTGCCGTTGTTGCTGCCGTTGTTGCCGCCGTTATTGCCACCATTGTTGTTGCTGCCACCATTGTTGCCGCTGCCGCTGTTGCCATTGCTGCCGTTGGCGCCGTTGCTGCCATTGCCACCGTTGGCGCCATTGCCGTTGCTGCCATTGCTGCCATTGCCGCCCTGTGGGGCCGCAAGGACTAGCATGGGTGCGGAGAGGAGCGCGAAGATGATGATGGACTTGAGGGTGACCATCTTTGCTTGTTGTGTTGTTACGGAGAGTACAGAGGAGAGAGCTTGAGGATGGGCAAGTGACCGAGAAAGTGCGGACAACGAGGTGGCTGAAGACTGAGCGCGTGCGACGTGCAGCTTTTGTAGGAGACCGTGGACAGCCCGGCGAGCACTCCGAGAGCATGAATGGCGGCAGTGTTGAAGGGCGGACGACTTACTCTTAGAGGGTCCGAGAGGGTCCAAGGAATCCCCTCCCGAGAGCGTGAATGGCGGCAGAGTTGTAAGGCCAGACAGACTCTGAGAGATATGGAAGACGAAGGACCGTATGAAGAGAGCCCATTCTTCGTGCCACGCAGAGCTTCTTCGCTTTAGTGCACCCTCGAACAAGTATTACTCGGAAGTCTCTTGGCATGATGCTTTTGAACACAGCCCTTTACTCACTGCGTTGGCGAGTAATGAACACAGCACTGTCGACACCAAGTCCAGTCGCACGTAGATGGCCGATGTCGTGCAGAGATTACAGACACGCATCCACCAAGACTAAGGCCGAGACCGAGTCCAACCTCGAAAGTCGCCGTGGGCAATAAGTACCAGAAGTAACCTTGACAAAGCCAATCAGAGAGGATAGGATGAAGGAAGGAACGGAAACTTCAGGTCGGCCGTTGAGCGCGCGCGCCACATCTGCCAGCGCAACCAATCGCTGCTCGATCGTGCGAGTGATCTGCATCGGCGTCTCTTGCGCCCCGACACTCAGTCTCCTCCGATGAATGTGCTCCATGCCATCCGTCCGCCTCGAATAGGTCTCTTTCGCTTTAATCAGTGCCCTAGCTTGTCTAATTGCGCTTGAGCTCAAGCTGCTGATCCCGTCCGGCCTCCCGACTCTGTCGTGGATAGCCTAACCCGAGGATGACTCTGTCTCCGCCAAGGATGCCCACTGGCATAGGTCAATTGCGGTGGCGGAAGTGGTAACGGGCATATGAGCGTGACTATACAAGGTGTTTGTGGCACACGGTTCGAGCCGTAGTCCCGAACACCATGTTGGTAGATTGTCCTTCGACAGCCAAAATCAATCAAAGGCATTCCCTGCGTGCATAAAAAATGAAGACAGCACGATGTAATAAGTTCTAATAACCAGTCTAGTAACCAATTGCCCACCATATTCGATAACCTATCACAGAAAACTCCTCTACAATCTCGTCACCGACCAATGCATCTGGGGGACCACATGAGACGCCTTTGCTGCCCGATCACTCGAGATAAGTAACACTTCCACCTTGACTGAATTCTTCCTGAATATTTTCCCATCCCACAGCTCCGCCCAACTCTCCGGCGAGTGGCAGAACATGTATTTGCCTGGCTCTTTCGGGGCGAACTCGGTACGTAGACCGGGCACCTCCCTTCCGCTGTGCGC
Organism: Gelatoporia subvermispora B; assembly: GCA_000320605.2. NCBI lineage: Eukaryota > Fungi > Basidiomycota > Agaricomycetes > Polyporales > Gelatoporiaceae > Gelatoporia > Gelatoporia subvermispora. The sequence continues at coordinate 759,876 of KB445799.1, forward strand.
GCCAAAGATCATTGAGCCAGGCTTGGGTGAGAGGAGTCCCGCGAGTGACTGAGCGAGCTTGTACTGTTCTTCCTCACTGAACAAGTGGAAGAACGCAGATGCGTGGATCGCAGATACATGGCCGAGAAGCGGAGTAAGCGTGGTCAATGCCTGTAAATCAGGAATAGGCGTCTCTGGGGTATCATAAACGGGAGACGACCGCTTGAGAAAGTCCTGGTCAAACGCGTCTCCAGGAATAAAGGGGACAGGGAATGTCCCCTGAGCGGATCTGAAGAATTCGTGACCAAGCTGCCAGAACTCTGCAATCGCTCTCAGTGAGTACGTTTTGGGTAGCTTATCCGTACGTACCAGGTTGAATGTCAGAGGCAATAATGTTATCGACCGGGTATCCATCTAAGACTGCCTTTCGGACGTCATTTCCGACTGGAAATATAAGTCAGCGGTGAAGGGAGACACGCTGAGTCTATCTTACAGCAGCAGCCTATGTCCAGGAGGATCGCTCCTTTGCGTTCCTTCCCGAGCTCGAGCAGGTGTGGGTAGGCAGGTAATCTTGCTATCTTCAACCTGCACAGGTGCGCCAGAGGTCAATAAATTCCACGAGTATAAGGAGCGTACTCACCTGATAAAGTTGAACCGACGGATACAATTGTAGGGGAAGACCTATCGCACGTGCATCATTGACGGATTGTTCGGTATAAACGAACCTGAACGATGCCTCACCTCGTATGCGCTTGCCTGTACCTTGAAACAATGGTCTCTCAGGGCGTCTTCGTTATCGATTCCAGTCTGTGACTTCAAGAAGGCCAGTTCTTCCCCGTCAGGATTGAAGTCATTAGGATTGAATGCTGTGTTCTCCGATTCTACCTCAGAGGGATGGTTGCTGGAATGGTCGATAGAGCCAGACATCAGGAGCGCAAGCTAGATGGTGAGACTACCAGCAAAACAAAAAGACTTGACTTCACTTTCCGAGACCTATCGATAGCTGTGCCTCGATCGTAAAGGTACCGCCGGAGTAATATACACCGAGATAGCAGACGAGACGGTTATCAGCGCGATGCGTTCTCTAAATACTAGTTCCGCAGTCACATGCGCGCCTCGTAGGATATTGCTGGGGCCGGCAATTGCACACTATGTCATCACGAGGTCATCCAAGAGCGGAGATCCACCAGAGGGTCCATGCCGAGCGCGTTCACTTGCGGAGGATCCGCCCAAAAAGGGAAAGACAATTGGACAAAGGAGACCATGTGTGTTCGTCAAGCGACTCAGCACCCAAGATATCACACGTGGTCAACGCTGAGTCAGTGCTATAAGTACTTGACAGCGGCCGCTGCCAGTTCTCTTGTGTTTCAGCACCCAGCATCGTCATTCCTCTAGTATCCTTGCGCGACGATATGTCTACATATACGGAACCCCAGTTGGCTGGTGGTGATAGCTTGGAAGAAGAAAGGTCAGGTCCATAGCATATCAGCGGCAATAGCTTCTTTTACCTACTTACGACCTTCTTAGATATGTCATCCCGTTTCATGCACAACACGACGGACCCGTTCTCAATGTGGATGTGATCTTCGATATTCTATTGTGGTTGCCGAGGAGGGATCTACTCACCGTCATGTTGACATGCCGTGCGCTGCATTTCGCCGGAGTCAAGCGATTGCTCGCTGTCGCTACACAGTTCACCTTCAATTCGCCTCGACTGGAACCATTCATGAGGTTCATGCTTAATAACCCTACCTACTTCAAATACCTCCGAACGCTGGATCTCAGGTTCGACGATCTTTCGCTTGCAAGGACGGCAGCTCAGGTGATAACCCGGTGTTACTGGCTTGAGGAACTGTTCGTGCTGCTCTCGGGTCGCGAGTTTTTGGATGTACCAGAACTCGATGAAGCCATTTGCTCCCTCCCTCGACTCAAAAGACTCTGGGTAATAGGGGATGTTGCGACGGATCGCTTTGCGAGGTGCATGACGCGGATGACCTGTCAACTCCGAACTTTCAACACAGACTTCACAGAGGGGACGTCTCAAGAGGCTGTAGCTGCGCTACACTCTTCCTCGGATCACCTGGAAGTGGTGTGTGCATGTGGCTTGTCTTTTCGGAACATCGGGCAACCTTTGTCACGGGTTCGTTGGGCGGGTATCAAATTCGTCGATTTCAATTATGACACGAGCATATTACTTCATTGGTTCCCTGCTCTAAAAAGCCTCTGGTTCTCGGAATCAAGACTCGGTGATGCCTCGCGGTCGGACCTTTCGTTGTGGGACGAAGTACGTAGAAGGAACGAGAGCCGTCGATCTACGAGCCGTTGGCCCCAACTTGAAACCATCTCAGGTCACTTCCTCAGCATATATTCTGCCGCGCCAACCTGCAGAATACACAATTTGGAGTGTAACGATGTCACTATGCACTGCGTTGAACGACTTTCGGTCCTACTCACCGATCTCCGCCCTCGTGCGTTTGATTTGCACGTCGTGCTCAATCCTCAGCAATGTTATCTACTCTCTGGATTATTACAGCAAGCGTCCAGCGTCATTCAATTCACTATTCGCATCGAATTCGAATTCAATCAATATACGACGAATCTCGCAGAGGAACTCACAGTAAGTAGTCGTTCATAAGGTTGCTCGTTATTGTCATAGTCATTGTCATACAACTGACGTCTATCCTAGAATCATCTCCCTAGAGCACTCCAGCCATTGGGATTACGATCGATAAAGGTAGCATTTGCTTTACACGGATTGACCGACAACTTGGACGATGTTCTCCGTGCCGGAGCTCAGGGAACCGAAGAGCTGGACGATGACGAACTAGAAGTTCTTAGTCTGGCACGTGCAATCCATACGCTAGATGCACACCATTTAGCGCGGAAGATTGCTGAGCAAGTAACCTCTTTGACACATGTTATCATTCAATTGCCGGGAGACGAACCTGATGCAGCATGGGATATCAGCCGGTCTGATTGCGACGGCTTATATCTCATTCCTTCCGCGCAATCGAGCGATGATGAACTCTAGGAGAGGAGCAGAGGAAGATCCTGGAAGTCTTGCGGAACACCTTTCTCCAGATGGCGCTGAGTCACCGGTTGACTCATGAACTGGAACTATGCATACCGACTATTTATCACTGGACCCCTGTCAACCCGTCTATCCAGCCCTTATTCCATGCCATTGGACTCTATTCCTCGACCTCACATTCTTCGCGAAATCGCCACGATATCGCTTACCTCTAACAAAGTCGCTTCTTTCACTGAACCCGCTCTTCTCACCAGAACTGTGCAACTGCTCCAGCAGCTTGAGCAGCACCAGCGTTCTATTGTCAAGCACCAGCGTATTGTCACGAAGTAGCAAGCTGCCCTCCTGAAACACCTACTCCATTGTGCTACGCAAGCAAGCCACCCTTGTCGTGCATCAGCGCATCATTGCGGTACATGGACTTCTCACAAACTCTCCGGAGCAGCGAAGTACGGGTGTGCAAAGGCACCTGTGGGATTTGGCGCCCCTTCCCCGAGGACCACACTCAGACCCCCACTGGCGACTGGAGTACGCGAGAGGTGAAATGGACGTATCGAAGCAATATCCATTTTAGCGACCGTTTAGCGATAGCATGACTCTCGTAGTCGGCGATGTTTATGACATCTATACCCCCAACGAGACCCCCATGCATGCCGTGTCATCCGTGCTACCGGCGGGAGGTGGGCTAAAGTCTGCGTACAGAATGTATACGATGAGACCGACCGTGTCTGTTGCGATTCGAGTTAACTGTCGAACGTGCATGTCGCTCCGATGCGTATCTACAGAGCTGGATACTGGGCAAACTTGACAAAATGCCTTCCGTACTGCGAAGAGGTTTGGATCGGACGAGTACGTAAGATCCGCGGATTCGTCCGTAACGGGCGCTTTGATAATGAACTTTTCGACTGGCAATGCCTCTTGACCGTAAATCAGTCGAGCACGGAAGAGCTCAATATCTCTAGGTAGTTGCTGCAGCGTTTTTGATCCTCAGATGTAAGTCCAGTACACTGATGTCAATTAGTCGAACTGACGTAACTTCATTGCCGTTTTCAAGTGCCATCCTTTGCAGTGCCGCGCCGCAATTGTACTTGCGGGCTCACTAGGGTCTAGAGCAACTGAGATAGGTGCAATATCCTATGTTCATCACGGATAGATGAGACAACTGACTAATAAGATATCTCAGAACAGAGTTGAGAGGAGCTCATACCCTGTCCTTAAGGTCGCCAATATGTTGACGACTCCAAGTCAGTCACGCAGGTCAGAGCTATGCTGCGTCGATTTTCAACGGTACCTAATACCAACACTTTGACAGTGCTGCAGTGGCCGACACTCATGCACGGGCTAAGCCTGCCCTCGATTTTGACATCTTGCACTTCCTGATGTCGTTCCTCCAAACCCGTGAACTTTTGGTGATGATGAGGACTTGCAGCACCGTGCATTCATCTGGCATCCAGCACCTCCTACGTGACCCTCCCCGACTTCGACATATCCAACAGATGCGTCAATTCTGTGAATTCATGTTTGCGGACATGTCCAGACGCTGCCATCTTCTGCGTAGCCTCGACCTGGCGATCGAAGGAGAAGTCTTCCAGACATACCCCGAGGATCCAATGACTCTTCTTTTGAGGATCATAGAGAGCTCCAACCGTTTACGAAAGTTGATACTCTTGGTCACGCCAAAGATGCTCGGGGCATACCCCAATTTCCTCGGCGCACTTTCCCAGATGAAGAACTTGACCTCTCTAGACATTGCTAATGGAGGCAAGGCTCATATCCAACTTCTCCAGGACCTTCGCTCACCTCTCAAGGAGCTTCATGCGAGGTTTCACAACCCGTCGGCAGACATAGCTGGCGCGCTGGAGCACTTTACCGACACCTTAGAAGTCATTGATGTGCATGGTGTACCTTTGCATACTCTGGCATCTTCGCCGTTCTCTCGTGCATTCAAGATCAACATACCTTTCAAGGATATCTCCTGTGATACAGGTGTCTTGTCTCGCACCTGTCCTCGCCTCTCACATTTATCTCTAAATGGTATCTGGTCCCTGAATGGGGTATGGTCACTCCCGTGCAGAGAACTGTCTGTCGAGGAAATGGAACAGTTCCGGAGCCTCAACAAGAATGTAAACGCAAGGTCCGGCTGGTCATCACTCGAGGAGATTTCGGGAGATTCCAGCAGTATTTACGCTACGGCTATCTCTTGCAAAGTCGGCATCTCTCGACGTCCGCTGGTGCAGCCGAAGCCGAGAGACTCGATACAGTACTCAAGGAGACTGATGCACAAAAAGTCACACTCAAAACTTGGTACTCGACTACACCCGATAGCGACGACTCTGACGAGGAGGACGGATCTGATGAGGACGATGTGATCGACGAAACCGAGTTCGCCAGGGGGGCTTTGAGGAAATTGTTGCGAGCTCTTTCGCGTATCAACGAGGTTGACGTTCATTTCCAACTGGGTAGTCGGGAAGAATGGGAAACTGTCTTCGTATGTAGGGTTCTATCTCTCTCAAAAATGTTGCAACGTATTTGACTGACACATGAGGATAACCGAGGGTTTCTCGGGCTAGACCATTCAACGAAGATCAGGAAACTACGTATATCCCTAGAGTTCGATTCTCACCCAGATGATGATTACGAGGATTCGGACAATCATGCGGAATATCTAAGTCAGTTCAATGTCCTGGCCTTCATTCAGCGCCTGGCGAGGCGATCACCAGTGCTTCAAGATGTCTCCATTGCAATCCCACATAATTCGCAGTCAGGATGGAAGATTGTACGTTCGCATTCGGGGTCATTCAAAGTACAAGAATGCTTCTGGAAGCGGATACAGGAGTGGTGATAGTTTGGTGAGGATAGCACCTCTTACAGGTTGATGCTTCTCTGACCGACTATCAGCATATCTCCTACAATTCACCAATTATCTATAAGATCCCTCTAATACACTTTCTATACGGTGGACTGGGTGTGCACCTGAATAACGGTAATCACGCACAGACGAGCATTGGGAACGGGGAGGACTCGTCGATGACCATGGTGATCAGTCGATTCTCTAAATGCGCCAACGCTTCGCATGCCTGCCGGGAATAGGAGCATCCTTCTATACAGCACTGTGTGAGATGGATTGGATATCACACGTCACATACACCCGCTGCGTGGTGAGAGACATGGGGGGACTGAATTGACTGCCTTTCGAGACTACGCTCGGGTGCTTGGAGCGCTGGCGCCTCTGCCTGTCGAAATCTGTGCCAATAATTGGAGAGATAATATCGTATAACACACGGCAGTGCACTCATAGGTCGCAACATGAAACAGCCACTGTCCGCGACGCAAGGAGAGAGTTTGACAAAAAGATGGCCTGTGGGCGTATACGGTACTCCGCCGCGGTGATGTCACGCGGTTCGCGCGTGTTTTGGGCGAGCTCGCCACCGCAGGCGCGCTTCGCCGCCCCAGGCCGCCTCCGCCGAGTGACCCGAGTCTGCCCTCCTGGCTTTATCTCTTCCTCAACTCTCCTTCTTTCTACCCTGCCATCACGACCACCCCTGACATCTTGCGCCCGGTTTACGAAACGATCTAGCCTCCTTTCGCGAACGCACATACACTAATTCAATACTCACGGGCCGCGGATCACAAGCACGCGGGCTGAGAGGATTTCTGGGAAAGAGAGCACGGAGTGGATCTGAATTTTGGCTTGAAGCGACTCACGACGCACGATATACGACATACAACACACGATACACGACAAACGATAGACATGGCGCAGGACAAGGTGGTGGCTCCGATCAACGTGAAACTGCTCCTCATCGGTAACTCGTCCGTGGGCAAGAGCAGTCTGCTCTTACGCTTCTCCGATGAGCAGTGGCTACCAGAAGACGAGTCAAGTGCGACGATTGGTGTGGACTTCCGTGTGAGTGGCCTATGCTCTGGCTGTATTTCCCCGCTGTTTCCTGACGTGGGTTGTCCGGCTGGAATTGTAGGTGCATAAGATGGAGGTTAATGGGAAGAAGGTCAAGCTGAGCATATGGGTGAGTAACCTCTCGTTAGGTGTGACGCATGGAGTCTTGTGTCCTCATTCCGTTCCGACTGCTCGCACAACCTGTGGTCTGCGGGGTGGAGCATACGAGGATCGATGAGTGGGTCAATGTCGCTCGCGCGCTACATGGCCCGGAGCTCACTTGTGTCTGACAATATTACTTAGAACACTTTCTGTGTATCGCTTGCGGAGCTGACTGTATTATTTAGGACACAGCGGGACAGGAACGCTTCCGGACGATCACGTCGTCATATTACCGTGGCGCGCAGGGCATCATCCTCGTGTACGATGTCGCGAACCGCGAGTCGTTCGACGCGCTTCCGCGGTGGTACTCGGAGCTCGAGACATATGTCTCTAGCTCGGTCGTGAAGATCATTGTGGGAAACAAAGTCGACAAGGTTTGTGTCTCGTCCTTCCGATCTCTCAATTCCTGTGTGCTGGTGGCCTTGTCTCTGTGGTGGACTGCTTCAAGCTCGAGACGAACCTGCTCCGCTTAGAGCTGTCCAACAGCGGGGCTAATCTGACGATACCTGCACTGGAAGGTCATGATGCTCACACAATTGAGAGGACGATAGCGGAGCATGCGGTAGCCACCTGGCTATGGCCCCTTATACTCTGCCTTGGATTGGCTTCTAGTAATGTTCCCGCGTTGCATCGAGTCTCCGCATAAAGCCATTCTCCGGGACACTTCATGTTGCAACCATCACTCATCCATGATTCTACATTCGCTATCGAGACATCGCTAACGCCCTCCACAGGAATTCTCGCGGCAGGTCTCCTACTCCGAGGGGCAGCAGTTCGCGCAGCGCATGGGCTCGCTCTTCGTCGAGGCGTCCGCGAAGACGTCCGTCGGCGTTCGCGAGGCATTCCAGGAGGTCGTCGAGAAGATCATCGACACGCCCGAGCTGTGGGCACCCGTCGCGGGCAGCAAGAGCGCGCGCCCACGCCCGAGTGCCGGCGCGGAGAACACGATGCCCGGGAGCATCTCCCTAGCCGACGGCGCAGATGGCGCGGCGTCGCAGGGCGGGTGTGGGTGCTGAGATGGAGAGACGATGGGCTTGATTTTACCTTCACGACTGTTGTTCGATACCCACAGTGTAATATTTGCTTAGGTTTCACTGCATAGGCTCACGGCGTGATGGCGCTCCATGTTAGACCGTGAGTCTGTAGTCGGCATGCTTGGATGGCTCAGTTGGTTAGAGCGCAGGTCTCATACGAGAGTATGACGGTAATTAGCCGGCAATCCTGAGGTCGAGGGTTCGACCCCCTCTCCGAGCATGTGTATACTTGTGAGAATCATGTTTTTTGCCCCTTAGTTAACAATCAAACGCGCTATCTATGTGCCCCATAAATGCAATGATTACTTTTGCGACGTACTGCGCTCACACTAAGCCCTACATTCACTTCATGCTCTTTGTATTGTCGAGATGTGATTCATGGACTAATGGGGGAAATACGGGAAATGTCGTGTAAACCGCTAAGTTATATGAACTTATATCACATTTGCCTCACTTCTGATCGCCCTTCTGCCTGTCCACGATCACCAGAAACTCGTGCCCTTGAGGCAGCGCGCCCAGCGGCCACGCGTTCCGCGCCTCGAAGAGCTCAAGCGCGTCGCGGAAGCCGGCATGATCAATGAGGAAGGTGGTATTAGCGGAGGAAACAGAGCCGTCAGCGCACGCGGGGTCGAACAGCGAGCCGTGCGGAGCTGAGACAGCGATGTAAGGCACCGGAGAGGCGGCGAGGATTGTGCGGGCGTGTGCCGCGAGGGGCGCGAGTGGGAGGCGAGCTATACCTGCAAGGGGCGGGCCTGGCGGCAGGTGAGTAGAGACGCACCGAGCACAGAGAGGAGGCGCACCGAAGACCTTTGCGACAGTGTGGCATGTGACGGGGTGCGATGAGAGTACCCCCACAAACCGCGCCGGTGCGATCAACGGGTGCATCTTGAGCTGCGCAAGGAGGCCCGTCGCGATGTACTGTCTACGATGGTCTCTGTGCACGACGAGCTGCGTGATCCAGCCGACCGTCTCTGCGCATCGCGATCAGCTCTCACCCAGAGTCCAGGATCTCGTGCATTTGGACTCACCGTCATCGCAGTCCCAGGCCGTGGCAAAGACGTGTCCTCGCGGCTCATCGTCTTGGACGAACTTGACGAGCACAGTGCGCGCGCGCGCGATCTCGCCGAGGCACGCAGCCTGGAGCTTGTTCGCGGTCATGCGGATCGGGCGGCCCCCTGCGGCGCAAGAAACAGCTCACGCGGGTGCTACATCATCACACAGCGAAGAGGGTACGTGCGCAACCGCTCGTCGACGTCGGGGCTGGGGGACCAGCGGCCGTAGTGCTCGCTGAAGAAGCTCGCGCACGTCGCGAGGTCGGCGGCAGTCAGCTCGGGGCCGGGTGTTATCGTGAAGTGCGGTGCGGACATGCTGTGGGTGGCTGAGCAGGGAATTTGGGGGAGGAATGTCGAGAGGTGATGCGATGTGCCTGGAGGCAGGAGATATCGACCTCGCACGCGACTTTGTGCAACCTGGCCGCAAGCCTCGCGGATTTGTACGTGTGTCCGGGAAGGGTGTTCGTCGGGCCGGGTTTCCGCCTCCCCCGGCGTCGGAACTTCGAAAGACCTCTCGAAGTCGTTCGGTCGGTCGTAATGTGGGGATTGAGAACTTGAGAACTGAGAAACAGTATTAGTTTGCTCTGTATGGGAACGTCCGATAGGAGCCGAGGAACATCTGCCCTGTTTCAATTTCCCAACAACTCATTCGCTTCAGCACATCGAAACCGGCGAAATTAGACATATTATCCCAGTCCCCCTTCCTCGAAATTCACTTAGCCTTCTTCCGCCTTTCTGTATATCTTTGCAGAACATGAACAGCTCATATAGTACAATCTTGGTTTCACAATCCAGGCTTCGGGATGCGTATCGGTAATCTCGGCTCTGTTACCCGTGCTTTTGCGTTTTCGATCGTTCTTCGTGTACTAGATTAGGGATTTCGCTTACCTTAGACGGCGATATCCAGTCTTCTCTACCATGCGTACTTTATGGAATGAGATCGCTTCGTTTTTTTGTGAGTTGCACTCGATCGAAATCAGGAACGAGCCGTGGCTCTGCACTATATAAGTTCCACGTCGTCGGTACACACGCAACCTCACTTTCACCTTCCTTGTCTCCCCTGCGGCTTGAAGCGGTCTCAGCCTGATCGCCAACCACTCCGTTTCTGCTCAGACCGCCCAGATGTCACACGATCCCTCGAGAGGCTGTTCCCAACTTGACTACGCCTGGCTTTGTGGCTGTAGATCATGGCAGGTGCCAATTTCAGCCGCAGCACCTCGCCTGAGGCCTCCCGTTGGCATCACGCCGTGTCGTGCCCCGAAAGCGGCGTTCCCGCGGGACATGCTTTAACCATGCGTTGTGGGGAGCCGGAGCGGGGTGGGCGCCGTGCGACCCAAATGGGGAAGGCGCGCAGCCAAACTGGGCCAAGTCAGCCCGGGGAGGGAGCGGAGACGCTCGCGTGGCGGCGGGCGGCTGTGTGACTCTTGTTGCGATAAGAGGCCGCGCAACCTCGTCCGTTGCTCTTTCCTGAACCATCACCTCCCTCCTACACACAGGGGGCAGGCCGTTCATCCATCTCTCCCCTTCCCCTCCCACTCATTGATCACCTCCTCCATCATGCGAGGCCTCATCATCGCCTCGCTCGCTGCGGCCGGGCTTGCCGCCGCGTTCGTCAACCCCGGTACATCCCACCAGGTGTCTCGTCGCAAGACACTTGGCTTCGGACCCATGCTCCCTCATGCCGAGTACCGCACCGGTCCGTTCGACATTGCGGGCAGCTTCCTCGAGTCCAAGGACGACCCCTATGAGGTCGCACGACGCTTTGTGGAGCATCGCATGCGCGATGTCTCATCCAAGAGCACCTACAGCATCCGTGACGATTCGTACACCGATAAGGCGACGGGCGTCACGCACGTCTACGTCCGACAGTCCGTGTATGGCGTCGAGGTCGCAGACGCCAACATGAACGTGAACGTGAAGGACGGTGTCATTATCTCGTACGGCGATTCGGTGCGTATACGCGGTTCGGATCTGATACATCTGCCAAGTCTGACATACCAAATATGTTTAGTTCTTCCGAGGTGCTGCCCCGGACGTCAGATCTCTGTTATATGATGCCTCCTCGACGGATGTCCACGCATCTCACTGCGAGGCGCTCTCGGAAGAGATGGACTCGCGCCTCGATGACTACGAGGAGTCGCTCGCCTTTGAGTCCGAATCTTCCCAGGTCCCACTAAGGAAGCGTAATGTCCTCGGTCACACGTCTGACCTATTTGAGTGGAACTGCGCGCACGTCGCCACTCCATACAAGCTCGCCGCAATCGCTGGTTTCGCTAGCAACGACCCTAACGAAGTGAGCGGCGCTGCGAAAGCAGTGCTGCAATTCATGGCTGCAGCGACGCCTGATACCTCCCTCTCCGAGGACATCCAGGCGCGACCATTCGCATATCTAGATGCAATTCAATCCATGCCCGAGTCCCACTTCCAAGGTGCGGGTGCAGGCGAGAACTACCTCGCTGTGCACTTGGAGAACGTCCCCGGTGCGGTTGCACCCGTCAAGACGCGCATGGCGCTTGTTCAGGTGCCCCAAGAAGACGGCGAGGTCTCCCTTGAGCTGGTCTGGAAGTTTGACGTCGAGATGGAGGACAACTGGTACGAGGCTGCGGTAACGTTCGCGTCCCCGCACCGTATTGTCTCGGTTGTCGACTGGGCGTCGGACTCGCCGATGCCTGCGCCCGTGGAGGCCCGCGCCCCCGTCCCGAAGGAACCTGTCCACCCCGCTGCGACCTACAACGTGTTCCCGTGGGGCATCAACGACCCCGAGAGCGGCAACCGCTCGATCCAGAAGGAGAACTTTGACGGGCTCGCGAGCCCGCTCGGATGGCACGCGCTCCCGTACGCGAACGACCCGCAGTCGAGCAGCGCCGTGAAGCAGTCGGGCAAGGTCCGGAACACGACGACGACGTGGGGTAACAATGTCTTCGCGCACGAGAACTGGGAGGGCCGTAATTCGTGGGTGCACAACTATCGCCCGGACGCGGGCCCGGAGATGGTGTTCGACTTCAAGTACGCGCCGAAGGAGACGGAGCGCGAGGACGCGCTCGAGGAGGCGAAGAAGTACATCAATGCGACGATCACGCAACTGTTCTACACCTCGAACTTGGTTCACGATCTCTACTACCGGTACGGCTTCGACGAGGTGTCGGGCAACTTCCAGCAGTACAACTTCGGCCGCGGCGGGAAGGAGAACGATGCAGTCATTGCGAACGCTCAGGACGGCAGCGGTTACAACAACGGTATGCTTTCCTCATCCCAGAGCCCATTGCTTTGCTGACACGCTTCATCAGCGAACTTCATGACCCCTCCCGATGGTCAGAATGGACGCTGCAGGATGTACCTCTGGAACACTGCCACCCCGTACCGTGACGGCGATCTCGAGGCCGGCATCGTCATTCACGAGCTCAGCCACGGTCTGAGCACCCGTCTGACCGGCGGCCCGGCGAACTCGGGCTGTCTCGGATGGGGCGAGGCGGGCGGTATGGGCGAGGGCTGGGGCGACTTCCTCGCGACGACGATCCGGAGCACGAAGGAGTACTCGGACTTCCCGATGGGCGCGTGGGCGGCAAACCGCGTGAACGGCATCCGGAACTACCCCTACTCGCTGAACAACACGGTCAACCCGTCGACGTACAAGACGCTCGACAAGCCGGGCTACTGGGGCGTGCACGCGATCGGCGAGGTGTGGGCGCAGGTGCTCTGGGTCGTCTCGCAGCGGCTTATCGCGAAGCACGGGTTTGTCGATTCGCTCTTCCCGCCTGCGCCGTTTGAGAACGGGACCGTGCCTGCGGGCGAGTTCTACCGCCCGCAGGAGTTCGCCGCGGACGGCGCGCCGAAGCCGCTCGTGCCCAAGCACGGCAACTCGCTCATCGTGCAGCTCGTGCTGAACGGGATGAAGCTCCAGCCGTGCAACCCGTCGTTCTTCGACGCGCGTGACGCGATCATCGCCGCGGACGAGGTGCTCACCGGCGGCGAGAACTACTGCGAGCTCTGGACCGGCTTCGCGGAACGCGGGCTCGGCCCCGATGCGCGCGTCGACGGACGCACACCCTGGGGCGGAGGCATCCGCACGGACGACTTCAGCGTGCCGCGTGTGTGCAAAGGCGCGAACGAGCCCGATGTCCCGGACGTTCCCGACACCCCGGACGATGGCGATGATGATGATGATGACGACGACGATGGCGACAACTGGCCGTGGAACTAGAGCTGCGTCGGGCATACGCGCTGTGCTTCTCCTGAGGGACGTGTACTTCTAGATGCGCGCTTTATACCTTGTAGTTGTACTTACACATTGTTTGTGCTTTGGATGGGTCTTATCATACATCATACATGCTTCTACTTCACGCTTGATCTGGTGTGTGAGTGAGAAGTGTGCTTCGGTGGACGTGCGCCCTCTCGACCGATTTCGTTGGAGAGGTACGGAGAAGGTCATGTTTTTGGCTCTCAACATCCTGTTCGCTTCGTTCATTTTCGTTCCCAGGAACATTATCTCGCAGTCGAGGAAACCCCAGCGGCGCTCTGGCATTTCTACCCCGGATCATCATCTACATATCGTCCGCTTCTCACAGTATTACTCAGCTCAAATCTCGTACCTCTCGGACGCTTATCGTGTGCTGCGGTCAGCTTCCTGATGGACTCTAGGACGCCTTACAGCCGGTTTCGTATCTCTAGGCCTAAGCCGTAAACCTCACGCACAAATCAAGACCCTGAGATACGCATTCCTTAGTGAGATTCTGTGATCTCGAGAACGTATGCCGCTCAAAATTGCACGAAACCTGCCAGGGCAGACTCTCTGACTAATATATCGCGCCTTTTTGCACGCTGAACCCCCCCCCCACCCCCTGACTTCGTCCACATAGTGGACACAGAGATTCCAGAGGATACTGTGCCGGTGTCGCAGCCACACCACACATGCCACCACCATACTATCATCCATGTTGGGGTAAGACTCGTACTCCGGATCAGCCTGACTGTGTGCAAACTTGCGCCGCTCAGGCCCAGAGATACGACATCTAACCGGAAGCTTCAAGTTCAGAGCCTGGTAGCGACATTTCGACTTTCTTATGAGTAATCAACTACTCGACCATCACGAGAGCTTCATGCTCCGGGTGCGAGACTGTGATGCCCGTGAGTGGACCTGGCATCACCTATGCCGCTCTAATTGAATTGATTGTGCAGTCAGACTGTTGATGCATGATGGCTCAAGCGCTTCCAGATAGCAGCAACTTTGCGTCTTCTCAATTGGTTATACTGCGTGATGTTGCATTGACGACTGTCCTGGCTACATCCGCAACAACGGAGGTCAGCCCGCCCAGGATGCGGAGACTTCTTCTCCATTTGGACATGTCTTAAAGCCTGATAGCAGAAAGAGATAATGAGCGGTGCCTGGGAATATCCTTACCTCTAACCAAACTTAAAGATACGTCTGTTCTTGGCGTCTACATTCTGTCTCAGCTGACGGACTGTGCAATCCGACCGAGGACTGCCTAGTCTCTTCCCTCACGCCCCTCTCCTTTCGCTCTTGTTGCGCAAGGTACCAGCTGCTACACAGAGTGCCCAGCGATAGACATCTTCCCCTGTATCATGGCCTGCGGAGCAGCAGAACAGTCGTGGACTCAGCTATCTTGGGGCTCTCCAGCGCGTACAGCTTATACAAGGTAGTGCATCCTCTGAGCATACTTTCCACAATTTTGATTACGCGTTTCAATCCAAGACCTCTACTGGGATCTGAGATGCTCGTAGATCAAATGAGTGTCTTCCTCAGCGGGTAAGATATCAAGCCTGGGAGGCGTATGTGTGCTGACAGACAATGATTAGACACGCGAATGTGGCCTTCGGGTTCACGTTCGAGACCAACATTTTATTTTCGGACGTAAGCTCAAAAATTCTCCATGCCCTGAAGCACCTACGGTGAGCAGATAGTCTGCTTACGAGTATTATCTGACCCTCTGTGTAGCTTCGTATGTCCTCTTATCGCTGCCTCAATCGACACAGGAATACACGGTCCTCACGTGAGGTCCTGGATATACGAGCCAGTCAGCGACCCACAAGATCTGCAACAATGGCTGCAAACCAGCCTCGTGGTGCTCCATGAGTCGATAGACCCCAAGTCGTTCATCGACACTATGTCTCAGCAGCCCCTCCCATACATGCTCTCGGACGGTAGAAAGCAATTCTTTCGTGCCTATCTATTCATGCCCGCGAAAACTCTGAGTCAATACACTATATTCTTTCACGGAAGCCACGCAATCATGGATGTTCGATCCACTCTGAATGCCTTCTCAATCCTTTTCGAGGCTGTTTCGGAGCCCATGTCTGCGGATCCTCTGAAAGACCAGTGGGGATCAGAGTGGTCCAATCTACCTGTGGGACCCGTCACTGCGACAGGCGGCGCGCGCTCCGACTGTGAGACTCAAGGGGAAGAGCTATTTGGTAAAGTGGCCCGAATGTGGATAGATCCGAAGGCAAGCGAATAATTCATAACGCACTTGATGACACGATGCTGATCAACCACTCACAGCCAAGCCACACCATCCATTATCAACGTAGTATCCCAAGTGATGTAGCAAAGACGACCCGGTTGATTTTCGTGCTATCAAAGTCGGAGACAGTTCGTATACTGCAAAACTTGAAAGATTACGGGGTTTCTCCAGTGCATCTACTGCATGCCGTGTCTGCCCTGGCCGTCTTTGCTCTGAACCCGGTAACGGACGATGATGATCTGACTGCGCATGTAACCCATCCAACTGCATTGTTAGTGCAAATCTCATGTGCTCTTCACACTCACCAAGTTTGGCGTACAGAATGGCATTATCCCGATGGTTCGTGCCCTCGATCAACATCAAGACACATTTTGTGTCATCGATGACTCTTGCACCTGTACGGCTTGCATGGAGAGATCTCGCCAACATCCCCGATGAGAAGGACCGCCTTCTTCGAGCTTTACAGCTCTACAAGGTTCAATTCGATGCTTACCTGAGTAGTCCCCACACGGCACATCTTGCGGCACAGATGGCCCGGCTGGCTGGTCCAGAGCCAGATGCGTCTGTCAATATTGCGTCCACAGTACCTACAAATGTAGGAAACATTGAAAAGATGATAAGCACGAAGTGGTACAACCTCGGAGACACTCGCGAGCCCGTGATTTCTCTGCTTCATTGGCATATGGGTGTCAAGGTCACGATACCGGCCTGGTCAGCGCTTGTTTTGCAAGCATAAGTGATCAGTGATGCTAACTGCACTACAGCCCGCTTCATATGTGGACTATGAACTCCCAACTGACGGTCCAGATCCATGTGAGTCAATTGATATGAACGACGGGCTATTCTCATCCCACCGATAGGGCAGCGACCATTACGACGAAAGCGTTCTTCGTTCGTACTTGAATGAAATAGTCCGGCAAATCAGGCTACTAGGCGAGTGAGGTTGCACCTGCTAGTCCAGGCGTCCAAGGCGATCGAGCTGGACGCCCTCTCTCTGTCCCTCGATACCACCAGTGCTGTGCATTAGGCCAATGTAACGACATCCATCGAGTATCCAGGCTCTACCCGGATCCAAGCTTACACCTGAGATAGGTCTACTCTGAACTTGCGACGGTTTAGTTCGGGCCAATTGAGGCAGCCTTGACTAACTCTGCGCCCAACAGTCCACATCAATCCTGCTGTCCCTCGAGGGACTGGATGTCGTTCGTCGTCAAAAATATATACATTATTCGGAGTGGGCTCTCCGATCGTGATAGGCAGCTCCGGGCCATGAAGGTGCGCTGTGTTAACGATCGTAATCCACGAGATAAATGAGGCAGCACGGGTAGAACTCGAGCGTAAATGTACACAGTCATGAGACGCAGTTGTACTAGCTCAACAATCGGGCAGCACTTCTAAAAGAGCACGGCTCTCCGGCAAACCTTCGAATATTCGAGAATCTTCGCATTCGACAATACTGAGTATCTATTCGCACAGTGACTTGTGCCCTCGATCAAGCAGCGCTGTCTCATGGAGACTGCCATTGCTGACAAACGGACTTGCGCGAGTGAGCAGTGAGCCAATGTTGAGTTTTCTGGACAAAATCAGTCCCTGACATCCGGGTTGGCCTCGCGTAACCGAGACTTCTCAGCGAGCGTCAATCGAATGAAAGCCATCGACTACAGTCCCTATTCTAAGGATCAACTCACAGAAACTGCGACCTTAGTGATGCGGAACCCCTTGGTATCTTTCCAGAGCCCGTACCGGTTCCGAGACGACAATATCGCTTCGTCTTTCGAGCGCAGGTACTTGAATTCGACTCGATTGCAAGACTCGAACTCAACAAAGCAGAAAGGACGACTACAGGCCCCAGATTCAAGGCGTTGAGAGAGCATTAGACTGAACATGATGCTTCGTTTCTGAGGCACGCGACACGTCCAAGACGAGGTTCAGCCCAAAGTTTGAGATATTCTACTGCGAGGGATCAGTATATTCTGTATATGCGTCTCTCCTACAATATGGGCCGCGCAAGCGTCCCCTCCGTGTTGTCTACATTGGCGCAAGGTACGGCACATAGAACATCGGCCTGGATATTGACAGGCCGACGCTGATCACAGCTGATAGGCGAGTGCGCTCGAGAGAACGCACGTAGACGGATCGCCACTTTCAAGCACCGCACCCGTGCCGAGTGTGCGAGATCCTTATCGGTGACGCTTCAGTACTCATGGTGTGCAGTGAGAGGGGAAATCCTGAGTCGAGGTTCGAAAAGTCATTGACTTGGAGGTCAAGGGCTCTCAAAGCCTAAATGGCCCGATAAAGTGTTTCACGAATTTTTCGAAGGTCTAACGCCTATGAGGTGATCAATCGCATACTAAGAGAGCTTCATGTTCGACAATGAGCAGGTCGTTGTTTTCGCTAAGTAGCGGACTTCCAGCACGTTGTCTCACATAAATTACTTGGCCCTTGTCATAAACCTGGAGATTTTGACGATTTCAGCCTTCGAAAATGGCCCTCAACTCACTCACGGAGGTTGGGAGGTCGATGCTCCCAGCCTAAGCGGGCGTACCGTCGTGCCGCCAGACTGTACCTAGATACCTGAACTCCGCCAGACTCCGACATGCACTCTTTCTTCAGTGCACCCACCTATCGTTATGAAACCAGCTGCAACGAACGGGTTTCAGGACATACTGCGTGCCGGGATAACTCCGAGGTAGCTTGAAACCTCACGCACCCCGCAGGCGATCGGACTAATCGTATGTATGCAGCTTTGATTAGACTCACAGACTGTGAGTCACAGCGGAACAATTAAACTTGCACTTGAAACTCCACACATCACGGCCTCACCTCTCGGCACCGAATGAAGCGTCAAATATGACCGAAGAAGGCTAGAAACATAGCGGAACCCACCAGGGCGACAACAGCCACCGGGATGATAAATACAAACTTGTGAACGACGTTCGTATCTTGCTTCCCAGAGGCTAATTGCCGGAATATGAGGTACGACTCAGGTCTACTGAATCGAGTGCCGAAAAAAACGGATGGTCTTGTCTATCCTGAGGCATCCGAACTGGACTTCTGGACACGGCCCTCATACTCGAATCATAGTCCTGACACTGATATAGAACGGGTTACAAAGGGACAGGAGTGTTTCTCCCATCTGCCACATGAACGCTTGCTCCGTTCTGACTGCTTGGTGTCAGGAGTGTTTCTCCCATCTGCCACATGGACGCCTGCTCCGTTCTGACCGCTTGGTGTCAGGAGTGCGCAGTTAAGGTTGTGTTGATTTTACCACAAGCAGGCTCCGTTCTGACTGCTTCGTGTCAGGAGTGTTTGTCCCATCTGCCACATGAACGCCTGCTCCGTTCTGACTGCTTGGTGTCAGGAGTGCGCAGTTGAGGCTGTGTTAATTTTACCACAAGCAGGCTCTGTTCTGACTGCTTGGTGTCAGGAGTGTTTCTCCCATCTGCCACATAAACGCCTGCTCCGTTCTGACTGCTTGGTGTCAGGAGTGCGCAGTCAAGGCTGTGTTAATTTTACCACAAGAAGGCATCAAATGGTCCTGCCAAAGGCGTTGAGATCACAGTAAATTAGAGGATTTAAATGCAGAGCACTAATGTGATCCTCTACGAGTGACTGCATCTCTATCCTTCGCATTGCTTAGGATCACAATGACAATGTCCTGTAGAAACTCTCTCCCTCTACTTCAAACATCCCTATTCCAAATCCCACTTCATTCTCTCACCACTAACCAACGTGCGCAGCTCTCATATGACAAAGCAAAGGCCTTAGGCCTAGCGTACAGTGCGTTACACTTATGCTTGTGTCATTGCGAGATACAAACCCAGAGCTGACATGTATGAGATAGACATTACAATCGATGATCTGGTAGAACTTCGGCCCAACTTCTGGAATCTGTTCACCGATCCGGTGGCAGCACTAGACGCCGCCATGATCTCCTTGCTAGCTATCCATTACAATCTATGCGCTGGGACAATCGTAGAACATTTGCCAGCAAGGCCAGATCTACTACCGTTACTTGAAGACCTGCTGCATTTCAGGAAATTGTAAGTGGGTGATGCTTTCCCACCTTGCATAACAGTCCTGATTTATTGTTATACTCCTTACCAGTGGTCAATTTATGCTCTCAGAAGTAGGGCATGGACTCGATGCGGCGCGATTGGAGACTATTGCGACCATGCTCCCTTCAGGAGACTTCGATCTACACACTCCATCTGCTCAGGCCATGAAGTACGCTCGTCCACCGATTTCACCAATATCATATGCCTATTGATATTTGCATAGGTTCATGCCTCCAACCTTGCCAGTAGGGACGCCATGCATAGCAGTGGTGTTCGCCCGTCTCATCGTCGACGGAGAAGACCGCGGCGTGCGCGCATTTGTGGTGGCTCTTAATGATGGCGAAGAAATGTGTCAGAATGTTACAGCAAGGTGCGCCCCGGAAACTCTCGAAACCGAGGGATACGGGATACGTTCGAGCTCATGTCATCTTCAGGCCTCTTCCCTGGCGAGGCAACCCTAACCCGATGAATCACGCCCTCACGTCATTTCGGCACGTACGTCTTCCCCACTCAGCCCTGCTAGGCTCTTTGGAGAAAGTAAGCGGTCCCCGATTGAGCCCATTGCATTCTACGTGGTGGCGGATCGCGGTAGGCTCAATGGCAGTAGGGTGTTTGGGATTGCCGGCGATGGAATACTGTGCCACCCTTGGAGCTACGTACAGCATGAGGCGCACTGTGGGCAAGGGGATAGCCATCTTCCAGTTCCGGACACAGCAAATCCCAATCCTCACTGTGACAGCACAGGTATACGTGGCACGGGCGTTCCGTACTTGGGCCACTAGAGAGTTCTCTGTGAAGGACAAGGACAAGAACGTCCTTCATGGACTTGCCGTTACCTACAAGTCTGTCATGGTTCAACATGCACGGAGAGGGTCTCTTGCAATAGGCTCTCGTTGCGGTGCTCAAGGACTGTTTGCTCACAACATGTTTACGACGTTATACGTGCGTACCTCACTCTTGGTACTGAGTTGCACCTATACCCATGGAACATTTGCTCAGGACGAACTACGAGGGCTCGAAACGGCAGAAGGGGACATTTTCGTGCTGTCTATCAGTATGTTCCAGCTACTTGCAGCGATGCTCTGGTTGATGTACTTTCCAGGACTTGCCATCGACTTACTCAAGGGTTTGTATGCGTTGCCTCCTCCGAGCAATCCATCAAGTCCTTTGGCTCGTCACGAAGCCGGACTCATGGAAGAAGCCCGCAGCATAGTACTCAACGCCACCCGCAGCAAATCCGATGGCAATCGCCTTCTTCTGGCCCGCTGTTTCCCATTGATCGAGTCCATCGGACATCGCATGGCGTATGAGGCGGCCGTCGCAGCCAAGGTCATGCCTTCGCTTCTTGATCTTTACGTCTCCAGTGTGATGAAGCTAGACCCCGCGTGGTACTCAGAGAATCTTGGTCTGCCACGAGCAGCTCAAGAATTGATGGAGGCGAAGGCCGCCGACGAAGTTCTGCCACACTTGACATCCCTCATTCGCGACATGGACGTGTTACCATACGTATCCGCTCCGATTGCATCTGACGAACACTGGCGCGCCTTCGTAGACACGCTCCCAGTGTACGCAGGGCATGGTGAGGTGGACATGCATGGAGCTGAAGGACCAGTGCGAGCGTCATTGTAGCAGATTGCGCTCAGTAATTAGTATAGCCTGCACACACAATCATCATTGGATCAAATGGCCCTCTGGGCATGACCTGGCAGCATAGCTGAAGGGCCGATAGATAAATATAAGTCTTATTGTACTTAAATCAAGACTGGTTTGCGAGTCCTGTGCGCAAGTCGAATTGTCCGAGAATGATTTGGGTCCATAGGCTGAGGGCTCACAGTTCCATCTCCTCGTTCACTAAGATTGAGTTATATCGGACGGACGGCTGGTCCACTCAAGTGCATGAAATACGTGAACTATCGTGATATGTGATGTACAGTAATCGGTGATGCAGTGTTGTCCTTCCGTGTTGAATGCTATAAATATCTATGTTCCGGAGATCGCAGTGTTGCTATACGTTATGAAAATAAATCATCAGCCGGAATTTTCGGTCACACCTGAGGCCAGGGCCTCTGCGACGCTGCCTGGGCAAGTGAGCATAATGGTCAGCTCAGGTTGGCCGACGTAGAACCACGCGCAAATCGCCTAAAAGATATGTTAGAAGAGTAAAACGGGATGTATAAGGAGTAGAAATTACGATCATGAGGTAGAACATAATTAGGATGAGACCCTGAGCAAGACCAGACGTTTTGAGTATGATACTACGGCGCAAGAAAATTGTCCCAGAAGTGGACGTACCTCCACCCAGTTCGTTTTGGCATCTGCAGTCACGTAATTCACCAGGAAGCACGCACCGAGTAGGAGTGCGAGCTCGAAATAGTCTGCGGCGAGACAGTTCATCAGTACCCTCGGAAACCATGTGTCTGGCTCAGGTTCAGAGGATGGGGCTCACCGAACATGAGGTGCATTGGCTTGCCGATCCACCACCCGAGTAGTACGAGCAGCGGCATCCAGAACAGCGCAAACTGGATGCTCAGGTCGATTGCGCGGGCGCGAGCGAGTGGCTCAGGCTCCTTCACCTCGATGCCTGTCAAGTGTTTGAAGATCGACAGCGTGAAATCGACAATCGCGACTGTGCCATCCGCGGCGAAGGAGACAATCGGAAGGAGGATCAGACCGAACCACCTGAGTTTGAGAAGGTTAGATGACTATGAGCTTGAAGCATGTTTTGAACTCGGGGGTTGGAAACGTACTCGACTTCGATGTTCCCTTCTTCTCTAACAAATTCGATACTCTCCACGAGCTATGATTGTGCTACATTAGTTATGAAGAGGTGTAGAGGGCAAGTATGCGACACACCCATTCAGCAGTGGCTGCCATGATTCCGACAGTGATGATGAGCAGGATGAGACATGCGCCGGGGCCGACGACGGGTTGCTCTTCCTCGCTGTGTCTCTCATCAACGCCGAGGTGAGACTCTGTCCGGTCGAGGGCATTGTCCTGGGCTCCGGCTTTCTCGTTGTTCACATCGCCCGATTGACCGGCTTCAGGACCACTGTGCACGAAGACACGAGAGCACACATAGCTAAGGGAAGCTCGATCAAGAATGTGTTCAGTTCACGCAACTAAATGACTTACACAATGAGTAGAAGCACGGAGAGACCCCTGCTCATCCTCAAGATCTTATCACGGACGCTGTCATTAATCAGACTAGACGAGAAGCCGTCCGGGAGCAGTTGCGTGGTAGTCTGCGCTCCGCGATCTAGCGCTGCGAAAAGAGCTGTCGGAAGAAGGATCGCCATGACGCTAGTGATACGTAGAAGTCATTACTTGTCATATTGTTCTGGGCCGTCCGACGCACCCTAGCATTAGCAACGAATGATTTAGTTGTGTGGTATGTTCTAACAGGTCCTGTTGCCAGATCTGGACTCCCCCTGCCATAAACGCAGTTCCTGGAATCAGCAGGAGGTGGAGAATTATGACACCTGTGACAATCGTGAGAAAGTGTTTCGTACACGAATGCCTCGGCACGTCAGGATATTACACGACATACCGACAATGGTCGATTGTAGAAGCCGCAGCCTGTCAACAAACCGTTGGTGTCCTCGTAGCCAAGGAACCGTAGCTAGACACTCACTCGCAATGGATTAGCAAGATAATCGCCAAAGTTGCTTCTACAGCGCTGTCGTACATTGTCAGTCAGATGGAATCATATCGAAATTTGACAAACTTTACTTGTTGAGCGTGATCGTGAGCAGGTCGCCTAGTTCAGGACCGAGGTAGAACGTCATTTGCTCGCCACCCCAATCGAACATGTTCTCGAGGGGTATGATGCTCAGGAAACATACTGCAAACAGATCGAGCCGAATTCAAGATGAACGCCATGGGGAACTTACATGCGAAGGTGACCGAGTGGCCCCAGACCGCATGAAAGTGCGACACCCATGCAAACGGAACACATAGAAAGAAAATATTCAGCCCTAGAAAGCATTCGTGAAGTTACCAGAAAGACATGGAATCGCGAGCTACTTACACGAAGATATAATGATGCCTTCAATACTCTTGAGCACACTGATGCTTGGCCTGTTTTTCCCTCGCAGACGGTCCCAAAACACTCTCCATCGCTGCGTGTTTACTGCATAAAACAGTCGCCCGCTTGATGGAGGCAGCTTCTTCGAAGAGGCATTAGTCTGGGTCGACGCAGTCCTAGCATGGCCCATTTCCATGCCCTGTACTGGATCTGCAACGGGCGTCCTGGAGCCTGATCGTTGCGGGGTCGTTGGTCTGCTCATGAGTCGTTAAGTTAAATGAAGTTTAAGGCGCGGAGAATGGACTATAGCGTGGAAGAAAGAAAGAGGATTAAGAAGGTTGTGAGTGTAAGGAGTAAGAACGAAGGTGAATTTGAGAAAGATGCAGCTTTGTACACAGCACGCGCGTGCAGGTCGCGTTGGCGGAAGGAATGTTCTGCGCTTGAGTGAGCCCTGACATGATGCAGCAAGGCGTCTTGGCACCGGTTCAAAAGATGAAAGCGATGTCTTGCCGAGACCGTCGGAACACGCCGAGATGGCGTACAAATTTGTCAAGGCCCGCGGTGCGCCCGTGGCTTGGCCACGTTCTTGGGTGAAGGCATGTGAAGGCGTTGAATAAATGATGCATTGCCACAGTCCTCGAGGGAGTGATTGTTTTTTTGTTTTTCGAGTTGTGGTATAAACGTGTACGATCGGTATCGTGTAGGAGTTTGTGGGAGCTTTGGCGGAAGCAATCATGTGCGTTTCCCACGCTTCTTTGTGGCGGTTAAGACGTTCAGACCCTGGGGTCCCGGGAACATTAATGTTGAACTTTATTTCATTTGAAGTGAAGGTTAGCTAACTGGTAGTGTGGTGGCAAGCTGTGAACATACTATGGGTGACCTTCACTCAAGTTCGCACACATGCTGTTTCATTTCTCTTGCACACGCGTTAGAGTCCTGGACCATATGGTAGAGTGAGCACCTCGCCTCACAGCACAGCATTCTTGTCCTTGAGCTACATATCTCTGCTTACGCACCATTTTAGTGCACTATCCCACCGCCAAAATACTTGTGGGATCATGCGCTTCCGGAAAGAGGGCCACTACTAACTAGGTATCAAAGTAATGGTTCCGAGATGTCGCTGACCGCTCTGTGGCCCTTCTGGACTTGGTCACACGATGGTGCACGCGTTATATTGTAACCTCAAGCGTGTGTGATGAAGACAATTGGCTTACCGAGCGACAAAGGTCGAGCAGTTCGGCGCGAAAGTCAAAGACAGAACACGCGTCGAGATCAAGTGACTTCCTGTCAAGTACACGTGATACGCGTCGCGGGGAAATCGAGATTCGGCGATGGGTGCTCAGGCTCTCGCGCTGTTCTTCGCGCGTTCTTATCCCAACGCGTACTTGGGTCCAAAGCATGACGATCTGAAATCAACCTCGCTATTTTTGATATAAATTCGTTCTCTCAAATCTACGCGTTATCGCGGATTACTCGACGTGAACTTCGTCTCATAGCCTTCTTGCATCATGAGCGAGTCGCATATGCCATGGGAGTCGCTGAAAGCGGAGACTCTGCGTTCCATTCATAGGGATCTCGGTCTTCCGTTCACAGGAAAGCGAGATGACATGGTAGAACGTCTGAAAGAGATCGAAGTCAATGGATGTGCGTTTTTCTTGTTTGCACGCTCCCTCAACGCTCACTTCCAACGGGGGAGTAGTGGAGACTGCCTCAGAGGAGGACGCGCCTGAGCCTATGCCTCCGCGTGTCAGAAGGAAATCTGACAGGGCCCTTGCGACAGAAGAACCGTCTTTGCAAGGGTCCCCTAGCCGCTTGTCGGGGAGGAAACCTACCAGGCAAAATGGCGCAGAAGTTGCAGCCCCTGCTGCCAGGACATCAAGAAAAAGAGGGGCGGCAAAGGCCGTGTTTGATGGAGTCGACGTCCCCGCAACACGCTTGAAGAGACGTTCGCTTGGTCGAGATGCAGACGGCGTGAAGACTAGGGGCACGAAGCAGGGAGTGAGGACTCGTCGGGGAAAGGCCCGTGCCTAGATTTTGGATCGCCGTGCGCAACATGTTCCAACAGAACTCTCAACAGCAGATGTCGTCACATGACTCAAAATTAGGACTGTACAGATCTCAGCTATGTATAGCAAATGATTCGCTCTCGTTGAGCCCTCTGCATATATCATGTAACATATCGTATCGAGTACAAGAAGGTCTGTACTATGAGTCAACGGTTCATTTAGTTCTGGAGCGAATATTCGAGATCTCCGTTTACACTCTCCTGCATCTTGATCAAGTTCGCGAGCATTGCTCGTCCGCGGCCATCCAATCCATCCCTGAACCTGTCCTCCCTCATCCACAGCAGACCGTGCTGGAGAATATTCCGAGCGCGGCTGGCCCCACCACGGGTGCTGCCCATGCAAGCATGCAGGGTTGCGCGGCGTTGGTGCGGGTCATATGTCGCGCAGTGCAATATGTTCGAGTTGTAGAACACAGTCTCTCCAGCTGAGGTCGAATTGTGCATTAGCTCATACGCGGAGAACAGCTTGCACGTACGTTGCAAAACGACTTGAATGGCCCCGGGCATATCGAGTGGACTCGTTGGAGCGTCCATCGTGGAAGAATGGGCCCGCTGTTCAGGCGAGCGGGGCAGCTTGTGCGAACTCGGTACCACGTAGAGGCAGGAATCTTTGTACAGCGCGCTGTACGCAATTGTAGCTACGCCAGACCAAGGCAGAGACAAACACCTACGTGTTCCATTGTATCTGGTGCTGAAATCAGTGTGAGAAGCTCCAGCTGAACGCCGGAGGTGGACGTACGCCGTGGTGCCACACTGCCAACGCCTCACGCTCCTCATCCACAGTCGCCGTCTCGCGTACATCATCACGGTGCCAGCGCAGCGAGAAAGCATGGCTCTCCGGATTAATGAGCAGATTGAATAACTCTGCACACGTCAGCACACCCAAGGAGCACCTGTGCAAGTGCACAGCACAAACCCATTTGCAGCTCGTCCTCCTGACATCCCAGAAGTTCGGTGGCAGCGTCCAGGAGGGGCCGAGACGTGTACCATGATGCGTATGACGGCTCGTGCAGGTCGGGATGCATGACGTGCTGCACACCCCACGAGTCCGGGTGCGCCTGGTTGAAGGGCGGGAACTGCCTGCCCACGGTGCGGCGATGCGTCCACTCGCCGGAACGCGTGCGGGCTATCACTCGGGCGCAGGCTTCCTCAAGTTCGGTGCGAACGGGCTCAGGGATGAGATCAGGAATTATGACATAGCCCTGTTCTTCGTAAAGCCCCTTATAGCCAGAGGACATGTTCTGTAGTGCGGTCGGGTCAATCTAGTCATCTACTAGGAGATAGTTACGAATGAGCTCACCACAAGAAATCGCTCTTGGAAGTACGGCAAGACTCAATCTCAGCCCTCAGACGAGACACAACGAGACCTCTTGAGGAAGTACAGCGATGTCCCAATGTTCGAGATAACGCCGAAGGTCGACAAGCCACCTGATCATGCTTGTCTTGATCCAGTACTGCGCAATCACCAGAGCTATAGGAATGCCCTTTGACATCTGCTGACGCACTCAGTGGCCCTCCTTCGTGCTGACTGCCCGTCTGCACTAACATGCTGACGACAAGACTTCGAAGCCAGCTGTAATGGATGTTATGGAGGTGAGAGTCTGCACGCCACCGTGGACGTGCGCCAAAGCAGTCATCATCTTCTGCAACTTCCGACTCGGAGGTCCCTGTCAACTATTTCTGAGTCTTGATCGATAAGACCTCTTGAGCTCGGCGAGAGGAGCCAAGGAGCATCACAAACATCGTAGTCCAGCGTCAAGAGCAAGCGTCTCAACGAGCATGGTCAAGAAGACGGCGCCCTACGGCACTTGGTCCTCGCCCATTACGCCGGACGCGCTGGTCGAGAATGTGAGCACGCAGAGCTTGCTCGCTCTTTGATCACGGCGATACTGAGCATTATGGCACGATTATCGTCGCTGGGAATAGGCTGCCAGCGTTGACGAAGCGTTCGTCGACCCTATCACCAGTGTGATCTACCACATCGAGGATAGGCCCACCGAGGGAGGCCGCAGTGTTATCGTCATCACCGAAGAGAACCGGGATCTGTTCGGGAAAGAGTGGAATGCAAGGACCGGCGTGCACGAGGTGCGTAGCTAGAGCTGCGGACATGCGCTTGCGACTGACTTCGCATTGCATGCACGTAGTACGGAGGCGCCCCCGCTATTGCATACGATGGTGTAATCTACTTCTCCAACTTCGGAGACAGTAGGGTGTACATGGTCAAAGATGGAGGCCAGCCTGAGCCGGTCACTCCTGGTGAGCCTTCTCAGTATTGTCTCTGGGTCTTCCAGCTCAATCGCGACCTCAGAGGGCAAGCCGTACCGCTACGCACGCTTCACTGTGCACCCGAAGTACACGCACCTCTTGGTATCAATCCTCGAGGATCACACTCACGACACGCCTGCCGAGATTGTCAACACGCTGTGTGTGATCGACACCAAGGCCAAGACCGTCAAGACCATCGTCTCCGGCGCCGACTTCTACTCGCACGCTGCCTTCTCCCCCGACGGCTCTCATATCGTCTGGCAGCAATGGCGGCACCCCGACATGCCCTGGGAAGGCGCCGAGATCTATGTCGCGGAGGTGCGCACGGACGGCACCACGCTCGCTGTGGAGGACACGACCTACGTTGCGGGCAAAGCGCAAGAGATCAGCGCGTCGTTTCCGTTCTGGGCGTCGAATGATGTGGTCATGTTTACTAGCGACATCTCCGGCTTCCAGAACCCGTGGAAGTACAGTCTGTCGTCCCGCCTCGCTGCCCCCGCGCTCCTCCAGCCGATTGAGGAAGACTTTGCCCAGCCCGGGTGGCTGCTCAGCTTCGACTGGGGCGTCCCACTCGCCCTCGATGGCAAAGCGGTTCTATACACTGCGCTAAAAGAGGGAAGGAGCGTGTTGTACGTCGTCAGCCTCGTGAGCGGGACTGTCGAGGAGGTCGACTGTCCGTATGTCGACCTCAGTGGAGTGAGGCGGGTGACAAACGACTCGGCCATCTTCGTCGGTGCCACGGCCCAGTCTGGTATGGCCGTGATCCTTTGCTCGATCGAGGACTACGCAAAGCCGCAATTCAAGGCCATCAATGCTGCAGGGGAAGAGGGCCCGAAGTTCCCGCTGTCATATGTTTCCATTGCGCAGGCAATCACCATCTCTGCCCCGCTCAAGAATGAGCCGGTGTACCTGCTCTATTCGCCGCCTCAGAATCCCGAGTTTGAGGGCCTTGTTGACGAGGTGCCGCCTTGCATTGTGAGTGTTCATGGTGGTCCCACCGGCCGTGCAAGCCCCGCACTGTCGTGGTCAAAGCAGTTCTGGACCACTCGTGGCTTCGGCTGGTGAGTCTAAGTGGTTTGCATATGCAACAGGCTGGTCTCAACTTGCGTTAGGATGGACGTCAATTACGGTGGAAGCTCTGGGCAGGGACGAAAGTATATGTAAGCGAGGTCTATTGACAGGAGTTCGATATTTATCCTAATCCGCGATTCAGCGACCGTCTGGAGGGACAGTGGGGTATCGTCGACGTGGAGGACTGTGTCCGCGCAGCGCAAGAACTGTCGAAGCCACCTTACTCGCTCATCGATGCCAAGCGAACTGTGATCACAGGGAAATCGTCCGGCGGCCTCACAGTGCTACAGTCCCTCTGCAACTTCCCGGGTGTCTACGCAGCAGCGACGTCTAGCTTCGGCATCTCGAACTTGTACAAGCTCGCAGAATTTACCCACAAGTTCGAGTCGCACTATTTGTTCAAGCTAGTTGGAGGGACGCCCGAGGAGGTCCCGCAAGTGTATGACGCGAGATCGCCGGTCTTCCACGCAGACAAGATCAAGTCGCCATTGTTGGTAAGCCAATGCACCTCTTCTGACGCGGCTGGCATTTACGAGTGTATACAGGTCTTGCAGGGGTCAATCGACGCTGTCGTTCCACCAGGGCAAGCTGAGGAGATTGTCAATATGATCAGGAAGCACCACGGACGAGTCGAATACGTCGTGTTCGAGGGTGAAGGTCATGGCTGGAGGAAGGCGGAAACCATCAAGGCAGCCTTGTCGAAGGAACTGTCCTTCTACCAGGATGTCTTGGGTCTGTCTGTAGCCAAGCAGTAATCGGTAACATGATACAGTGCGCGATTGTGGCGTTTCCAAATTACCGCCGGTCGTAAGGTATGCATTGGGTTAGTAGCTAAGTGGCCTTTGCGTGTATGTAAGATACGAGATGCCGGCAAAGTTGATGGATTCTGTCAACGAGAATGAGATGACCTCTCGAACAGCCTCCAGTGACCGATGATCAGATCAGTGAATCCTTGGAGCGTGAGGGTCGTGTGCCTGTACCCTCGGAAAAACCTGTCCGGCTACGCCTTCGCGTGCGCGTGGATTCGCTTCGCGGGCACGAACGTTAAAAATGACGCTCATGAGGTCGTTATCCACGAGCTCCCGGTACGACAGCTGTATTTCTTGAGGTTGGTCTCGAATGCTGTCCGGCACATGTTCGCCGCGTAGGGCGCTTCGCGCTGTGGCAAACTTCTCCGTGACCCTCCATCTTCTTGTGCTCTTGCTCTGATCTGCACCCAGGATCCTTGACTTGCTGGGTGATCCTTCCTCATCTTTCCCATCGGACTGCACGCTTTGCTGTTTTCCGTCGGAACACGAGGCAGAGTGCATACTCGTACGAGTCCTGCACACCGTCACCACGCGCGAAGCCGAGTCATAGAGACTTCTCAATCTCTCGACACGGATTCGGACGTAGGGGCGAACGTCCCGAATAGAACCTAGCTTTTACCACATCCAGGAGTCGCTCTCTGGGATCATGAGTACTGTCACTGTCGCCGCCGGTCCTTCGAGTGCCGAGCCCATTCCGATGTCGGGCGAGAAGGAGCAGCAGAGCCAAACTCCGTTCGCACGTGTCACTCAGAATCTGCTGGCGGGTCTAGGCATTCCCCTGGAGAAATATCTCAATTCACCACCTGCACCCTTGGATCTTGACCCCGATGACCCGAACGAAGACCAGTCAATGTCTTTTGCGGAGGGCGGCTTGCTACCCGGATTTCCTAGCATGGCTCAGCAGGAGTCGGCTCAAGCTTCTGCAGAGACATCCAAGGATATAGCCGGAGTGCCTGTAGACCAGGCTGTGACACGTCTGCATCAAGCCTGCCAGCATGCGTTGCCTGGTCACAACGAAGTGCTAAAATTTGACTTCGTACAGGACGAGGCGACTCGAGGTATGTTGCACCCGTTATTTACTCTAGTACTGATCCTCACGCGAGCCCGTAGCCTGGTCGTGTACTCTCATTATCAAACATCCACATGGCCCTTCTGAGACCTACACATGCGGCACGTATCATGCCAAGCAAAGTGAGGCAAAAGCCCGGACTTGTGCCATTGCCATCGAGAAGGGTGCTATGAATTTCATTGTCACTGGGAACGCCGAGGGATCTCCCAGGAAGGCCACCACTGCCATGCCCGCGACTACATCGAACGCCTCGAGCGCAACCGATCCCGCGAAGTCCAGCGCCGATCCCATAAAGCAGATTGAGCGCTGCTGCGCCGAATCTGGAGACGCCCGACCTAAACTGGATTGGATCCCTGTTAGTGAGCCTAAATTTGGTCGAAGTGAGTCCCGACGCATTGGTCAGAGCGTTTCGTACCTAACTCCGTCATAAGCACAAGGGTACGCGCTACGTGTGCGGCATTCCGCACATGTCCACAAAGTCTATTCCGTCGATACCACCTATGAGAGCCCGACGGAAGCGCAGAAAGCCTGCGCTGAAGTCGCTCTGGAAGAGGGTGTCCTGGATTATATCAAACATGGACGATCTGAGGTCGAAGCGACAGATACCTTGTCTCATGAACCTGATATGTCCGATGCGGCCGAGACATGGACGGTGCAGCGCTTTTACGACGAGTTGCCACAACCTGTGCCTGACACAATAGTCGGCAAGACGGCCGCGGATATCAATAGTCCTGCGTGGCTGAATATGGCCATACAGGGAGCGAGAGGAGCGAAGCTGACGGCGACCTTCATCTGGACTGCCGATGCACAGAGCGGTTGTACGTGTCTTCACCATTGCGTATTTTATAAGTAGCTCATTGAGTACAGTGCACGGGTGTCTCTTGCGCCTTTCACGTCCGAGAGAATGCAAGTCATATCTCGTTGACGCTAAGTTTGGTAAGCGCAACGAGGCCAAAGCCGCTGTCTGCTTGCTTGCTATGTCGCAAGGAGTGGGTACCTGGATCCGCCAGCTGTCTAAGGACGTCGATAACCGACTGTCCCTTGAAATTAGGAAGCAGGTGAACGATGTGCTCCTCCCAGCACTCGTGTCAGAGTACCGTAAGGTCAGGCCAGGTGCCACCCCTGCATTTGATTTCCATACAATTCAAGATGGTGCGTGATATATTATAGCCACACTTGAGTCGGTAGTCTGATACTCTCCCAGCATGTGGATGCACTCTCACAGTCGAGCTGTCTGCGACGCCTTCCTCGGAACAGACGCGGA
The DNA here is from genome assembly GCA_000320605.2 of Gelatoporia subvermispora B. NCBI lineage: Eukaryota > Fungi > Basidiomycota > Agaricomycetes > Polyporales > Gelatoporiaceae > Gelatoporia > Gelatoporia subvermispora. Next base: position 792,130 of record KB445799.1, read on the forward strand.
CCTACTCTGTTGACTCTGAGTACAAGAATAGAAACGATGCCAAGATAGCCGTTGTATGGGAGGCCGTACAACAGGGCGTTATGGAGTTCATCACGTTCCGCGGACAACCACCACCACCCGGTTACGCTCCTTTCTATCACGGCGTAGATGCACTGTCCATGAACGCGCACAAACGGCGTTATGACTGGACCGACGGAGACAAGCCCTACAACACGTACCGTAATAACTCTCCGGGTTGGGACGGGCAATTCAAGAAGCCCAGGTTGAATGGACCCATGGAAGGTAACTTCTCGAACAACCAGAGAGGCGTCGGCCGAGGGTTCCGTGGTCGCGGATGGAACAACAATCGAGGTAGCGGAAGGTATAGGAATGACCAGCCATGGATGGCGCCCCACATACCGGGACCCGGCGAGGGTGGCTACGTTGCAGGATCCCCATTCATGGGTCCCCCATCTGGCCAATTTCAGCCTGGACCGGGCGTGCCGGCATATGGTTTCGCGCAGCCCACGCCGCAGCCGTTTGTTCCCCCGCAGAATGGTGCTTACCCTCAGAATTACGGGGCGCATGGGTATGCGCATGGTGTAACTGCCCCGCCACCCCCGAGCGGATACCAGGCGCCGCCTGCTATTGGCGGCGCGCCGTACTATGGGGGTGCTGCTCAGCCGAGTAACGCGTACCCGCCATATTACCCTAGCGCAGCACCGCCCGCACCTGTACAGTACCCGCAGCAGCCGCACACTGCGCCAGGACCTGCAGCTAACCGGTATGCGGCATACGCTCAGCCTCAAGCTCCGATGCCTCAGCCATACACGTCAACGGTCTCGCAGGCCCCTGTGTACTACCCGACTCCGCTTGCACACTATTCTCCGGTCGCTGCCCAGCCTGTGTTCAACCCGGTGATGGGACAGTACTATGCTGCCCCGCCGCTGCCTCCTTATACTCGGCCTCTTGCTACTGTCCCGCATGTCATTGCGTCTACGCCAACTCCTCCAACTAGCAACCCGCAACAAGTGAGTAGTGCGCAAGCGCAGCAGGGGGTTCCTGCTCCTACTCCTGCTCCGGTCCCTGCTCCTGCTCCGGCTCCAGTACCAACAACGACTACAGTACCGGCCACAGCACAGTCGTTAACTCTTACATCTGCACCTGCACCTGTCTCTGCCCCTGCGCCTCCCGCTGCTCCTGCGCCTCCCGCTGTTCCTACGCCTCCCGCTGTTCCTACGCTTCCCGCTGCTGCTGCCCCAGCTCCTTCGCCTGCACCTTCATCAGCAAGTGTATCAGCACCAACTTTGGCACCACCGCCATTACCCGCGACCACGTTGACATCCGCGCGAGTCTCAGCTTCTCCGGCTGCCCATCAGAAGTCACCTGTTCCAAGTATACAGCCTCAAGCCGTCTCTGTTCCTATTTCGAGCGAGAACATCGCAAAGCGTGCGCGCAGCACTCCGAAGACCCCCGGACATCGCACGCCCACGGGCACGGTGAAAGTCGCTGTATCGGTGGAATCTGCGCCAAAGTCCAGTGTAACGGCGCTTTACGGTGCGTGCCTTGGTTCTTTGGTTCTTTGGTCCTTCTCGTGATTCCCTTGTCTCATGATCACCGTTGCAGACCACTGCAGGACGTCCGGTCTCCCCACGCCGCAATTCTGCCATGAGATTGTCAAGGAGCAGGCGGACATGAAGCATAAGGTCTGGGTCGTCATTGGGAAGCAGAAACTAGAGCTGCCAGTCACGTTCTCGAGCTTGAGCCAGGGCCAAGAGCGCGTCTCGAAACGGGTGCTCGAGCAGCTTCGTTCGCAGTCCCAATCACAGGTTCAGCCAACGGGTCAACCGGATGCTGCAAAGGCAGACAAACTCAAGACGACCAACATTTGAATGAGATCAATGTAGAGAGCGAACTAACACAATGTAAATGACTAACGCAATTGCTTCCTGCAGCCATAGATCTAGCACATTCTCACAGCCGCATTTATACCTTCATGTAGCAGCACACACAATGTTGTAATGACACACCATGTACGGACATCTTCATGTAACAGCCGCTTATTTGCCTGCTGCATATTCTCGTGCCTCCTCCGTTCACCAAGTCTCTCAAAACAAGGCCTTGTAGCATTGTGATTGATTGTCTCCGCATTGTGCCGTACTCTTCACAATCCAGACACAACGTCGCGACTCGTCGCGAGCGCTCCGACCATCCTGCTTGTTGCCGTGGCGCCAATAGCCCGAGAAACGGCGGCAGGCGGATTATGACGATTGTATTGCGACCTACTTCTGTTGCTCTACAAATTCACTCTTTTGGTAACTGTACTCTTGTAGCGATCCTAAACACGACCTCTTTACGGGTAACACTCCTAGACACGCGTGAGAGCCAACATACGGCCCATTACGAACCCCGGGTCCCGCAGGAGTCAGCGAAGCTAGAGACTATTGGATCGACCTGCGACAAATCATGATGCGCAAGCTCGGTCGCTCTCGGCAGCACGTCCATCGTTCAAGTCAATGGAGAGTCTAATGCTGGTTCTAACTTCTCGCGCCGACGGAGCTCCAGGACTATTGCCCTATACGCGAGTCTGAGGGACGATGGCGTGATGATTGCTCGCTGCGCACGGGAGTCGCGGACCACGCCGGTGTGGGGAGGGAGGTTAAAAGCGGGGGTCATGAGTCTCGAGGGGTATCAGTGTTTCTCAAGCCATACAGATACCTGCGATGGCGACCGACCGTTTCTACAGGTGAGTGCTTGGTAGGGGCAGGCACAGCGGGGTATGCTGACGGTGCGCGGTGCAGGACTCCAGAGTTTGAGACGCTGCAGCTTCACGCTGGACAGGACGTCGACCCCGCGACGAACGCACGCGCAGTGCCAGTGTACGCAAGTACGAGCTTTGTGTTCAACAACTCCGAGGTGCGCTCGTCGTTTGCGCAAGTCTGCCAGCACCGCTCATTGACCATGACCATGAAAGCACGCCGCGGATCTCTTCGGCCTGAGGTGAAGATATTTCGGCTAGACTTCTTGCTATCCAAAATTGACAAACGGGCGAAATAGGACATTCGGAAATATATACTCCCGTATTGGCAACCCGACGGTGGTACGTAGCACAAGCTTCTGGGTGGCTTTACGGTTGTGCTCACGAAGCATCACGCTCAGGATGTCTTCGAGAAGCGCATTGCGGCGCTCGAGGGTGGTGCGGCGGCCGTTGCTGCGTCGAGTGGCCAGTCTGCCCAATTCATGGCCATCGCGGCTATCGCGGGGGCGGGGGACAACATCGTTTCTACGTGAGTTCACAACCCCGTGCCGTAGTGAATCTTAAGCTTATCATGGGCACAGTTCTTACCTCTACGGCGGTGTAAGTGGACTTGCCATTCAAACAGTTTGGCGAATACTCAGCGAGATACCCGTTGCATAGTCCTACAACCAGTTCAAAGGTACGTCAGAAAGAATCTATACCTTGGCTGTCGTAATGCTAAGAGGCCACTAGTCTTCCTGAAAAAGTTTAACATCGGCGTGAAGTTTGTCACCAGCCCCGATCCCCAGGCATTTGCTGCTGCAATCGACGAGAACACGAAGGCGATCTATATCGAGTCGATTGCGAACCCCAAATACAATGTGTTCCCTATTCCCGAACTTGCCCAGGTACGTCCAATGACAACTCTGAGGGTTTCACGAGGATTAACACATGATTAAGGTCGCGCATGACAATGGAATACCTCTCATTGTCGACAACACATTTGGTATGGGAGGCTACCTGGTTCGACCAATCGACCACGGCGCGGACATCGTCGGTTCGTCGACTTGCTCGCTACACGCGGCAAGGCGCTGACAAAAGCCACAGTCCATAGTGCAACTAAGTGGATTGGTGGACACGGCACCACCATCGCCGGAGTCATCATTGACGCGGGTACGTCTATCCTACGCTCAATCCGCATTCCACGACACTGACACTGCATCAGGCAAATTCGACTGGACACGCTCGGGCAAGTTCCCCTCGTTCACGGAGCCGTCAGACGGGTACCACGGCATGAAGTTCAGCGAGACGTTCGGGCCGCTCGCGTTCGCGGTCAAAGTCCGCGTCGAGATACTGCGTGATCTTGGCTCCGCGCTGAACCCGTTCGGCGCGTTCCTGCTTCTGCAAGGTCTCGAAACGCTCAGCTTGCGCGCCCAGCGGCACTGCGATAACGCGCTGGCCCTCGCACAGTGAGTATTATTCCGTACACAGTATGTGATGATAGACAGATGTCAGCATGGACTGATGGTGGCGTAGGTGGCTTGAGAAACACCCGAAGGTTTCTTGGGTATCGTATGTTGGCCTAGAATCACACCCGTCCCACACGCACGCACAACAGCTGTTCCGCCCGAATGCATACGGCGGTGTGCTAAGCTTTGGCGTCAAGGGCGACGCCAAGGTTGGCAGCCAGGTCGTAGACAATCTCCGTCTTGCGAGCAACCTCGCCAATGTCGGTATGTCATGAAGCGTAGCTGTGTGGTGAGAACTTGCTGACAGAAACTGGCTCAGGCGACGCCAAGACACTCGTTATCCACCCGTCGACCACTACGCATCAGCAGCTGACTGCGGAGGAGCAAATCTCGTCAGGCGTCACTCCAGACCTCATCCGGGTATGCTCAGATCTGTTCACAGTAACTTGCTCCAACTTGTGGCTCACACACTGTTCCCAGGTATCTGTTGGCATTGAACACATCAACGACATCATTGCTGACTTCGAGGAGGCTCTGAAAGCCGTGCCGTGATGACGCGTATCACGGGAGGTAGAAGATCCATAAGTGTATTTCATATCTGGGAATTAAAGGATTTGGAAACCAGCCTATCGTTGACATGGTGTCTCCGCCAATCTATATAGGACTGTGCGGCTGTGCATCAGCTCGTTCTTTCGGTATCATGAAATGCAGATGCGCGATCGATGATTTATAATACGACGGCCTGACAGTGCGTCATTAGTCACATCTTGAGAGATTCTCTCCTATTGCAGTTTGCATTGTGCTCGGCTGTAACGCCATCATTCAGCCATGCTTTGAGGTGGCCTGAAAACTACACCGGAGCTGGCATAGTATTGTATTGGCCGAATTTAGCAGCGACTACAGTCAAGGTCCTTGATGCGGTGCGCCGGTGACGTCATCAATCAATACATGTCTCCGCTGTATATATGGGCGTTTGAGCATGACAGCTTCAACAAACCTTCTTGACTTCTTCCCTCTGTGCAATAATCTTGTCTTCTGATTACTGACACAACACAGTAAGAAATGGCCCCTACGATTGATTTGGACGCGTTGTTTCCCTCTCCCGCTCCCCCGCCATCCGCTCTCTGCCCTCAACGCCTGCCGGGCGTTTCACCCGAGTCCGGCATTGCTGTAAGCGAGTTGTTGAAAGAGAACCACCGCAGGTTCCACATTTTCTTCAACGACAAGGGATTCCACAAGTTAGTGCCAATTCCTATCGCATTTCGCCGAAATTGGGACATTGATGCATACGCAGCCACATCTCCCACCACCTGCTTGCGCTGTACTACCTCGGAGGCAAGGGTCCTTTGATGCGCGCTGCATTGGAGGAGGACACGGCGATGCAAAGAGAATATTACGGTTCGCCTGGGAAGATTGATGAGAAGAATTATCACGAGCATCTGGGCGACGAGAAGTGAGCAGCTTAAAACTTGCGTCTTGCTTTTGTTTCGTCTCAATGTGATGCATAGATACTGGGAGGCCTATTTTGAATTCTTCGCGAGTGAACTGCTAGAGAAGGGCGCGGCAGTAACGACCGAGAAATGGCTCTTCTCACCGCAAGCGAATATCGAGGAACCGGCTCCGGGAAAACCAGCGATGCAGATGCTGAGTCGCTTCCTCGCTGGCGTTCTACATCCGTTGATACACGTTGGGTATGGCGCGGAGTTTGGCCTTCCAGGCATGTTTGCAGAAGGTGAGAGTAGACTCGGATTCAAGCAGACAGATAGCCATTCTGACCTGCTCGCGTACAAGGACTCGCCATGGCCGCTATCCAGCATCCCGAAGTCCCCACTCTGGTGCCAAATACTCTCTTCCAGTACGTGAAGGCAGCGTCGTCAGATGCCGGTCAGGCGACCGTGAATCTGATCACGTCGCTCATGCCTGCACTCGTGCTGGAGAGACTCCCTGGGAGAACAGCGGGTGATCGATCTGCTACAGGAGGGGTACACGCACTTACACTCATGGCGCGGGTGCTAAACGACCCAGAGTTCTCCCCCGAATCCATTGGCTTGCCGCCTCCCAAGGATGCCGAGGAGGATGCTCTTGCCAGGGTGGGCCGTCTGCGAGGCGATGTGCTTGCTAAGTACGCGGACCAATGGGGCGTCGATGGGACCAGTCCCGAAGCCGTCACAAGTAAGATCGAGGAGCTTGTCTGGATGAACGTCATCCTGTACGGAGTAGGCGGATGGGCAGGGCGCGGAAAATCGAAGGCAAAGACTTTCAATGCGGACTTCTTGCTGTACGTTGCATCAGATCCAGGGACGCATCCCGCTCCCAATTTTGCTGATGCTGCCACTATAGAATGCACCTTGTAACCTCTGTGCTTTATATGCCCTCCCTCGCCGCCTACCTGTCCCCAACGTCCATTGCAATCCTTCTCCGCTCGTACTTCATCAACTCCCTCGGGTGGTGGGTCGCACGCGGGCGTCCGGCGCTCCCCCTGCGCGACTTCTACGCAGCGGTCGGGCACATACCCACCGCACCCGACGGTACGCATGTACGGCCCGCTGAAGGCGCGCTCAACCGGTCGGAAACTACGCCGAACGCGTGGCTGTCCCTTCTGCAGAGCACGCTCATGCACCCGGACGACCACGTGCCCAAGTGCCAGCGCACGCTCGCCCACTACGCGTCGCTCCTCGGGAGCACGCCCCAAGGCACGTTCGCGGCGCTAGCGCAGGATCCCGATCCACGTGCAAGGCTGGAGGGTGCGGAATGCCTGGATGGGACGCTGTTTGCGCGCGTGGCGGGCTTGACTGCGGATAGAGTAGGATGGATGCGCGAGGGACAGGAGAATGGTGGGTGGGATTTCGTGGGGTTCTGTGGCTGAGGCTGGATTGTTAGTGAGTGTTCCGAATTTGGGACAATTCCTCGTCAGCGGGTCTGAGACTGATGGCCGTCTGACCAGACGGAAATTGGAGACAAATCAGTGTATTTCTAGCACATAACGGGTTATCACGTCACTCAACGGCTGCTCATTGGGATGATATGCTTCCAACTCCAGAGCTTCGGGCTTCGTGTGAGCTTGTCGTGCCAGTAAAGGAAAGCTACAGGTGCTGCTTTCCCTCTTGGTAGGCGCGTTCAAGTGAGGAACATCCCATTATTCATGATGAGTTTCGAAAATGATCACGAGAGCCAGGGGCTCCTCTGGACTCATGTCAGTTGAAACACGGGACACAAGGGCTGCCACTTGGATGCTGGGAAGCATTCACAATATGTACTCTGATGACGTCATGACTGAATATCTCCGCGAGCTATAAGTGCGCGAGATCAGCTCACCTCGAGGACCCTTGAGCGCAAGGGCTTTCTCCACTGCTTCATTTAGCTGTCCTCATCACATATTGCTGTCAACCGGTGTCCGGTGAATCATGACATCTAAGGCAGATAAACTCGATGCATTATTCCCCGTGCCAACTCCGCCGCCGTCGCCCCTGTCGCCCGCTCGGCTGCCAGGCGTCACGTACGAGTCTGGTGTGACCCTGGCCGAAGTCTTGAAGGAGAATCACGAGAAATGGCATATTTTCTTCAACGAGAAGGGTTTCCATAAGTGAGCTGTGCGATCCGTGCCGTGTAATCTGAATTCGGTTACCAACTATTCTTCAGCCACACTTCGCATCACTTGCTGGCCATCTACTACCTAGGGGCGAAAAGCCCCCTGTTGCGAGCGGCGTATGAGTCGGACAAAGCGATCCAGCGGCCAATCATCAAATCCCCCGGCAGCATCAACGAAGAGAACTTCCACGAGCACTTGGGAGACGGAAAGTTGGTATATTCGCGTCATGATCTACATCGGCATCTCGAGTTGACTTGAATCGTTTAGTTATTGGAGCGCATACCTCGAGTTTTTCTCGGGAATCGTCCTGGAGAAAGGCGCAACAGCTACGATCGAGAAGTACATCTTCTCCCCGCAAGCGAACGTCGAGGAGCCAGCGCCAGGGAAGCCGCCGATGCAGATGCAAAGCCGGTTTCTTGGAGGACTGTTGCATCCATTGATACACACTGGATACGGCCTCGAATTCGGTCTTCTTGGGATGGTAGCTGAAGGTGAGTCATTCGACCAACAAGAGAGACATTCCGGTAACCATACGGACGTAGGCCTTGCGCAAACTGCCGTCCATAAGCCTGAGGCACCAGCTCTGGTGCCGGATTCGCTCTTCCAGTATGTGGCGGCAGCGTCAGCGGATGCTGCGCATGCGACGTTATCCTACATCACTTCCCTTCTGCCCTCGCTGAGCTTGGAGAGAGCTCATGGGAAGGCTGCAAAGTCGTCTACAGGAGTTCATGCGCTGACTATCGTGGCGCGTATTTTGCATGACGATCGGTTCACCCCGAAGGCGATCGGGCTACCGGTACCGGCGGACGAAGGAGGAGAGGAGGCGCTGGACCTGGTCGTGAAGAGCGTAGGGGATGTGCTGGTATCATGGGCAGACACGTGGACCGTAAATGGGACCAACGCTGACGAAGTGGAGAGCAAGATTGAGGAGCTAGTCTGGACGAATGTCGTCTTGTACGGTGTAGGTGGTTGGGGTGGTAGGAAGCACTCGCAGACAGGAAAATTCAATGCCGACTTCCCACTGTGCGTTGGGCATTTGCCAACTCTCGAGCCTTCGGTCTGGCACATAGCTGATTCTGATTTCGCAGCATGCATCTAGTGACTTCAGTAATTTTCTTGCATTCGCTCGTCGCCTACCTGTCTCCAACCTCCGTATCGATCCTCCTGCGCTCATATTTCATCAACTGTCTCGCCTGGTGGATTTCGCGCGGGCGACCGTCCCTCCCCATCTCGGACTTCTACGCCTCGGTCACGCCCACGCCCACCGAGCACGGCGCGCCGCACGTGAAGCCGAACGCGGGCGCGCTCGTGTCGGAGGACGTCTCGCCCAACCCATTCCTGCCCATCTTGCAGACCACACTCATGCATCCCGACGACCATCTCAGCAAGCTCCAGCGCGCGCTCGCGCACTTCGCCGCGCTGTTCGGCACACGGCGCAGCGGGCTATTCCGCCAGCTCGCGGAGGTGCAGGACCTGGGCGCAAGGCTGGAAGGCGCGGAACACCTGGATGGGACGTTGTTTGCGCGAGTGGCGGGCCTCACTGCGGACAGGTTGGGCTGGATGCGCGAGGGTCAGGAGAACCTTGGCTGGGATTTCAGAGGATTTTACGGTTCTTGAGGTCGTGAAAGCATGATTATGGCTTAAATGGACAGTCTACAATGATACGCTGGCAACTATCAGGACGAGTTGATTTCGTGCGGCAACATCGAAAGACGAAAGTGGTCGAGAACTCGAAGCGCCCACACACGTGTCGAAGACTGTGCTTCTCGTGGGAAACTCAAACCGTATTCGATCTCATCGTCCATCGCCGTTGCAAACAATTCTTACGGAGTACTCTATACATGGTTCATATGTTTCCAAGCCAAGACCTCCGGATAGCTGGCGGTGAGCGCCTGGCGGAGGAAGATAATGAAAGGTGACCAAATTGTCCGAAGTGGTTTGGAGGCGAAGTCAGTGCCTGCCGTTGCTCACAGTGACGCTTGTAGATACTCCATGTTGTTTCACGCACCATGCGACGGACCACTTCTCAACTCAGATGTGATGTTCCACCTTCTATCTCTATTGCCCAAGGCCGAACTGCTCGTTACCATGTTGACATGCCGCGCGCTGCATTCTGCTGGGAAAAAGCACTTACTACAAATTTGTGCCGAGATCCCACTCCAGTATAACAGGGTGGAGCCGTTCATGAGATTTATGCTGAACAACCCCGACTACTTCAGGCATCTCCGGACGTTGGGTATCACGCTCGCCGCACCTTCGCTCGCGAGGATGGGAGCCCGAACACTGTCTCAGTGTCACTCCCTCGAGGTGCTGTGTATGATCATTTGGGAACGGATGTTTCGTGATGTACCGGAACTTGACCAAGCTATCTGCGCTCTCCCTCGACTCACCGAACTGACGATCAAAGGAGCCGTGAAGGCGGATCGTATCGCAAGGTGGATCATGTCGATGAACTGTCCACTCCGGATACTGCGTGCGCCTTTCAGAGGGAAAATGTCTCAAGATGCTTCTACTGTGCTGCAGTCCTTGGCAGAGCAGCTGGAAGTGCTCGACATACATGGCATATCCTTTCCAAGGGCGGGATCAAGGCTGCCACGGGTCCATTCGGCGGACGTGACATTTACCGATTTCAATTACGACATGGGACTACTACTTGACTGGCTCCCTGCCATCACAGACCTCGTGTTCTCTAAACCACGCTATGGCGACAATGAAGTGCCACCAGCAGCTTTTTGGTGGGACAAAATGCGCAAAACGAACGAGAGCCGTCGACTTTCTGGCCGTAGTCCTCAACTGCAGTCTGTTCAGGGCCACTTGCTGAGCATGTACTCTTCAGCACTAGCCCGTGAAGTGCACCGTCTGTGCTGTGACCACGTCGAAATGCTCGATGCTGAACGACTGTCCACTCTACTCATCGACCTCCGCCCTCATATACTCGACTTGCACATCGTACTCCCTCCTGAAGAATGCCATCGTCTCCCTGGGTTACTACAAGAAGCATCCAATGTAACTCAGCTCATGATCTGCATCGAGTTTAATCGCCCCACGACTCAACTCGCTGAATTAGTCGTAGTCAGTAATGATTGTCCACTGCCGCTGGTCCCACAACTGATGTGTTTTGTAGCTTCATCTTCCCCAGATGTTCCAGTCATTGAATCTACAGTCGGTGACGATAGCATTCACGATACACGAATTGGTCGAAGAACCTGATGCCATCCTCCAATACGAAGAATTGGCGCGTTCGTTACGTGCCCTCGATGTGCCTCAATTGGCAGAAAGAATTGCCGCACAAGTTCCCTCTCTAAAGCAGATTACCATCCAGATGCCGGAGGAGGAATTCAACTTGGCCTGGGATATCAGCCGACTTGATGCCGACAGGCTTTTGCTCACTCCCATCCCTGAACCGGGCAGAAATGAACACTGGGAGAGATGCAGGAGCGCACTGGAGACCTGCCGGAGCGCCTTGTCTTTCATCAGACATGGCGCAGTTATCGGTTGACTCGCCAGTGGTCAATGAAGCTATGTTTGCAGGCCACTACCGCTTACACTGTCCTTCGTCATTCAAAGTCAACTGTGGCGATCATCAATCCAAGTGTGAACCTATATATGTATTCCCTTTTGTTCTACCCAAACCTTGTTCCTCCACCCTCACGCTCTTTGCACAAGTGCTACGATGTCGCTCACGCCGGGCCAACCCTCCATAGATACCGAGCCCACTCTCCTCCCCATCACTCTACAACTACTCCAACAAATCGAACAGCACCAACGCGCGTTAGTCGAGCACCAACGTGTTCTTGCGGAGCAGCAGCGCATCATCGCAAACGCAACGATTCGCTCGTGGGGTGGCATTTAGCCCATCGTATCCCAATTCATGTCCGACTGATTACCATTCTTACTATTTCCGACCGTTTGTATCCTCGTGATCTACTCATAACCCTGTCCGCAACAGCGAGATTCGGGCATGAAATGGCAGCTGTAGGTTCTGACTCTCGCTTCCCTCGCTTCAGGAGACCCTTTCCCCATTAATCGCATTGCTTTCCCCCTTTGAACGCGGAGGATATGAAGCGGATGAAGAGTGCATATTGACATCATTGTATATTGACCATGCCCATTTGACGTGATACCCACAGACAATGATATGTTTGCCCTCGGGGATGCCTACGGGATCATTGATGCACCTAACGATCGGGTCTTGCGCTACATGCCGACGATCTTCACCACGGGAGGTTAGCCAAACATTATGTGCCGATTGTGTATGACAAAGTTGACACGACGATACCAGTTCGATCGGTATGATTTTATTAGATCTTATGATACGCGTGAGACATCGCTCAGGTGTATGAAGGCTCGCGAGAGCACGGATGCTACTTGACTTACGTCGCGGCGGAGTGTATGTTAAATCTCAGTGGTTTGATACGACAGTACATTGCGATATTGAGACCATGAGATAGCCGGATCATGGAGCACTGCGTTTCGATGGTGGCTGTGTATGTTAGGCTTATAGAACTCTCTTCTTCACCCTGAACTTTGCACAAACAAAGATAGCTGGGTGTTGACGATCGCTGAGGTTATCATATTGCGACAGCAATGGTGGCTTGTTACTGCTCCCGGCGGCTTTCACACGCCACATCGTGGGTGACTCGGGATAATCGTTTTTATTGTTCCCGCAGCTATTGACAGTTTGCAAATCAAACAGTACTGTGGCTTAAACCCACACAACCTACTGCTGCTCCCTGGGGAACACAATCGTCACAGCACACGCAAGACAAGACGACAAGACAAGACAAGATGGCATCCATGACCACAAATCAATTGTCGTCAGTGGATGTGGCTCAAGAGCCGGAGTGCGTTTAAACATGCTGCCCGTATCGTGCTTTTTAACTGATCCTGCACTATGGCCCACATTAGACCCACGACCGCGTTGGAGAATGGCCACCATCCAGAACCTTTTTTGAACCTCGATATCCTCAACTGCATTATGGATCTCCTGCATGTGGGGGATTTGATCTCTACGATGTCGACATGTCACGTTTTGCATTGCGCAGGGGCCAAGCTTTTGTTAGCCAATCCGCCTATTCTCAGCGATCCCGGCAGACTACTCGGGTTCTGCAACTTGATCTTGACGGATGAATCCCGATCTGCAATTCTGCGCAGACTTACAGTCAAGATCCCGCGATGTCCAATAGAGTCTTCGACCATCTCTCTCCTCACACAAGTCCTCGAGAGTGCGAAGTTGCTGGCAACGCTCACACTTCACCTTAACATTGCTTACATAGAATCCCACTCTTCGTTGATCTCGGCTATTCAACATCTTCCTAGCCTTCGCAGCCTAGACTTGGGTCCTGCCTATGGAAGCTTCAAAACGAAAGACATCATCACAGGCCTAAGAAGTCCTTTGAGAGAGCTCCATGTCTCCTTAATAGGCCGGCAAGAACGACCAGATGCGCAGGATATTCTGAGGCCCCTTTCCGAATCTCTGGAGGTCCTGGATTTGCGTGGTGTCACATGGACATTTGAGGACGATTTGCAGTTTTCGGCAATACGCAGGCTTACGATACAACCCCTTGAAGCAAACCACAACATCGGAATACTTGTTCAGTTATTCCCTAATTTAACGCATCTCGACTTCGCCAAGGATCCTCTTACGTCGGATACGTCATACTATGAGCAAGCTTGCCAACGAAATATAATTTCGCGGAAGACTTGTCGCTGGTCTTCGCTGGAATACCTTGGAGGCGGTTTTATGGATATATTCGTGTCCATGATCAATTGCCAAGTCGAGCACCTGGATATACGCAACATCCGTGCCAACGACCCGACTGTCATACCAGCGCTCCTGAACCACATGCGCCCTCGCATACTCACTCTTGACATAAGGCTCTACCTGCCTGCCAAGTATTGGAGTATATTCAGAAACGCCTCATTCGTTCGTGACCTCCGGATGACTCTGCAGGTTTACGATCAAGTGCCAGGGTGGCGTTGTCATGATAGTCTCGCTGTGAGTGCTGCGCGATGCCCCCCATCTTGTCTCACTGTTTGCTTTCAGGACAATGTTCTGCGAATGCTCGCGCCGTTGCACATCGAGTCATTGAACCTCATCTGGCGGACCGACGTTCGACTCGATAGACTACTTCATGAACCTGACCCAGTGTACTTCCATCTTTTCTACGCCATTCCCTTCGTTCAGCGGATAGGAAACAATATCCGGACGCTCCGCGATGTTATCTTTGAGCTCCCTGAGCCTCACAATACCCCGTATAGCTTCAGGATAGAACGATCCGAACGAGGACATGATTGCAGAGTAGTAGATGTTGTGTGAGGTGTAGGGTATCTGCCATGTTCCTTGATGCTCCATGAATCAGCATAATTCCTGGCTACCTTCGTACGAGTCTCCGAATGATCTATATTCAATGATAAGGTATCGATAAGCACACATGATGCGCTCATTTACAACATAACTCAATCAATATTTTACATGAATCATGCTACAATGTCCAAGACTCTTAAGGCTGCCCATCATCGATTTCCGGTCGATATACATAGTGATTTTGAGTAGCCATGACTGGTGGCAAGGCAAACGCTTCGGCTTGAGGTCTGCCCATACATGAGCAAATACGCAATATCGTTAGAAGAGTCAACAACTCACCCGAACTGCGCTTGCAGCAATTCATCCAGGAGCATGTCTTTGCGCTCTTTCCAACACTTCTCCTCATATCGGAGGGTCCTCAGCTCCTCCACCAGTGCCTCGTGCTGCTCGAACGCATAGCGGTACTTGGCCTTCATCAAGAGATACTTGACCATCGCCGGAGAGCGCCCCATGATGAATCCTGTGGCCGGATCTCGCAGTGCCATAAGATGGGGTGGGATCTCTTCATCGATATCGACAACTTCAGAGTCAGGCGAAGGCGCCCGCGCAGGAAGGGGCTGTCTGGACACGCGGCCGCTGGTGTCGACGGGAGAAAGACGTCCGTCGTCCATCTCTATCGAGTAGAACTCCGCCGGGGTCGTCTGCTCGACTTTGAACATGGTGTATCCGGATCCGCCTTGGGACCCTGCCCCAGATACCGAGTCTGGCTCCTCTCGTTTTCGCTTGCGGTTGCCTCCGCGACCTGGCAATGGAGGAGATATGTTATGTTGGATGCGCATGTGCTTTGCCAGGGCATCGGAACGCGTAAACGACTTGTCGCATTCTTCAAGCGAAAGTACCACGAGTTTAGCTCTTACGCTTATCCGGTTGAGAACAATGCTCACCAGGACGAGGACACGTAAATGGCTTCTCTCCAGTATGTGATCTGATATGCGAGATGAGAGCGAATCGCGACGTTTGTGCAATCCCCCGGCGTGAACATGTAGCCCATTCGCATGTGTAGTTAGATTTATGAACGCCAATATGGTCTTCTGGAGGTGTAAGCAATCTGAGGGTAGAGAGGTATTTGAACATAGTGCTCACCGTTGTGTATGTGTTCAATGAGGGTCGGTAAATGGTCAAACACTTTGCCACAGTCCTCCCACCGGCAAGTCATGGTATCCGCCTCCGCATTCGGGTCGTCCGGTAAGTGTCCGTCAGCTTGCATGGGAGAGCCAGGTCGAGAAATGGATTGCCCATAGTCCCCCGGCTCGCCGTACGGCCCCAGGTCGTCTTCGCTGGACGACTCAGAGAAGTTGGGCACATCTTCGTCGAGGCTGGGAGACGGTGATGGACTGTACATGCTGCGTGCCATTCAATCTCTTCAAGTTTTGAAGACAAATGAGGCAGAATGTAGGCAAACAGGAAGGTGATTTCCAGATAATTTGCAAGTGCTCGAGCACGACAGGCGTCGTCACGGATGTGGTGGCAGTTCGTGAGACTCGACCGCACGGGCGCTGAACCGAGGCAACTTGCTTGTTCTCCGCCATCATCTGCGTGCAGCTGTACTTTTTCTCTCTGACGACAGTTTTTCATTAACACATTGAGTTGTCTTCTTGTACTTGAACGACACCGCAACGACTTTACGCCACGCTCTGCATCCTCGGTCCGCCCTCGTATCTCATAATTTCCAACTTCACGAAAACGTGCATACATCCTGTCTACTGTCCTCTGACCAACTATGAGCTCCCCATTCGCAACATACCCAACGCCAGAACGCTCTTTCATACCCCAGGGGCACCCTAGCACCTCAGCAGCCCGCGGTGGCACTCCCGTGCGCGGCACCGGCGCCAAGCGTGGCCGCAAGCCCAAGAACGCTGCATCGACCACCGCTTCCCCTCGCGTGCCCGGCCAGGAGCCTCTCCCCAGCACGAGCCAGTCGACAGAATCCCAGTGGATCAACACGAGCCCGAATGCTGCTGGCCCGAGCACCGCTGTATACCCGCCGGGACAACAGCCACCGGACGGACAGGCAGCGTCGGGCGCGGAGAGTGCTGCAGACTTGAGCTTGCCAGGCGTCACTCCGGCTGCACCGAATGCGGGGGCTGCTGATGTTACGCAGCCGCGACCGGGCGCGTCAGGTGCGGGAGGCGAGGAGGACGGGGAGGGGGAGGATGAGGTGCTGCCAGCGATGGCCGACGACGACTACTCCGCGCAGCTATCGTGGCAGAGTCAGTCAAAGGACAATCTGAAGTATGTTTTACGCATGAACGAATTTTATAGCGAGCTGATGTTGTGATTGTGTCGCAGAGTCCTGATGGACAATTTTAGCCCAGAACAGTATGACCGCTTCGAGGCGTATCGGCGACACGCTCTGCCTAAGCAGGCGGTGCGGAAAGTACGCTTCTGCACCAGATCCGTTCCTCCGGCTGCTGATTCGTTTTTACAGGTCATTCAACAAACCCTCGGCCAGCAGGCCTCCCAACCCGTCGCGCAAATTGTCGCCGGTTTTGCGAAAGTCTTTGTCGGTGAGATGGTTGAGAAAGGTGCGTTCGTACAAGTCTGCTTTACTCGACGTTGTCTCATCTGCTACTTGTGCCATCAGCGCGTGCCGTACAAGAGCGACGCGGAGAGACTGGACCTCTATCTCCAGATCACCTCCGCGAGGCGTATCGTCTTTACCAGCATGAGACAGGCCGTGTGGGTGCTGCCCGGCCTGTGAGAGGGAAGCGCACGTTTGTGAAGTAAGACAGACGCTTAGACCGTTACGATCACTTGTCATTTGTTAGCACGAATTGCTTCGAGGTATGATAAACCATGGTTCCGCTCGGACAATATACTCAAGGTCTTCTCAAGGATTCCGGAATTCTCACAAGGAACCCCACTTTCGAGCCGACCAGGTACTGAGCACTAGGCCACAACTCTTGAGGTCGACGCAACGATTCACGAACACTCTGCGAGTGTGGTGCGGACATGTCCTCGCCTTGTTATGGTGTCGTCCAATGCTCCAGGGGAGAAAGCTCATGTGTATACTGCATCTCCCAACTTTCGGCCAATGCCTTCCGATGACGACTCTCCGACTGATCCCCCTCCTATCCAGATGTTATGTATCAGATTGACTGGCATCACATACCTTCACAGGTGGCTTGACAGTTGGGCTCTGAACTGCAATCTACGGTGTTCCTGGCTATTCTTGATGCTCAGTTGACGCAGCTCCTATTTGTTGGCGTTGTTTCCAGTCACAGTATCAGTCACTATTATCGCCCGACTCCGTTTGGAGCCGCGAAATGCAGCTTCTGGAGGCCTCGGAGCGACTCGCGTAGGAAACAGAGGCTCAGTCTCAGATCAGATGATGCGAGGGTTTGCACTTCGGCCGACTACGTGCTGTGGACCACTGTGGACTGCTCGCTCGGTTCATCTGTGCCCACACCAGGTCGATTATTTGGGCACAAAACTCGTCTGGTTGCAAGAGCCCATAATCCCGCTCACAATTTCACCGTTCACATAGGAATGCATATCACAGCGCCACCGTTTCTAGAGGTGACGAGCTGCCACTTTCCACCACGTTACAGGGGCAGCCAAGCCAGCTACAGTATAGGATGTACAATGCGGCGAGCACTGCGCCGGGCACGCCGGGCACTCCTATGTGCCATTCCCGCACAGCAACCCGCCGTCACAGACGAAACCCGCACCCGACGTCCTTGACTTCAGGCAGTTGCCAGCGGCCACACAAGACGCCGCGCTGGACGCGCACATTGCAGAACCGTTCAGCCCGCGCGCCTGTCCGGCGATGGCATCTTGCGCATCGATCGCACTCGCTGCGCGCCGCATGGTCCTCCGCGCCGTGGCCAATCGCACTCCGGGGCGTCCGGAGCCGTGCGCAGGTGATGTCAGGCCCGAGCCCCTGGCGGCGGGCCCGCGCCAGGCGCGCCCTGCTGATCTCTCTGCATCTCGACGCAATCTCGAGCACTCGCCTTTGCACGCGGCGCGATTGGTCGGCAGGCCTCGCTAGCTGCTCAGGCTGATCTGTGATCGGGCCTAACCTCCTTGAGCAATCAGAGGCAGATCAGCGGAAGTGTGCTGGGCTGAGGGCGCAGGAGGTACATACGAAGGGCACCTTCGAGATGAGGGCGTCCCACGAAACAGAGGGCGCATGCGTGACGCAATGATGTGCATGCAGCCATGTGCACGCAGCGTCTCGGTAAGCATTTGCCAATACGTGCGACGTCGCGACGCCCGCGACGCACGCTTTACGGGGGCGGTTGGCACCGTCGCATCTGCTTCTCCCGCCACAGCAGCGTGCGCACTGTGGCCACGTCGTGTGCACGCAGCGCGAGGCGTTTGCGCAGGGAATACAATTAGCCGTAGTATGAAACGACGCGGCCGCGGCGCCGCCGTCGGGGCCGCAAGCCGAACTGCTCTGTTCACCCACTCCGGCGAAACCATACGCGATGGCGCACTGGCCAAATGCGGTAATCTGAGGGAAGGGGGGGCTCGGGAGCGCGTGAGAGCATCTAGGATCGCTTTCGGAGGAGTCGGCGCTCGAGTGGGTGGAGGCGTTGTGGCGCCAGCGGGCGGAGCGCCCATGGCCATGCAATGAGGCTGCTCGTCTTTCGGGGGATGGCCGAGAAGCGTTGTGTATCTGACAGCGTGTCCGAGGCCATCGCAGTGCCTCTGCGCCAACGGTGATACGCAAGTTTAGCTCTGTTCGCGATGGAGGTGTGACGATGCACAGCCTGCAGGGGGGTGGGCGGAAGCTCGTTGCCGGGTCGCGGGTGCCATTGTGGAGGACGGGTCGAGGCCTGCGCGTGAGTCGCGGACCCAGACTGTGCACCGCTTTCATGTTCGTGGCCCAGAGCACGGGGCGAGACGTGCCAGCGCGGGCGGGCGAGCGAGCAGGGCCTGGAGCCCCACACGCCTCGTATCTGTCCAATCTGATTGTATGTGATCTCGGAGTCTAGGACTGTCTCGGACCCTGAGATGTTGTTTGAGCGCTGCGGATGAGAACGGCCATAGGACACCAGGACGGGAACAGACAAGGTTCAGATCCTGGAGTGCCGGCAAATATTCGCCCGGGACATCCTGGCGGGGTTCATCCGCGAGTCACAAGTCCAGTGCACACACAAGCTCCAGAGGCCGCGTAATTGCGCGCATTGCGCAGCGACCGACGCGCAAGCTCCTATGTCCGAGTGAGAGCTGAATCCGAGCCGCGAGCAAGACGGCACGTCGTCACATTATCGTGGAGAGCACTGCCAAGCTGCACAATGTACCGTCTCCTGCCAAAGTTCATCCGCGAGTCACAAGTCCAGTGCACACGCAAGATCCAGAGGCCGCGTAATTGCGCGCACTGCGCAGCGACCGACGCGCAAGCTCCTATGTCCGAGTGAGAGCTGGATCCGAGCCGCGAGCAAGACGACACGTCGGCACGGTCGCCGCAATGTCGTGGAGAGCACTGGTGAGTTGCACACAATGTACATAGGATGACTCCGGGTCGGCCACCCTGGTAGCCGGAAGCTGAAGCGCTGACGCTTCATGACGTCCAAATCCTAATACTGCAACACCGCCTCGAGAAGCAAGCGTCGGGCTGTCAATATGGCGGGGTAGCAGGTGTACGGGGCGCTTGGCGGTCCCGGTCGTGGCCGCCCGCGTCATGATCTGTAATAGGTGGCTCGGTGTAGTTGGTATCTGGATCCTCGGGTGGGCTCGCGGGACAGTGCACCGCATCTGCTTGTATTCGGATTTGAAGTGAAATTGAGTGTACTGCATGGACGAAGTCCGGGAAGAACGGTCTCGAATATAGCCTTGAACCGGACGAGCTAATTGTCGCCTTGTTCCGAATCCAGTGAGAAGTGCGGCTTGTGTATCCGGATGTATCGAGAGACCGCCAAATGTCCATGGGGGGCTAAGACGCTAAACTGAGCACTCGGTGTACAACTATGTCCGCGCCATAGTCACGACATGTCTACAGCGGAACTGGCGCTACAGTAGTTTCACATCAATATGTTCCGGGATCGTCGCCTGACCATTCGCAGGCACTATATCAAATTGTCGGCCCCGAGCCACAACCACCAGGTGTAAATTAGAGACACAGTACAAGCTTGTGCAGCGAAGTCGGCCGAAAAAACACCCGGGTCGGGGGGGAGAAGATGCGACTGTCGCGATACATCTTCGCAAAAACCGATAACGTTCTCAACTCTTAGACTTACGTCGGAATACTCATCAGAGACAATGTACATTCTGCACAATGGCGATTTCTACGCCCGAAATCCTCGGGCTGGCACGGAGCAATTACGGAATGTGATATGAAAGAGTATATCATGCATGAGCATCGGAAAGCAGCACACGAAAGTCTCATGATACTGCGGGCGTCAAGGACGCACAAGGGACGCTCCACGAATTTGACGTTGCGCACTCGGTGCACATTCATTTCCGCGCCGACGCCATATGCAGTCACGATAATGCGAAAGCGCAGTCAAGACGTCATCGAGAGAATCGCCAGGGTGCTCCTGCACGACTGCCTGAGTATCTAGACCGCACTGAACACCTGTATATTCGGCGCGCGCTTACCTCCGGGACGCCATATTCACAACATCTCGAAGAGCGCAGTTGGTAAGTTATTGCGGGTGTCAATGGCACACAAGGGACGCTCCACAAATTGGACATTGGGCCCTCGGTGCACATTCATTCCCGCGACGCGATAGTCACGATAATACGGAAGCGCAGTAACATCAAGAGGCACGCCTGCGTGCCCCGGGACAACTGCCTTGGTATCTGGACTGCACCAAACACTGAAAAGTCGGAGCGCGGCCATTTCCGTGACACCATGTTTTCAAGGTCCCGAAAGCGCAGTCCGAACGTCGTGGGGCACACAATATGCTCCGAAAGTGCCGCCTAAGCATTCGACGGAATAGTTACTTCGTTGTTTGTCTCAAACATAGGAGCCTCAGGCCCAGCCTAGCAGCTTCAGAATGAGGGACAAGCAGAGTGCGGATGTCTGAACGGATATCGGGACCGACACATTCGCTGGTCAGGGGAACGACACGAGTGGTCGACGCGCGCAGGCACTTCATTCGCCCCGATCGCAAATAACGATCGAGCGCAAATCGAACGTGCTCCGGACCAGGCCCGCACCTGCCCGCACAGGTCGAATGCTGAGCTCCGCTCGGCCTGCCCGGAACCCAATATGCATGCGCAGATCACAGCATTGTATTTAGGGTGTGGAGCAACTACAGCAGTATTCTTAGTCGGTGTTCAAAATACAGTGCCGAGATGAATGCAGGAAGACATGAAGAGCGAGACAGGTTGCGGGGAAGTCGAAGATCCCAAGATTCCAGAGCCCAGAGCAGGGTATGGAAGATGGTTTCGGAGGACCATAATGGGTCCGGCGCGGATGTGCGGGGGCCGAGGGAATGCCCGGGATGCGATTGGCTGTGCACGGCGTGCCCAGTGAATCCGGAGACGGAAGCATCGAAGTCTTGGCCAAGAATTCTCCTCCTCGTCGTTTCGTCCGAGAACTCGACGCTTCCGGGCAGTTCCATGTAAAAGCTGTGCGAGCTTCGTCAGAATTCGAACGCAATCTCGCTGGCAAGCTGCGGATCCACGAGAGCCAAACATCGTGCCGTGGCAATGCGAGATTCGCAGCCCAGCAGTGAGATTCAGGAGGCCTTCCGTCCATGATTCGTCGCAGCAGGGTGCAGTTGGTCTGAGGCCGAAAAGGTCCGAAAGCCAATCAGCGCGCGTTCCGCCGAACCAAACAACATAAACGCGCGCCACATTTAGCCATTCCCAAATTGGGCAACTCATCCTACCGCATGGCGTCGGTGTGGCGCCCCTCCTGCACGCAGTGCGTGGGTGTCGCAGTGCAGTCAGCTCCAGCAAGGGGGTTCCGTCAGCATTTGTCAAGCCCCCGAACTTGCTAGGGAATAACGGCGCACGTCTGAGTAAGGACGCAAGAGCGCGAGGCGAGGCGGTGCACGAGTGCAAGTCAGCCGGAGTAAGGTTCGCCCGGGAGCAGTCGGCGAAGGCGAAGCTCAAGGTGCTGTCAGGCGGGCCCGGGTGCTGTGAGAGCGGCTTGCGTCGTGGCGGGCTGCGGGACGAGAGCCGTGCGCCCGCGAGGCGGTGTGGGGGGCACGGCGCGCTGCGCACTGTCATTGTAGTCGTGCGCGGATGTCGCGGGTGGATGCTGGTGTACGTAGTCAGTCGTAGCGGGCAGCCCGGCGGGGGCGCGGATAGCATGAACAGACGCGGAGACTGGGCGCCCATGATGCTCGTCGGCATGCGCCGGTGCAGACGCGGACTGCTGGAGGGTTCGAATTAACGTTTCTGGTTGCAGGGTTGTGCGAGATGTTCCCCGCCCGGGGTAGGTGGAAACCGGACAGACGTTAGCAGAGGGGACTTCATTTAAAGTATACTTCGGTACGGAGTGGCTGTCGCCATGGATGGTATTAGCAAGGTACGATACAGGATGTGTGGTGCAGTGCGTAACGAGAACGGACACGGACGCGTCGGCGGTCGCGATGGACGCGCGAAGCCTCCTCAGGAACATGGCCAAGCCCCAGCGCTCGATACTAGCGTTGCAGCAAACAATGTGACATGGTCAGCTGTTGCTGGCGGTTTCGAGGGCATGGTGCCCGCAATGGTCGTAATTGGTGTCTATGATCGTGGAACGTTGATAGTGGATTGGGAGGCAGTTCTCCAGATTCAGCGTGCTGTATTCCGGGATTCCGTCTCGTCAGCAAGACGGCGCGGTTTCCTGTCCTCCTGGTTCACGCGAGCGGTAGGCGATCGCGACGACGCGTCCACAGGGGAGAATTCGCGACACGATCGCGTTCGCGAGGCAATCAGATGACGCGCACGGTTCCAACCCAGCACGGGCGCGTTGTCCGCCATCAAATCGGCGTGTGTTGTAGATACGGCGCGATGGAAGCTGGCACTTGTAGGTGATGCTTCTGATGCTATGATATGATATGTTTTCGGCGTCCGCCTGCCGCGTGCAGGCGGCACCAGTGCCTCGCTCGGCTGCTCTGTGCCACAGTCACTGTGCTGCACCGCGCCGCACCTTGCGCCCGCCCCGACGCCCTCAGGCTCAACCCGCACCCGCCCCGACGCCCCTATACTCAACATCCGCTCGGTCCTCGAGACATCCTCGAGGATCGTCCCGCTCGCGGCATCCGCCATCGCCTGCGGCGTTTCAACGGCCGCGCCCCCGAATCCCATACACCAACGTCGAATGCCGTACACCCTCCTCGAAGCGGATCCTACTTTCCCGCGTAGAGCCCCCGCCCCGCCAAGGTTCGGCGTGGCCCTGCAGGTACTGTTCGCGCGGCGGCCTCGCGCATCTCCGTAACTCGCGTGCCCCCCGATTCACATGTGTCTGCACGACATTGTCCTCGAGCGAGCAGCAGCCCGAGGCAGAGCCACACCGTCCGACATTAGCTGTCCGAGGCGCGCAGATGTCGGCGTCCGGGGAATCGCGGTCGGCCAATGGCGCTTGCCAGAATCGGGCGGGATCCGCAGGCTGTGATTGGCTGGCCGGTGCGGGGTGGCTGCGCTGGCGCCGGCAGGCGGAGGGTGGGAAATTGATTCTAACCACGGCCTGACCAATGTTTGCGCGTGCTTGTCGGTATTTGTGATGAGCCATTGCCAAATGCGGCGCGTGGCGCCAACCCTGGGGAGTCTATATTACCCGATCGTCCTGGCATCCTCCCTCCCCTCTCCTCATCGTCCCCCACGTTCTCCACGACCTCCCCCCGACCTCCCCCCGCCTAGAAATAGACCGTCTGCCACATCAGACTTCTCCTTCTACCCACTACCCCATCAACCGTCTAATCCCCCACATCGCGGACCCGATGGCGACCGCTCAACCCATCGCACTCCCTTCGACCTCCGAGTCTAACGACTTCGCCATGGGCTCTGGCTCCTTCACTGGCCAGAATGGCTCCTTCAACCCTGCGTCCTACACCCGCCGTTTCATCGGCTCACCACTGTCCTTCCGAGCGGGCTCCTTCGGCACCCGTTTCTACCCAAGCATGTCTCCGGGGCAGTTCCTCGGTCCGTTCGAGTGAGTATATGCTGTATATGGCGACGATCGCACCCATCGAGATCACCCGCTAACGTAAACGCATCGCTTCTGTAGCACCGACAACTTCAAGTTGGGCAAGCTGTCGTCTTCAGTAGAGAGCGATCGCGGTTCAATCATGAATGCGCTCAGCGTGCTTGACAGGCAGGACGAGCTGGTGAGTCACTCTCGGTCCCTCCGCTCCGCAGTCTCATGATATCTAACTCTCCAAATCCAGTGCCGCGACTACACGTGCTGCGGCCAAAATCTCACGGACCTGCACGCACTTGTGGACCATTTCGAGGAGTGTCATGTCGTCGTTGTCGACCCGTATGCGCCGCAGGTACCGGTGCCTCAATCCGCACCCGCAACTACCTCCCAAGCAAGCTCGTACTTCCCAGACCCGAGCGCGCATGTGGCGCCTACATACCAAGGTTCATTCGATCCGGACGACATGGACCTTGATGTCGATAGGACAAGCGCGCCCTCATCATGTGCCCCGTCGCCCCCCGACACCCCCGTTTCGACACCGCTCTCCTCTTATGGCTTCATGTACCCTAACTCCGCACCTGCATCCACATGCTCTTCCCCCGGTCCCACGCCCATCTCCGCGTTCGAGACGACGACTGTTCTTCCGTCACGCTCCGGACACTCCGCGCTCTCCGTCGGCTTCCCCACCGCATCCCGCGCGTCCCATGGCAATATCTCGACGCGGGCTGAAGAGGCGTTTAATGCGTACGCAGGTTACTCGGACTACTCCGCCCTCATGCCGGGCACTGTCCCTTCTACCCCCGTCTCATCCGCACCCTCGCCGGAGGAGGGAGGCTCGATCGACCCAAGCAGCACCTACACGCATCGCTCCGCTTGTGTTCCTCCAGCACTCCTCCTGAACAGCAACGCGACGACCCCCGACAGCACTCCTTCGTCGTCTCGCGTAGCCTCTCCCGCGCCGGGCCAGACGGTCTTCCGCAATGTCGCCGCGGCCGGCTCTTCCTCTCAGGCGTCGTCGTCCGCTTCCTCAAATGCCGCGTCGCAGACCCCGCGCGCGTCGACAACCCTCTCGCGACCCGCCTCGTCGCTGCTGCTCTCGAAGCCGTTCAAGTGCCCCAAGCCGAACTGCAACAAGTCGTACAAGCAGGCGAACGGCCTCAAGTACCACATGACGCACGGCTCGTGCAACTTCGCGCCGCCGAAGGATCTTGAGCAGCTGCAGCAGATTCTCGCAAGCAAGCGCAACGGCAAGGATGTCGATGAGCCGATCTCGGACGCGGAGCTCCGTGAGGTGGAGAAGGAGGCCGAGCGTCGGCTGCGCCCGTACGCGTGCGGCGTCGGCGACTGCCAGCGGCGGTACAAGAACATGAACGGCCTGCGGTACCACTACCAACATTCGGGCGACCACGGCGCGATCGGCCTCGCGCTCCTCGCGAGCGGCCAGCACGAGTGTCTTCAGCACACCAAATCGCACCAGAACTCGCGCCACAACACCCCCGCGCACCCCGCGCAGACGAACGCGCCCGCGACGTCGTCCCCGCTCGCCGGCACGCAGGGCCGTGTGTACGCCCCGACGCCCGTTGCCCCCGCGCCCGCGCTCCCGTCGTACCAGGCTGCGGCGATGGTCCCCCCGCCGTACCAGCACACGATGCAGCAGCAGCAGCAGTCCCAGCAGATGCAGCAGCAGTATGCCGCGCAGATGCAGATGCCGCCGTACATGATGCCCATGACCCAATAGGCGTCGTGATGGGCGCCGTCGTCGCTGCCGCCTCACGCTCCGTCTGCCCCCCCCCCCACTCATGCCTGTTTGCCGCTCCGGTTCATGACTCGTCTGCTGTTCTCCCTAGACTGGGCTGTCCCCGCGTCGCCGCACGCTTCACCATGTAATCGTCCTTCCTGTCCGCGCGCGGGCGCAGCCTCAAAAAAGCCAGAAAAAGTATAGATATCGTACATAATGTTGTTCTCCCGATTTGTTCATACGTAATTGTACTGTGCTTGCCCTACTCTCTGGTTCGTCGGTGCCGGTCCTCTCCTGTCTTGTTCTCACTCGCACCGCATGTTTTACTTAGTATAATTGTTGGTCATTAGTTTCTACTACGCTCTACACCCCGCTTTATCCCCCGTAAAAAGCTGCGCCGCTGCCTAACCGCTGTGTGCGCATGCCCACCCCGACTCGACTCGGCTCGTATGCTTCCCCCGGTTTCCCCCCCTACTACGTTACCGTCACGTACTCTGTACTCCCCCGAGTGTCTGCGCGTGGTCGCAGACGTGTTCGTTCGCAGTCGCTGCTGCTCTTGAGAGCACCCAAAATAGACGATTTGTCCATTTACCATGCGTGTGTGGGCGTGCTGGCATCTCTATCCTATCCGAGAATTTGAAAGCGAGTGAGTATCTTTGGCACGGCGCGGGGAACGTGTGTTGGAGCGCGGGTGCGGGACATCTGTGCCCAGCCCCGCAGTCAGAGACTCCATAGTCCCGCGCGGCGGCGACCCAGAGGTATGGCGCGTTGACTGACGCACCACCATGCGCCCGCTTATCCCGCGCCCAGGCCGATTCGTGACGTGCGGGAGGCGTTGCCTGCGCGGAAGGTGTGCATAAGAGCCCTGAGGCGGGGGTACATAGTAGCACAGGGGCTGTGAGCCGCGACGGAGGCCGATGCAGTGTGCGGGCGCGGTGCGTCATGATGCGTGTCGTGCGCGCGGGGTTGGCTGAGATCGGGCGCCCTGGACGGACCGGAGAGTCGGCGGCACAGGAGCAGGGGCGTACGCAGGTGGAGGCCGGTGCGAATTGTGATGGTATGACGCACGGCGGAGTTAGCGGGACGCCTTGTGAACGTGGTAGGGCGGAGGCATATCACACAATAGCGGGAGAGCGCGTCTAGTGATGGACTGTCAGCCCCAGACAGTGAGCGCGCGGCCAGGCGGTGCTGGCGTGTCGGTAGACGGGTTTCAGAGTAGACTGTGAAGGCCATGGATTTGTACTATGGAGATGTGAGATGTGAGATGTGCAGCGCTGTGCCCGGCGAGCGCTCCTGCAGGAGCATGGTGGCGCGGTCGTATGGATGGCGGAAGACGTGGCGGACGGGCACAGCGCTCCTGCAGGAGCATGGTGGCGCGGTCGTATGGATGGCGGAAGACGTGGCGGAGCCCAAGCGCACACTTTCGTGCGTTCGGTGGCCATTGCCACGGGGATGCCTAGGGGAATGTGAGTAGATCGAGATTCGGCGTGGACAGAGCCTTCAATTGCGTTTCGCACTGTCGAATCCTAAGAGGCAGTTGACTGGAGGTCGGAAAGCTGTAGACGAGATTCGGCAGAGAACCGGAGTGTTGTAAGAGAGCCAAAGATACCAGAGCAGACACGCATGTCGCAGCTCATCATCTGAACATTGTTGAGCCTAAGATACCGTGTACACCCA
Source organism: Gelatoporia subvermispora B (assembly GCA_000320605.2). Lineage (NCBI taxonomy): Eukaryota > Fungi > Basidiomycota > Agaricomycetes > Polyporales > Gelatoporiaceae > Gelatoporia > Gelatoporia subvermispora. The sequence goes on from KB445799.1 coordinate 819,713, forward strand.
TAAAAGAATTCCGAGACACGGCAGAGTTACATGGGAGGCGTACGAGCAGCAATCGAGATCGAATCCGGCTGCAACTTGCTGATGCAGAAAAGACACCGAGTCAGTGGGCACAAATGCATAGCATGGAGAGCAAGAATGTTTTGGATGGCGCGCGGGCACGGACAACAGCGGGTAGAAGGAGGATAGTGGGAGGAGGAAGAGAGCAAAAAAAATTGCAGCCGAGTGTCAAAAAGAGGCGCTGTCGTCTGTAGGCGCGCTCATTAGCGCGCCACAAACGCGTCGCCGGCGGTGACGCGTCCTCGTGAGCGGTGTGTATTCAGTCTATTCGCCGGTCCCGGAGCTATTTCGTTGTTCTATACAGACTCTGCTCCAACTTCGTTGAGGGGACTTGATCTGTGTTGCTTGCACCCCATCACACTCAGCAGGGGTCGCTGCTCTCTATCATGCAGTACCGCAGAACTTCCATCACCAGCGCTCCGGACTCCCATGCCTTAGAGAAGACAGTCTAAGCTGAGGATTGCGGAGATCTGGCCTTTGTGAGTAGCTCAGTGGGTAAGACCTGAGCCCGTGATCAAAGCGAACCGTACATGTGGTGCTGGCTCGGATGGAGACTTCAGTGCGGTGGCGGCACCAGCCGCGTTCAGACACGTCAGGTGCCAGCTCGTCAGTAAGGCCCTCGGTGTATTGCCCGAACCACACAGTCATCCCGAGGACTATCTTCAGGGTGAAGAGGTCACCGCATTATGGAGGGCATAAATAGGACCCAGGAAATCCAGGAAATGCACTCCTACCCTCATCATCTTCCGAAATCTTAAGCATACTTGAATCCCTACTCGCACTGGTACGTACCCGCGCCAGTGACTCATGATCTCTGACGAGTTGCTGATCGATGCGCCTTTACTATTGGGCTCACGCAGGTCAATTTCTCATGGATAAGCGCACGATTCAGTTCACTGCACAGCGCGTCATATACGACACGTCTGCGCCGGTCTCAACTGTGTGCGCCCGACTGGATGAGGAGCTCCACCGCAGCGAGGATGGGACCTCAGTCATCAACGTCATGAATTCTTCGAAGAGTCGAGAGGAACTTGAATCGGGCATCCAGGGTATCACCCGCGGTCATGACTTCATGTCAGTCCTCTCTCTTCTTTGTGATCTTGCGCTTTGAGTTAACAGTATCCGGCATTGGGACCAGGTTCTTCGGCGCGATCAAGCATCATGACTGGCTTAACGCCTGGACTGGTAACACCACGAACCCAGTTCCAGAGATTCATGTTTACACTCTGGGTAACCCGCTCATCGCGCAAACAATGCTCCGCCACGAGCTTGCGACTGGTCTGCACGTTCCGCCCAGGATCTTGGTCCTGGAGAAGGAGGACCGCAGCGGTACGCTTGTTGTATATGACCTTCCATCATCGATCATCTCGCCAGGATTATCTGGGAGAGTTAACGAGGAATTGAAGAAGGCAGCCGAGGGATTGGATGAGAAGCTCGAGAGGCTCGTGACAAAGGTGACGCGGAGCTGAAGTAGGGACACCCCAAGGAGCCTTGCGCTCCAAAGACATCTACATTCCTAGTGCATGTTATCCGATATAGACAGCGTTGTAAGCATTTCGTAAATAGAAACGTCGCCAAACGATTGGCTGGTATTCTTGCTGAATATTATGCTGCTCTCTGATATGCTCTGGCCCGCCTCGAATTCCGAGCACATGTCACATTCCTCGCATTCTACCCGGTTAAGAGATCTCTCTCGACCTCCTAAGATTCCACAGAGAAACGTGAGCCTAAGTAAAGTCTCATGAACACAATGGATCACTGACAGGCTGCGGTTCACATCCAATTTGCTACGCGGACTCCGAAGTTGGCATCTCACCATCCGTGACTGAAGGCTGTAGATCAGGGGGGACCGTTTGCTGGGTCCGGCGCAGTGTAGACATGATGTAGGTCCCACGTTTCAGTGGCACCTCGCGGATATCCAGTATGAGGCGCGAGATGATGATTGAGGAGAGCCTGTAGTTGCGATGGTATGAAGGTCATCCGCATTCGATACGCTTCGAAATACGTACGACATTATGAAATACGTTAAGGTCTTGAATGTCTGAGCAATATCATAGGAATCAGAGAGGCGTTGGATACCAGGATGCCGCGAATACCAACATTTGTCACGGACAGCACCATCTGTGTGCTGTTGATCGCGAATAGTAGACTGACGCGAGCGTATGAACGGTGCTATACCTCTACCGTGCGAGATTAAACACTTACCCGAAGTAAAAACTGCCTGTATCGACTGATCAATATCTGGATCGAGAGTTGTAATAGGACGCACCATCTCTTATAAGCAGCGTCCTCAAAAGTGAATCCGCTCGGGTGCGACAACTCGATAGTGTCGCGTACAACACAATGATGTCGCTCAATATAAGGGAAATGCGGGTCGCAATTTCACCTAGAGGTCAAGGAATGAGTCTCATATAATTATCCAAGGGTAGAGTATTACATCTGCAGAGGAATGTCAGCTTCAATATAGCTAGGAAATAAAATACGAACGTGTCATCCAGAGCTACTGGCGGGTTCCAATCGTTGATGCATCCATCTTTGCCCAAAAAAGTCCACAAAATCCGGCTAGTACAAGAGTACTGTCCGGGTCAAACTAGCATCGTATTCAGGATAAGATGTATATGATCACAGCACTCACTATAGTAGTCCCAATCGGAACTAGACCGAGCGCAAGGACCAACAACATCAGTCGATTACCACGACGGCTGAAGATAGACACGCGTAGTGCAGAGAAACCTTCGCATTGAAGATCTCAGCATGTTTGTTCAAGCCGTGCAGGTGAAAATACTGACTTGTCCAGGAAAGATAAAAGACGAGCTGAGATATAAACGGCTGAATTTGAATCAGTATGCACCTATATTCGTGAACAAATATGGTATTCCAATGAGCTGTCGCATATTTCTTGTGCAGCATGAGATACCCACAGCTAAGCATCTTATCAGAGATCAATGTAAATACAGAGGTTATGAAGGTCGCTGACCTTGATAGAAGACCATTGCACGAAGTACTCTGCGACCCAGAAGGTGGCTTGGATGAGCATATTATAACGGTTGACAAAGAATATAATGGTTGCAAAGTTCGTCTTCCGCTTGGAGGCCCAAATCTGGTCAACCTCAGCACCGAAGGTAATCAAGTAGTCGTATATGATTATCACTAGCAATAGTCAACGTCAGTTACCCGACCATCAATTCACAAAGGGTGTTGTATGACATACAGTTTGCACTCAGTTGACAGTAATCAGTTGTCGGGCTGTGAAATATGTACGTTGAGTAATAAGCCTTGATAGAACAAATGATACCAAATGGTAAGAGGAACGCACTTTTGAGCAAGTTCAGCGGACAGCAGCTCAAAGGATGTCAAAGGGGCCATGCTGCGGGATGTTTTGGGGCATGTAAGGACAAGGATCGTGGAGCGACAGCCTTTTTATGTCGAATACGGTTCATACTGTACCATGTAGTAGTAGATGGAACATCTCCTCCGAGTTTGGACTTAACATCGAGGATGGCCTCGCGTGGAAGGTCTGATACTTGAAGATATACATCGCTAAGCAGAGGATGTTAACACGATGGACTTGATTCCATCGCGATGAGCGCATGTAGTCACGAACAACAATGGTGTATTGACATTCCAAATACGTCACGTTGATGCAACGCGCACCTCTCAAGGACCACTATCTCCAAAACGGATCTCGCAAGCTTGCAGCACTAAGAACATGTATCCTGTGCATCCAGCTATCGGGACCGCGGTGGCTCATTGGAGATGGCGTCGCTAGTGCGAGCCACACTCCACCGAGCAGATGGACGATCTCCATGACTACCGCGCTCAGCACCAACCATGACATGCATAACAGCTTTTACAAATCAGGCATCTTGTCTGATACCGCATCTTTCGCTGCGACTTCAATCGCCGCATCTAGAGTAGAATGCAGCTGCATTGCTTTTGCAAGATGTCGTACCACCGCGGCGAGGTATCACGATCATTCCTGAAACCTGATTCTGTGGAATCTGGTCATTTCTTTACTCAACTCCTCTACTTACTCATGCACGTCCCCGGGCTGAGGAAGCGATGCCAACTGAGCTGCGAGCAGGCATTTCCTAGCTGCGGAAGCCCAGAGCTCTTCCAAGCTGGTCATAGTAACCGAGTTTATTAGTACGCAGGAAAAGAGGCGCTTGAACGCATATGCCATCCAGAAATCGTACGCAGAGGTCTATAAGGAAATGTGGTCCAGCAAGAGTAAGAGGTACGCATACACAGTATCGCCGCTCCGAGACGCTGACTCAATATGTACTGTGTACACAAGCATCCTCCCCATCATCTCTGCCAGTCTGGACCGCGGAGTGTGAGTCGATATATCAAGCAAGAATAGTCATGTTATCAGAGTGAGAGAAAGAAAGCGGAGCAGTCCAGGAGGTATGATGGACGTACAGACAGGGAAGCAGTGCGCAAAATACTCCAATGTCCACGTGGGCGTTCACTGTTCAGGGAGCAAATATGCAGGAGTCTTTATGAGATACCGGGGCCTCGCGTCTCATAACTGCCTAGTAGCTGCACAGAACCTAGCGGCACGGCCTTTACAACTTGTAGCTTGGGAGTGTAGAACGCCGCTATCCCGGTTTCTTGACACCACCGTTTGGAAAGCGAGTATCTCTTCCGAGTTCTGAGGACAGCTGTTGATAATGACCATGTCGGCTCTCCGGCCCGGAGAAGTCGAACTCGTCTCTGCCCCCGGGCCCCGCCGTTCTGCTGGCGTCAGGTCCTGGTGCAAAACGAAGAGCCTCGGATGTGTATCGCAGACTCGAGCATCAGTCACCGACACCTCTCTCAGACTTTTTCGACCAACGTACTTCAGAAATGATGCTACTCTATGTTTGCGACTCCAACAACAACGTGCCAACAAACATTCGCCGGCGTCGACCGCTCACGCACAGGTGCATTACTACTGCTTTGGGCTGAGTATTTGTTAGATCAAATTGTCTGTGAAATCCTAATATGGTCAGTCGCATGCTTTTTGTCATAGCTGTAACAGTGAGATGCCTTGGCATGTTCAGCGCCTAGCGATTGGAACCACGACCAGTCTTGCGCTTTCTCTCATCGACCGGCACCTATGAGTCTAAAATCGAGATTGCATCTGGGGCGGAAGAGGACTTCTCCGGTTGAAGGCCCTGTTCAGAGCGACAATGCGACGAACTCGGAGGTATCGATTCCGCAACAATTGTTCCTACATGCACTGACATTGCTACACCTGGACGCATGACTATCCCTATCAAGGCACACTCTGACAGGTTCGGCGACGAGCTCGATACCGTCATCGCGAACATCCTAGAACTACTGGACGTTACCGACGATTTACTATCTGGAGTATCAGTACCAGGACTGAAAGAAGCTCTGACGATCGTCAAGTCGCTGTTAGACAGAGTTCAAGTGAGTTGTCCAAGTAAGCATGGTATCGAGTGCTCATGTGAACCAAGAAAACAAGAGAAAATCTTGAGGAGAAAGATGACGTGTGCGAAAGCATTCAAGCGCTCCTGAAACTCCTACGCTCCAGCATAGAAGCCATTTGCTCTGCAGAGCAGTCCACATCTGAGACTGAAGATCAGGATACCATGAAAAACACACTTAATTCGCAACTTCTGCAGAGTCAAATCGGTGATTTCGTACAGTGAGTCGGTGGTTTGAAGTCTATGATGTGCGCCTAACAACTTTGAAGGGCGCTCAACAAAGTCTTGAAGTTGTCGCGTAAACTCGATCATAGCAACTTCCTGTCCGCAGCCTGGCATGCGAAGACAGATGCGAGCGTTCTTGAGCGTATGCATAAAAAGATCGACGAAGCGCGGGACCAATTCATCGTCAGTCATTTGACCTGGTTCCGTGCATCGCAAGCCTGAGAAATCCATCTGGTGTAGGTCCGAGGAGAGCTCAACAAAGCCCGCCTCTTGTCAGAACAGTTGAACGAGGCTCAAAAAACCAGGCAAGATGCGGAGAGACATCATATAGAAAATCGCTTGCGCGAATTGCAGCGATTGGAAGAAGAAAAGCGTGAGAAAGGTTTGTTTCCACCGCCCGAGCTATAGGCACAGTCTGACGTTGTCTGCAGAGAATAAAATTTTGTCTGGTCTCACTCCAGCTCCGGCATCACATCGATCGGACAATACCTCAGAAAAGGCGCGACTTGAGCCAGGAACGCGCATAATCATCTTGAATGACCTTGTGACCTGGGCCACACAAACTGATATAGAACACCGCGTCTTCGTACTTCACGGGGGGGCCGGGATGGGAAAGTCATCCATAGCACACCAGTTGACCCGACAGTTAGCCGAAGATTATATTGTGGCGTCATTCTTTTTCAATCGCGGCAACAGTGATTGTAATGATGCACACCGGCTTTTCCCCACCTTGGCGCACCAGCTTGCCTCATGCAACGAGAACTTACGTGCATACATAGTTGAAGCCGTGGAGACCTATCTATCCAAAGGCTCCTCCCAGGTTCTGTCCTATCAGGCACATGATCTACTCGAATCCCCATTGAAACAATTCCTTCCTTCTCCTTCGCTGATATTCTTTGCGATTGACGGCATCGACGAGTGTACCAATTCTCCCACATACACCGTTCCCGACGTGCTGCGACTCCTTTGCGACCTAGCTCATCAGATCCCGACCATCCGTATCCTCATCGCTACTCGTCCAGAAGGCTACATTATGGACAGCCTGCGCTTTGACGATGAGGACGAACGAGGATGCACCGTCCAGTTTTGCGATTTGCAGCAACAACCCAATGTCGATGCGGATATTCGCTTCTTCATCGATGCAGAACTAAAGCGCTGTGCGGCAGGCAGGAAACTACCTCTTCTGCTAGCGCGGCCTGACGCCGCGGATACTCTGACGCGTCTATCTGACGGTCTTTTCGTCTACGCAAGTACGGTGACTCGGGCCCTCACACAAGACAGATATTATGCCGTCGAGCTCTTCGACAAGTTGCTCGTGTCACACGAGTCTTTGGGTGGAACCGGGATATACGCCCGCCTAGACGCGCTTTATAACCACATTTTGGACAATGCCTTCTCGGAGATCCGGACGGACGCCACCCGAGTGGTCCATACACAACATGTGCTCGCTTGGCTTGCACTAGTGCAACAAAATTTCACCGTTGCTAATCTTCAGGCTGTCGGGATCCCAGAGCATGCCACTTCATATGTTATCGATCGCCTCCGGTCCGTTCTCGAGGTTGAAGACGAGATCACTCCAACCACAGTTCTGAAGGCCAGTCATGCCAGTTTCCCTCAGTACTTGGTCGATGCCACCCGCTGCCACAATTCTACGTTCGCTGTGGTGCCGAGCTTCGGACATGCACTGATTGCATGCTCTTTGTTGAACCTTTTATCACGCGATGAACCGGTGTCCTGGGCTGGAAACAAGGCCGAACAACTCGTTAGGGGGGCAGCTACTTACGTGCAGTGGCCTCCTACCTCCGATTATCTATCGAGCAACGAGCAATCAAATCACTCCGAAAACTTTGAGGAGCACGAAGGCATTTGGCCTGAACAACCTTCATTCGATTTATGGGCGTATGCAAACAGATCATGGATCGATCACATCACTCCAGCAAGGCTCAGTGAGCCTCTGAATGAAGCTTTGGCTCTATTCTGCAAAACTCGCCTCAGAGATTGGATTGTTTGTGTTAGGCCGTGGGGCCACCCATACGCGGAATATAGTGCGGTTGATGTCATAGAGAGGGTCCGTGATTGGTACGAGGTGAGTCGGTTGTCTGACTTTCTCCAAAACATCGCCGTTTTAAGTCGACATAAGCGTCAGGAAGGCCGCGATGAAAACATCCTGACATTCATCAATAACATCGTCATCGCTAGAAGACAGGAATTGGCCAATGAGAAGAAACGGCGTTTCAGGAGATATTTGCAGAGTCTTTGGAATCCTGCTCCTCGTACTAGTACATCCAAACGGCCTTACACGTTTCGTATACCCCATTGGAAGAAGCATCCGAGAGGTGAAGCCAAGCTGAAGCCATTGCCCACGATACTAGAGGAGTAGGTGTGTGGGTTTGGAGGGGGCGTCTGTACCGGAGTCTTCGAAGCACGTTGCCCCGATATCATCATATCCGAGGGAGAGCTGGCACTGTTGGCAGAGGGGATCTCAAATCGGCAAGAGAAACCATAGGAGTGGGAGAATAGCCTTGTCCCGCTCAATCACAAACTCGAATAAGACTGGTTCTCGCGTGTTCAGCTGAGACTTCGCGAGGCCGGTCGCGAACCTAAGTTCGGCTTGGGCGGAGTGAGACGTCGTCGTGTGTCTGTACTGTTCACTAGTATTCGAATGAACACATCGCTTGTATAGCCCTTCCACTCGTAGTCGGAAAGCGCCGGTCCTAAATACTTGCGCGGTAACTCCAGAGCTTGGGCCTTGTATTCTGAGACCAGCTCTAGGCTCGATAGACTCGCTCAAGCTTCAGGCTCAGGGTATAGACTGTCGGCTGGAAGATAGCCCCTTCCCAAAGTGATGTCTATGGCTCGTCTTGCGACAATAAATACGCCCTTGGGAGCTTCGTTCAGACTCAAAATGAAGCTTTCACCTGACTGTCGCTGCGCGATGCAGCTTTCCGTGAAAGTCCGTGTATCACTATCATTGGGCTGCTAGTGGATCAGCTTTCGCAATTCACGGTAGGTTTAGAACAATCCCACGAAGTGATGAATCTTCCCTGCATCAGAATGAGGTGCATGTTGCCTGTCGTCTTAGAGCGCCTCCAAGGTGGAGTCTCGCTCAGGATTCACACAGGGGCAGGCGCCAGCCTCCCGCGATAAGCTCGGACGCCCGTTGTATTTCTGGTGCTTGTTCTTGTGACTTTGTCGGATTTTCGACGGGCTGTCATGATGACAGACTATCTGCCCACCCATGATGCGTCCCCCTACACAGATACGCTCGTTGTGCTCGACACACCTCAAGACTCACTGCCCCGAGACTCGGCTCCTGCGCTCCGCCGGCGCACAGTAGACCTTCCCAGTCCCAGCTGCCCTTAATCGGTAGACTGGTGAAGAGGCAAGCAGGTCCCAGGAGACGCCGGAAATCGAACGCAAGATGTCGAAGTCGACGATGCGCATGCCGTATGTCGCTACGACGCCCGACAGGGCGGTGTTCGGAGACGACATTCCCCTCTCCCCGTTCGACCGGCTCAAGAACGAGTATGAGGTCGTCCCACCCGAGCTGCCGCTGCGCCTCGAGACGATTCACGAGGTGCCAGAGCTCGAGTACGTGCCTGAGGCAAATGTGCGAGGGCTCGGTGCGCGGTGGCGGCGGTTCCATGCGCGGTTCAGGGCGTTCGTTAACGACAATACGGGCCTGCTGCTCATCGCGGCGTCTCAGGCGTTTGGCTCACTAATGAGCGTAACGGTGAAGCAGCTGAGTACTTGGGACCCGCCGGTTTCCCCACTGGAGGTGAGCCGATGAATGTTCGTTGAGGTTGTTGTGCTACTGACTAATGTCGGTGTACAGCTTATTTGCGTCCGGATGATCCTGACATGGATCTGCTGTGTATCGATCATGTACGTCTGCATCCATTCATTCTGTACTGTGCTATATCTAATCTTTGATAGGTCGATGACGGGCGTCCCTGATCCTGTCCTAGGGCCAAAAGGCATCCGTATGCTCCTCGCCTTTAGAGGATTCTGCGGGTACGCGCATATCCCTTATACCCCTCCTGGGCTTTCTAACACCTAGCCACAGATTTTGTGGTCTCTTCACGACGTACTACTCGCTGCAGTACCTCTCCATCTCCGACGTAACCGTCATCGGATTTCTTGCACCGATGTGTACCGCAGTAGTCGGCGCATTAGTTCTCAAGGAAGACTTTAAGCGTAGCCAGGCGCTCGCCGGCAGTGAGCGCCTCGAACTTGGCTGACTACGAGCAAGCGGCTGATGAGAGGCAGTCTGCAGCTTGGTTGGTGTGGTCCTGATTGCGAGGCCGGCGTTCATTTTCGGTAGCGCGGCAAAGGATGGTGTGCAGGCGCCGATTGGCGATGTGACTACGCGTGCGGAGGGTAGCTTGCGTGAAATTACAGCTGCACAACGTTTGTTTGCAGTAGGGTGCGCATTCCTTACTCACAGATCTTCACGAGCATCAACTGAAGAACATGCAGGGTGTGTTTGTGTGGGGTGCTGGGGGCTACTGGCGCATGTGCGTATGAAACGCTCTCGTATTCCGAGTGCCAGTTCAGAGGGTTGACTCTCAAATTGCAGATACCAGCATAAGAGCGATTGGCAAGCGCGCGCATCCCATGCACAACATGGTTGCGTTTGCCACGCTTTGCATTATCGTATCTAGCATAGCGTGAGTCATCGAGGCCTTAACTTCTAGATGAACAGTCTCACTCAACGATGTATATCCACTAGCATGCCCGTGTCACGTATGCACGTTGTAGTCCCGAAAGAGCCGGCATGGATCGCACTCCTTTTTGCTGTCGGAGTGTGCGGATTTTTGGGCCAGGTTGGATTAATATCTGGATCGTCATTACTTGGCTTTGCTAAAGGAGATTCAGATCCTCATGACCATGGGGCTGCAACGAGAAACAGCTGGACGCGGTACCATGGCGGTCTATATCCAGGTGAGACAGCCGATACTCTTCTGGCACCATCGGCTCATTCATTGAACTTCGTCTCAGATTATCTATGCAACTATATTTGAGAAAATCTTCTTCAACACTACGCCGCCACCGCTCTCGATTCTTGGTACCATCATCATCATGGCATCTGCTATATATGTAGCCGTGAGTTGTTTCCGTACGTATCGATCCGCCGTTGCAGTCTCACCTCGTCCTCCTCAGGTCACGAAGAATAAAATGAGCGCCCAGGCCGACCCCACAGAAGACCCAGCGCTAGAAGAGGGCCTCTTAGCCCATCCAGAAGACGAGGACTATTCGGAAACGACAACAATAAGGGGTGAAGAGTCCCCGATAGGTTCGTCAGGACAGTGGACGCCAGAGATACCCAGCAAATCGCCCTGAGCTATGTTGTGCTGTACGGCGCGGGCATCTCGGTGATACTGCGGCCGGTGTTTTGATAATTATGGACGGTGCATTGTACAGGTACCTGTAGACTAGAACAGTACACGGGCAGTGCGTCAACTACCGGAACGGGTTGCTTCGATTTCAGTCTCCCATACTGAGCATGTGCATTGCAAATTTCCGCATTCGAAAAAGGGGGGCTTTCCTCCAGTGTGCTTACTCGATTTTTGCGTGAGGTTGCGGCCTCGTGCGGTTGCCAATTACGAAATGTAAAACGAAGGAATGAGGTCAGGAGCGGTGCGAAGAGTTTCACGCGGAGGTCGCGACTGCGCGCGTTGCGCGGTGGCGGCACCGTGGCAGTAACGCGTGTCTTCCTGGCAGCCATTAGGCAGCCTTCCTGATCATCTCGAACACGATGACACCGTCTCCGAATAGGGTACGGGACAGCTCTCCCGTCTTGCTCTTAATCTGTTACTCGTGCGCAGCTGGCTGGGCAGAGGGGCCCAAACTCGTGGCCGTCGTCGGGAGACCAGCAGAGTGCCAGGCCGTCGACTCACGGTTGAACCCGAACCGTGAAGCATTTCCGCGGTCTCAGGAGGCGAGCTGAGCTTCCCGGGATCAAAGATCGGTCATTACCTGCCAACTGTCGACCTGCACTCGTGGTGAGTGTTCAACTTATAGTCATCTGCATGGCGACTCCTCGTGCGCGCGGGTGGACACACAATGACACCCTCCAAACCTCCTCCTGCAGATATCTCCGTGAGCCCTCCAACGTCTCCTCCACCCGCGCAACTTTCTCCGGAGAAGCGGGTTGCCTTTCAAGTCATGGATGTCGAGGAGCGGAATTCGAAGAGGTCCAGTGCCTCGTCCCGCAAATCCCGCGCCTCACTACACCTGATACCTACCCCGGGAGTAGAGAGAGTGCTCCCTCCGCGTTATGTGCGTGGCGTTGAGTTATATCTCATATGGGCATCGCTCACCGGACGTTACAGGAGCCACTCATCGTGCGGACATCGCTAGTAATATGTGTGGCTACCTTCACGATTGCACTCGCCATCGCCATAGAAGTAGCCCGGCATATATCTGTCAAGCGTAACGGTACGCTACTTCTTTAATCGCGGGTTTCAGCGAAGCCTATCGTGGATTGTAGGATTTGCTGTTCCATCGCACGACGTGTTGAGATTTGTTTCGCCGTCATTCCTCATTGTATGTGCGACCTTGTCTCAAACATCGCCACATCTCATGAATGTGCCTTCTCCCATCAGTCGTTCTTCCCGACACTGCTAGTGTTTCCACTGGCAACACTATGGCAAGCCATGGAATGGGGTATTCGGTACTATCAGGCGAGTAGCATGAATTGCAATTGCCTCCGACCTGTTGACCAGTATAGTATTTCTTACAATAGCCATATGTCATGATGTCTCAAGGCAGTGTTGAGGCGAGGGACTCAGTGTTACTTGATTACGTGCGTGAAGCCCTCCGAACGTATTGCATTCCTTTATTGACCGTTCTCGATTAGGTGACCATCAAGTAGGCATCGATTTACATTCACTATGAGGACTCTGAGCTTATGTCTGACTGGTTGATTTTGCAGCAAAGTTTTGGCGCTGTTCAAGTCTCTACGACGCAAACACTGGCTCGTGCACATTTCAATATACGCCGCCTTCGCTACATACTTCTTCCAGCCACTTGCTAGTTCTTTCTTCGTACTGCAGGATTTCCTACATCAGATCAGTCAGTATCAGCCAGCTTCATTATCTTCTCTGGGATATCTTACATCTACCCAGGCACCCCGATCGCCATCAACAGTACGCTGGGCCTCTCCCAAGACTTTGCAGACTTGCAAACCGCGAGCCTAAACGCGTTTTCATCTGCTGCGGGTGTGCGTCTGTTCCAATATCCCGTGTCTCCACTATCCGGTCTAATGAACCATCTAGTTCACCGATACTGCGGTTTTCCAACAGCTCAATGACCCACCTTTCGTTATGCAGAGTTGGGCTACTGGACAGTTCCAGGTAGGTCACAATAGACCTTTGGCTTGCATCTTGCGCCCTGATTGCCACTGCCGCAGGCGTTAGATGACCTTGGCTTGAACGCTACCCTAACTTTTGCGACCACGGGTGTCAACTCTCTTCCGAACTGTGAGGTAACCACCTCCCATGTAGACGTGAGTGATACCGCAAGGTCGATCATCAACGCCACCGCTGCAGATGGCTGTTCAGCCACGATCATCTTTGACTCTTCGGTCACGACTACTGTCAACGGCAACCGGTACGCTTATGGCGCTAACCAGACGAACCTTGCATCCTGCGGAGTCAGCCCATCGACGGACATCGACTTCCAACCAGTAGCGTTCTGGTTTTATACCAATTCAACGGGGAGTGCTCAAGCGCAGACCGTCATTTGTCGCCCAGAAATCCAAGTATCCGACGTCAGCGTGACTGTGTGGGTGAACAATAACACGCTGCTCGACGTGCAGCCAAGCGCGAATTACACGGCGGCAAATAATGTTACCGGAAATCCGCTCAATGGCCAGGCGTTCAATGGGTGCGTTTGAGTCTTCTCACCATGCAAGTTCCCTCATAACGCTGACTATGGGATAGGGTGATATTTGATCCTTCTAATGATCCATTCGTGCAGGCTCGCGCGATCGCGATCGCAGCGAGTGTGTCCGGGACCATCTTCAGGTCTGCGCAACAGAACTCCAGCGGGATACAAGCTGTCTTCAATGACCCGTCTGGCTTCGTGTATATTACCGAAGATGTCTACGTATGTCATCCATCCACCCTGCACCGAGTTCGTAGCTGACACTATGGGCAGACACAACACCTCGCTGTGAGCGCCAAGTCGGTATACTTCGTGCCCTCGAACAGCCAAACAACGACACAAGCAATGGTGCTCGAGCAACGACTCCTCATTGAGTGTGTGCCCTCTCTGCTTTCGTCTCCACATCATCACACTCACCCACTCCTTGCCTTTTCACAGGTCGTTCCCGGCGCACGCGCTGGCCGCATTCCTGCTCCTGGTCGGCGTGGGCGGCATCATCGTACACCTACTGCACCGCTATGCACGGCGGAAGCTCTACCTGACTGCGCCGCCGGGGACGATCGCCGCGTCGCTCGCCCTCGCGTACCACTCAGGGATCGGCGACCTGCTCGTGCCGTACGAGGACGAGCAGGGCATGTTGCGGCGCCTCGCGGGCATGCGCTTCCGCCTCGACCGTCGCACAGGCGCGGTCGTCGCGGAGGAGATCGAGAGCGGCGATGAGGGCGAGGGCATGCTCATGCACGCAGCGGGCATGGGTGAGGCCGGTGCCGCGCCGGAGGGAGATGCGGAGGCGAAGCGCGCGATGCATGTCAGCTGGGCGAGCGCGGTGAGCGGCGGCCCGCCGGTGCTCCCCGTGGATGTGCCGTATGAGTACGAACCATTCACGCCGCCTCTGGAAACCCCACCGTTGGAGGTGCAGCAGTCTGAACGGCCTCATTCGCCACGGGTTTGATTCTCTTGGTTCTTGATGTGATCGCTTTGTTGGACCGTCTGTATGTTGCGAACCTGCGCGGGACAATGTTGGTCTTGTTATCACGTCTCATGTTTTGTTACGAGCTACCTAGATTGTCATGGAATGGCGTACACGGCAGCAATCTTAATGGTTGGGATGCATATACAACGTCCCGCACAAAATGATGAAAAATTCATGATCAGAAGGACCATTTGTCAGGATGGTCGGAATTCCATCACGTTGATACTTCCTGTTCAGACGAGGATGCAGCCTAATTGATCATTCTGTTAGATAAACTGCATGCAGGAACGAAAGTACGTCGGGACTTCATCGTGACCGCTGTGTCATGCTACATATTCGTTGATCAAAACGGTATAGAGTTGTCGTGATTCGATGTATCAATGGGCCCCGGCATCCACGGGACTTACATGCGGAATATCGTCTTCGGATGGCTCTATTTCCCAGTGACTCGTGCTAAGCTTGGGCACTGGAATCTCCATAGTGACCTTGCGAAGCATTGGAATACGTTTCGCAATTTGTCCGATGAAGTGCTTGATGTTCATTTCGCGGAAGTATTGGACGTCGGAGGCAGAGTAACGGATATGCTCAGGTCTTGCATTAGTTCGCCAGATTAATGTCAATGATTTGATGTGCAACGGCGACAGCATCTCTAGCACGCTCCTCTAGAAATGAACATCAAGGACTGTCTAGACGGGGAATGACGGACACTCACAGTGATGTCTGAACCTCCCATAAAAAAAATCATGTGGTACGCTTCCAAAGTCAGCCGAAGATCAGAAACCATCGAGACACCACGAAAGATTTGACGGTAAAATTCGACAAGGAATGGTTCGATGTTGAACGTGAGCATGCGAGGACGTATGGCCATCAAAACTTCCGGTACTGATATTCGATGCTCAGGATCGTTATAGCGGTGGCAGTCCAGATGTTTTACTCGGCAATTTAAACCAGCCATGTATATCTCCTCGATTTGGCCTCCCAGATACTCCAGCATGGGCCACTGGTGCGCTCGCTTGTTTCGGTCGTAAACTTGATCCATTTGGTCAGATAAAGGTTCGTCAGTCTTCGGTGCAAACCCGAGATGCTTGAGATTAGGAAACAGTCGAACAAGCCGTCCGATGTCGCGATTTGCGTCGGTAAAACGGATCGTGAGCTTGCATATTGCGAGGAATGGTGTAGTGCCCGTGGGACCCCAGTTGACGCCCCGTAAATCGAGTACTTGCAAGCTCGCAGCCTGTGTGCCCAAAACATCATGCGCGTTTGTC
The DNA here is from genome assembly GCA_000320605.2 of Gelatoporia subvermispora B. Lineage (NCBI taxonomy): Eukaryota > Fungi > Basidiomycota > Agaricomycetes > Polyporales > Gelatoporiaceae > Gelatoporia > Gelatoporia subvermispora. The sequence goes on from KB445799.1 coordinate 835,558, forward strand.
TGGTTCGCTGGCGAAAACGCAGCGCGGAGCTCTTCTAAAGGACTTTGTATGCCTCTGACGAGGTCGGTTGACTGGAACCCTTCATCATCGGCTATTAAATCCAAGCTACGCAAATTAGGAAGAGACTGAATTGCAGCAATAATCGTGGCGTGCCGTTCCAGGACTGAGCTTCCGGTTCGAATTGTGAAGGTATTAAGCGATTCGGCACCCGAGATGACTTGAAACAGAAGCGAGAGTGTCGAAGACGGCACTAGCTTCTTTGACTGTGCGTCCAAGCACACGATGGTGAGCTTTCGTAGATATGCAGGACGAGAGGGTTCCGCCAGCACGAACTTGCAGAACGCGAGTAGCCTTTCCGGATTATCGAGGACAGGTGGTTCTGTCAATACGTACTTGACACCAATGGAATGCAGCATGTGGCATGATTGCATGATAGAGAGGATGTCTTTTCTCTGCAATAGCTCCATGATACAGCCCATGACATCGAGGTCCAATTGAGATCTCGAGTGATGGTCATTGTTCGAGGCGGTGACGGCAGGTCTGGTATGATTCGGTGTAATGCACGGGTCAGGATTGCACTGCATTGGAGGAACGTCGCAAAACTTACGCTGTTTCCCCTTTCATGAATAATGTTCCCTGGGATGTTAAGTGAGGACTGCCCATCTCAGGGACGGTGGACAAGGCAGGCCACAATGCCCATTATCGATCGAGATCAGCAATGTTCGCCTACCAGGTGGCGTGGGAAATATATCTATCGACTCGTGCTGCAGTGATTCATCGAAAGCTACCCTGGAGCACCGTAATCAAGAGTGGACACCTTCACGCTCTTCATCACGGTCCCGAGCACATCTTCTACACTCATCATTTGTTCTACACTCATCATTTGCAAACAGAAGATCTAACAATTCTATGGTACACCCGTAAGTCCATGAAGACGTCGTAGAAACGTACTGTACTTAAGTACTTAAGTTCATATCTTTGAGATCACCGGCAGCTCATAGGACGCCCGTGCCCCGTCCTCAACATCCTTCGGTCCCTCTGCGATGTCTTCCTGGTTCTCAAGCAGCCCTTCCTCGAGCGCGGCGTCGACTGTGATGTCCGTAATGCGATTTCCGGACGTGGTGTTTTTTAGTACCTGCGCAAAGCGTGATTGAGTAGGCACGTGATTGAGTGTGTCCGGGAGGGTACTCACGGCAACGTAAATCGCAGACGCCATGATAACGAGTGTCCCCAGGATGGATAAGAAAGTAGGGGAGGTGTGGAAAAATATCCGCTCAAAAATGGTGGCGAATATGATCTAGGGATACACCAGCACGTCAGCACTTGATGTGTGACCAGAGTCCGGGAGCATGCTTACCTGGAGATAAATTGCCATGCTACCGCGTCCAGCAGTTTCACGCTGAAGTCCCATGGTCAACAGTACCTAGAAATTGCAATAGGAAGACAATAAGACGTGAAAGCGAGCAAACGACACAAAGTTGTTATTCACCTGCGCAATGAATCCGAAGAGACCAATCATCAGTAGCATCGCAAGCCAGTCTGGGCGCGTAGGGATAATGATAGGTATTCTAAGCACGATCATACTGAAAGCATTTGGGGAGAATAGGAACATCAGTGCGTGTGTAGAACTCTATACACTCGGGAACCTACGCAATAGTAGCAACAAGGACGCATTGCGAAGAAAAGAAGACAATATTGTGCAGTGGATGCGCGCGCTTCCCGACCGCGCGGATGGATGTATCTGATTGCGGCCGTCAACATCACATTAACATCGCTGATCTACAATTTATACTCACAGGCACCAGTAGACCCGCAAACTCCAAGTAAGGCCACGCTAAAGAGACATCAATGTACTGTACATGCTAACATGAAGAACGACAGCGTACCCGACAGCGACTAGTCTTTCTGCAGACGTTACGGACCCGGCAGGCTCTATGCCTGTACCGAGTGCATCACCCACTGCGGCGCCGGGATCTGGTATCACGTCGCGAGCCGCTCGACCAAACAAAAACGCCGGGCGTGCGATAAGCACGACACCGGCTAGACTGAACACTGTTGCACATTGTCAGTATTGACACTTGAGGCGCTGAGCGTGTGGAGATGGAGAGCCAGGGAAGGAGGAGAGGGCTACGCACGTCCTGCGAGAGCCTCGCGCTTGGAGAAGTCCTCCTTCAGCACAATTGCACCGACTGCTGCGGTAAGTAGCGGAGATAGGAAAGTTAACACGGTCGCGTCGGACAGCGACAGGTATTGAAGGGAATAGTATATGCCAAATAGGCCAAAGAACCTGACAGGGTGTGTTATTTGTAGCATGGGTGGCAGGACGTGGGATCCTAGGACGTACCCAAAGAAGCCTCGCAACATGAGCAGCAGCCGCACACCCTTGGGGCCGAGGAATGGGTCGGGGATTTGTGCGTAGTACCTAAATACGCTGAGTTAGTTGAGATATTGTATGTAGTTTGAGGTTACCCGCATGTATGCTACGCAGCAGATCCATGTTATACTCTAGATTCATATCCAAAGCTGTTCAACCTTGGTCGCGCGAGCTATGCTGACAGAGACATACCATTCGTACCCAGATTAGCTGGGGAGCCTATTAGTCATGGCATCAGAATGTTTGTATAAGACTCACCTCAAAAGCGTGCACGGGCTCATCCAGACTATTGAGCGTCTTCACGGCAACATTCATGAGCGAAAAGAACGCCTGGGATGCTGCAATAAGGAGCATGCCCGTGTTGTTATCGATTGTTGCTTTTGCACGCTTCAGCATCCTTCGCCATCGCGATGACGCCTTTGCATAGTTTCTATCCAAGTCAGGCCTCCGTGGTGCGGGCTCAAATGTAGGCTTTGTTGTTGCATGGGGTGAGTCGAGCGGGATGTCGAAGTTGGAGACTTCGGGTGTGAGGGACTCGTATGGCTGGCGCGATGTCGTACACAGTGACCTCGTCGTCATTTTCGTGTGGTTTTGTGATAATCGTTATACAAAAGAAGAGATAATGTACAGTCGATACGGATGGTGGGGTAACGGAGCAGGCTTGGACTAGTGCCGGAGTCAAAGGCGCCCATGAATGCTCTCGATCACCATGGGCGCTAATTGTAGCGGAAGTCTAGCGGGATATTTGTCGACATTCAAATTTGAATGATGCTAACTAAGTCTCGCAAGTCTGATAGTAGGTAAACGCTGTGCACCATAGTGGTATTTCAGCTGAGGCAACATCAGGGCTCTTGTCAGCAGTTTGTAGGCCGGAGTCATTGCTCTAATTGTATTACAGTCGATACAGATGAGGTCCAATTGTGATGCAGTACGGCATCTTGATGCACCGGGTACTATCTCAGCATGCTCCCCCAAATATCAAGCAGTATATATATATATCATCGCAGCGTGTATACAACTCTCAGCAACTCAAAGATGAGATTAGAATCGACAGCGAACGAGACAACTGTTTCACGAACGCATTCCGCGGTGCATGAAACGGCGCTTAGCGAGACGCGAGTTCTCACGGGACCGCGTAAGTCGTAGCGCCGACATTGTGCACTGAAGTATATCCCTGCATAAGATCAAAATTCAGCTCAATCTTCGCGCCAGAGATTAAGTCTGATGCAGGACGTGCAGCGTTAGAGATTCTACACGCCAAAAGGAAGTAGATAATGGTGACGATGAGGACCACGAGGAGGCGGGGAGGCACGTTCTGGTGCGGAAATTGAAACTCCGCCCGAAAGGGGAGCCCTAAACCTCAAGTTGGATCCCTTTTTGACCTCGACCCACCTCGGTTGATCTCCTCCTCCCAACGACCCCGTCCCAGTCCATCACCCGTCTTCATCCATGTACGTGTCCTTTCTGTCTTGCAACTCGACCCCACGGTAGTTCCACGCGTGCACAGCGCTGCATGCGATGGACACGCGTCGCCAACGCGCTTTCTTTTTCTCTGTGCTGGAATCAAACATGAACTGATATCGTCTCTAGCATGCGCGAAATCGTCCACCTCCAGACCGGTCAGGTGCGTGAAGTGTACTGCGCGGCCAGCGCGCCAGCTGACGCGGTGAAATACACAGTGCGGTAACCAGATTGGTGCCAAGTTCTGGGAGGTCGTCTCTGACGAGCACGGCATCGAGCCCGATGGCTCGTACAAGGGCACCAACGATCTCCAGCTCGAGCGCATCAATGTGTACTACAATGAGGTCGGCGGGAACAAGTACGTTCCTCGCGCCGTCCTCGTCGATCTCGAGCCCGGTACCATGGACTCCGTCCGCTCTGGTCCTCTCGGCTCGCTCTTCCGTCCAGACAACTTCGTGTTCGGCCAGAGCGGTGCGGGTAACAACTGGGCGAAAGGACGTGAGTGCTACATGTTCTCTGGCAGCTGTGCGCGGCGGTTGTGCGCTGTCGACGCGTCGTGCTGGCGCTGCGACGCGTGCATGTCGCCTGCCCTCGCTGACGTGTCACGTTGATCGGTGTATGCTCACGCTCTAACTCGCTCCCAGACTACACGGAGGGTGCCGAGCTGGTCGACTCTGTCTTGGATGTCGTCCGCAAGGAGGCGGAGGGAACCGACTGTCTCCAAGGTACGTCGAAGTCCATTGCTTCCTGCCAGCGTGACGGTCACGATGTCACATCGTGCTCCGACGCGCCTCCCGAGTGCAAGCAATGCTTATGCGTTTGCGCAAATAGGTTTCCAGATCACTCACTCGCTGGGTGGTGGTACCGGTGCCGGTATGGGTACGCTACTGATCTCGAAGATCCGGGAGGAGTACCCCGACCGTATGATGGCCACCTACTCTGTTGTCCCCTCGCCGAAAGTCTCGGACACCGTCGTTGAGGTAATTTTTGCAGGATTGGGAAGAAAGGACGCGATGCTCAAAATTTATGCTGTAGCCTTACAACGCGACGCTCTCCGTGCACCAGCTCGTCGAGAACTCCGACGAGACTTTCTGCATTGACAACGAGGCGCTCTACGACATTTGCTTCCGGACACTGAAGCTCTCGACACCAACATACGGTGACCTCAACCACCTCGTCTCCATCGTCATGTCCGGTATCACCACTTGCTTGCGTTTCCCCGGTCAGCTCAACTCTGACCTCCGTAAGCTCGCCGTAAACATGGGTTCGTTGTTCATCCCATCCTTCGGCGGCGACTGCTCACGACTTGCACATACAGTTCCCTTCCCCCGTCTCCACTTCTTCATGACTGGTTTCGCACCGCTCACCTCCCGTGGCAGCCAACAGTACCGTGCCGTCACCGTCCCCGAGCTGACCCAGCAGATGTTTGATGCGAAGAACATGATGGCTGCGTCGGACCCCCGGCACGGTCGTTACCTCACTGTAAGCCGTTTATGGGCGTTCAGTGGTGTCCTAGTGGTCTTACTGGTTGATCTGCACAGGTCGCGGCTGTCTTCCGTGGCAAGGTTTCGATGAAGGAGGTTGAGGAGCAGATGCAGAACGTGCAGAACAAGAACTCTGCCTACTTCGTCGAGTGGATTCCCAACAACGTCCTCACCGCACAATGTGACATCCCGCCGCGTGGTCTCAAGATGGCTGTCACCTTCCTCGGAAACTCGACCGCCATCCAGGAGCTGTTCAAGCGTGTTAGCGACCAGTTCACTGCCATGTTCAAGCGCAAGGCGTTCTTGCATTGGTATACTCAGGAGGGTATGGACGAGATGGAGTTCACTGAGGCCGAGTCCAACATGCAGGATCTCGTCGCGGAGTACCAGCAGTACCAGGATGCTACGTACGTCATTCATCTATAACTTGTTTCTGCCATTGCTGACATTGACTTACAGCGCCGAGGAGGAGGGCGATTACGAGGAGGAGCTCCCAGTCGAGGAGGAGTAAGCACTGTACATACTTCTCACACCGGAGCCTGTCTCCCGCACGGGCGGGGAAAAGTCTACCACTACCTACGTATTCCCCTTCTATTGGTCGCTTTCTGTGTTCTCTGCATGTCTTTCTTCTACGTCCATGTGCCGTTGCATTGCCCGTGCCGGTGTCAGCCTGCTGTCGCGGGCACGAAGGCGAAGTTACCCTAGTCCGCATACCTCCTGATGCCTCAAGTCTCTACTCTACGTCGATGTCTCTGTTACACGCGTTGTCGTCGTCATGAAATTAATGCCCGTCTGAGGGATCTGTTGATACCGGGAGCGTCGAGGACGCATTGAATGATTACTTGGGCTGGGCCTGGATTATTGCGTCCCTACCTGGCCTCAAAAACTGTCTCAGAGAGCGGTGTTGACTGAGCTGCGGAAACATCCGGTTGATAGCAAAGGTCCTGCACTGGGGATTGTGGTTGGTGACAACATCCCAGCCGTTCGTCACCTCGAGCCTTCGTCTTCGTCTCTAGATTGGAGTCGAAGATATTGAACGCTTGACTCAGGTCATCTTACACGCTGACCATACAACCTCAATATCTTTTTCTGCAAACATGTCCCGAGATAGATCAGACCTTCGCAAGCAAATCAACTCTGCTGAATTGTGTGGGCGTAATTGCGATGTCGATGGCTGTCCTTCCTTCAAGCCCTTACATTCATTTTTAGATCGAAATTGAAGGTCTCCGACGCTCCACTCACGTCATTCGAACTGTTCTCCGTACGGTTTGAGGCTCTCGTTTGACAGAGACGTGCTCAAATCAGATCATGGATGCCGAGGTAGAAACATTGGAAAGCGTCCGCAGGAGGCAAGTGATCATTGTTGCCCAATGATCCACTTCATGTCTGACTGAACCACCACAGGGCGTTGCTTTCCTACAACTCTGCGCCCCTTGGACGTTGGTCGGAGTCGAAGCTCAACTTCGACATATACGAGCATATCATGTCAATTCTGGCAGATAAGGAGTTCATCGCGATGATGTGCACTTGCTCGACGCTTCACTCGGCCGGCATCAAGCACCTTCTAAAGTTGCCCGTCAAGCTGTCAAGTGTCTGGGGCATGCAGACGTTCTGTCAATTCATATCGCAGGATACCCCGAGACGAGTCAAGCTCATCCGAACGCTGCGTTTGAGTTTGAAGATTCATATGGTTGCTCATGCAACGGCAGGCCTTCTGATCCAGCTCTTGATTGATGCCTCTGGTCTGCGAAGGCTAGAGAATGACATTGAGGCAAAGCTGTTGATGGAGTAGCATGCCTTCGTGCAATCACCGTACGCTATGCGGAGTCTCAGGTCATTGATCCTATGGTGGTGCCGCGACACGGAAGATGTGGAGATACTTGGGGTGTGTACAAACAACCGATGTGCGGACAAATAGAGGTAAACGGCAATCGGTGGATATCAAAAGTCGTTGAGGCCGATCGCTTGCAAGACTCACTACAGATGCAGCGGCAATCAAGGATTCATTTGAAAGCTTCTGCCTTCATCTCGAGCTTCCATCTTCCGATTGAAGCTGAGAATAATTGACTCTCGTCTTGATATTATACCACTTCCAACAACTTCGACCTCCTGCAGAACAGACTCGGCGGACAAGTTCTCGAGATAGGTAGATCATGGATACCGAGCTAAGAACGTTTGGAGGCGTTGTCGAGAGGTGCTTGAGGATTGTTTCTCGATCACCCACTTAAAGCCTGACGGATCATCCAGGCCTTTGCTGTCCTACGACTCCATGCCCCTTGGACGTTGGTCGGAGTCAAAGCTCAACTTTGACACATTCGACTGCATCATGTCGATACTAGCTCCCAAGGAGCTCGTCGCGATTATGCGCACTTGCTCGACACTTCACTCGGCCGGCGTCAAGCACCTTTTAAACTTGCCTATCAAGTTGTCAAGGGCCCAGGACCTGCAGGTGTTCTGTCAATTCGTGTTGCAAGATACCCCGAGACGAGCCAAGTTCCTCCGGACCATATATCTGGAACATGGCGCATGCGACTGGGCAACGATAGACCTTTTAATTCAGGTCTTGTCCGACGCCTCTGGTCTCCAGAAGCTGGAGATTGATACTGAAGCAGAAATGTTGATGGTGAACCCTTCCCTTGTGCAGTCACCGCACGTTGTGCGGAGCCTCAGGTCACTAACCCTTTCAGATTGCTACGAGAATGATATAGACATACTCAGGAGCTTAGAATCTCCCATTGAGCAGCTCAAACTCATATTCGCTTCGGAGGTTCGGATCACCGACAGCTCGCCTCCGCTCCTGGCCAACTTCTGCGGCACCTTCCAGACACTCTGCATTCACGGATACTATGCCCTTGAAAGCGAGCCACCTATAGTCCTTCACTGCGTCCGCACCCTAGAGATGTCGTTCTTCTGCGCCTCTTACGATACCAGAAGCTTATGCGCCATGTTTCCCAATGTCGTCCACATGAAGTTCTGCGATGATTCGTGGGAAATGGATACCGTCAATCTGGAAGGCCGGTTCGTGCATAACCAGGGATACGACCTTGATCAGCAATGGACACATCTCCATTCACTACATGGCTTGGCTCGGGCCATTCACGCTGCATGTTTACGATGCGAATCTGACGACCTGGACGTCGAGGTTGGCATCGAGGACCTTCACAAATTCATTCAGATGATGTCTCATCTCCGGCCGCGAAGGCTCAATATCACAGTAGATCTCATCGAACGGTTTGACTTTATGTGGGACTATATCCCCGAGCCGCTTGACACAATCTTTGACCTCGTTCGATCTTGGTCCGACGTAGAGGATGTCAAGCTCACGATGAGAGTAGACAAGGTCGATATGATGGAAACATTTCTTGTGAGTTTGCTGCCGGGCTCATGGCGATCCTTGCATAATGACTTGGCTACAGGATGCGTTCGCCAACATCCCAGACAGGTCGAGAATAGAGCAACTGGAGATTGATGTTGAATACGAAGAGGGAACACAGTGCGATGAAGAAGATTTAAACGACCTTGCAGGCAGCTTCAAAGAGATCGACGTGCCCAAGCATGTTGCGAGGATCAGTCGGGCATTACCTGCCCTCCGCAAGATAACCGTCTTCGTCCCGTGTAATTCGCGCTCTGTCTGGCTTGTCGATCGTTTGGGGTCCAGAGCTATTGCAACCCGTCAGTCATGGGAAGAAGACCCGGGCGATTGGTACGATGAGCACTTCTACGACAACCGCAACTTGAATATCGACTTCGATGGCAATGGATATGAAATATAGTCGGGCGATTCGTGCTACGGGCGTCGGGAAGGCCCGGGAGGATCTTCTTTGTACCAGCCTCAGAGAGAACCGAGATCGGTCTGGTGAGTTCCCCCTTGTTGCAAACTGCGCATCTTCCATCAATGACGCTGCCCCTCGTAGGTTTGGCTTACGATTCAGCAAGTGAATGGACGTTGGTGGTGCGGCGGTTGATTAGTGTTGATTATCAGACTTGGAAGGTGGCGACAAATTGACTGCCGGACCGCTGAACATCCTGCATCTTATGTCCAATTAGATACGAATAGGATATGAACCGTACCGTGTTGCTTCGCGAAGCTCATATACAAGCTGTGGCAGTGCCGACCTATCAGGGCGTGGAAAAGTTTCCCAATTTAGATTTGCAGAGGCAGTTGCCAGAAGTTCCACGGCCTGCCTCCTCTTTCCTGAGTCCTCACTTGGAAAGTTTACTCTCGACACTCGTCGCACTCCATACGAATCTTAACGGCCACCAACGTCGCAGCAGAATTGCACAGACAGCATGAACTCTGGATTAGGGCAGTCAGACGTCGTCATCGGGAGGTATGTGACTATAGTCCAATGCATCCTCCGAGCAGCTAACGAATATTGCCGCTTTATAGTTTCTCACGTCCAGGGCGTTGGATGCAGCCGAAGCTCAACCTTGACATATACGATTATATCATGTCGCTGCTAGATCCCGACGAACTGGTCTTGATGATGCGCACATGTTCGACGCTTCGCTCAGCCGGCATCAAGTATCTCGTGAACTGGCCGGGCAAGTTGATCGGAACCGAAACCCTGCGGTCGTTCTGTCAATTCGTACTACAAGCTACACCAAGTAGGATCGGGCTTCTTCGGACCCTCAGTCTGGACCTCGCATATGCTACATCACGGGATAGAGCAACTTTAGACCCTATTATCCAGGTTCTGTCTCAGGCCCATAATCTGCGGAGGCTGGAGATGGCCACTGGAGCGGACATGTTGTTGCTGAATCCCGATCTTGTACGGGTGCCATATGCTATGCGGAGTTTGAGGTCGTTGGACCTTGGGCAGTGCGGCCCCGAACATGCCGATCTGCTGAGGACTTTGCAGTCCCCCTTAGAGGAGCTTAAACTCACGTTTATGCGCCTACCTTGGAACCTTTCCCGAAGATCACCCTCATTGTTGATAAACTTCCGCGACACTCTACACACACTCTCCATCTACGGTTATCCGCTCGCAAACGAAGAGCCCATAGTGCTCCCACGTGTCCACTCTCTCGAGACGTCGTTCTGTGATGTTTCGTATGACACCACGAAGATGTTTGCAATGTTCCCCAACGTCACTAGCATGAAATTCGGTGATTGTTCCTTCCTGAGCCTGAGCATGACGGACGACGAGATGGACCAAGTGATCAAGCGCAATGAGGCTCTCGGTCTTGATCATCAATGGGTACACCTCCGATCACTCAAAGGTTCGGCACAAGTCATCCACGAAGCGGGCCTGAAATGCAGTGTCGATGACTTTCAAACATGCCTTGACCTAGAGGACGCACAATGCCTCATTGGGCTGATGCCCCAACTGCACGTACGAACCCTCAACGTCGAGTTGGAATTTTACCAGTTCATGAGCGATCTGTCTGAGCTCGCCGATGATCACTCTGAGCTACTCTATGAGCTGGTTCTGTCGTGGTCTTCTGTCCACAAACTCGATCTCTGGACGCAGGTAGACTGCGGTGGCTCAGTAGACGACATATTTGTGAGCACAACCTTCTGTCTTGACATTGCCTCTTTGTGACTGCCGCGCATCCAGGATGCGTTCACCAAGCTTCCAGCCTCATCGAAGATAGAGCAGCTGTCGATCGAGGTCACATACAACCACCCTCCCGACCGCGACCCAGACAATGCGAGCACAGTCGCAAAGCACTTCAAGTCAAGAGATGTCCAACATTACGTCACAAAGATCGCCCGAGCATTACCTGCTCTGTCTAACATGACTGTCCTCATCTCATGCAATTCGCGATCTGAATGGAAGATTGTTCGCTCAACACGCAAACTTGCCGTGATCTGTTGCCTGTGGGACAAAGATCCCCAAGACTGGTATAACGGCAACTCCTGTTCTGATGACGAAAGTGACGAGGGTAGCGAAGACTATCAGGCCATGAAGGCCAAGTTCGATGAATATTGGCCTGATGACATCGAAGATCTCTTTGCTTTGGACGATTTTGATTACTGATCTGGTGAGTGCACGACTTACAACATCATTCCTTCGTCATACATAACAGCATGTACTGAACGGACCGCATGACGGTCGTGTTTTACATGCTCTGTAGCTAATAGACTCGGTAATTTGTGCGTTATTATACTTGGGATATGTTGAACCAGTCCCTACTGCCACCCCGCGTCGAGAATGTACGAGATCCTCGCAGCGCGACCAGTCTCCACAGGCTGATTATGAGATTCTGCGGGCTCGGTATGAGGCGTAGCCACGCACCAGGCCGCGTGTCAGGGATGATTTGCTCATTCAGACTATATTGCGGTTTGCACATGATGTAGTGCCATTGAACTTGTGACTGCACGCTTGCAGCAGGCTTACGTAGTCTAAATTGGGTTCCGTGAGTCGGGTGCAACATGGAGTCTGGTGGGAAGCGCTGGGTTATGGATCAGCTTGGCGGTTTCTGGAGCTAGATTCTAGCCCACAATTGAGCAAAGAGCTAATGGCTGGACCCTGCATACCTCACGAGCTTCGGCCGCCCAAGTACACACCGATCAGTATTTTAGGGGGCTCACAGGGGCTTGCTACTGTCTCCTCATGCATGTTAAATGAGCAGAACGCGCTCTTGTAGCCGTTCACACTTTGCCAGTGATTTTATCTCCAGGCCAAGAACACTACTATCGTAGGACTCTGGTACGCACCTTAATACTACTAAGAAACTGTCGAGTTGCCTTGGCGCGTCCGAGGTGCCTTCGGGGTATTCACCACGATCTTGACGCACTTGGTGCGATACACCGTGCTGGCAAGCCTCACAAGGAAGGCTCAAGCTGGCGCAAGGTGGCTAAGACAGCTCGACATTTCACTGATGCCGCTCTGCCAACTCTTCACAGTATAACCTTCTGAAGACTCATAGCCACAGACGTGTACCATCTGCTCGAGCTCCATGTCTGCTGCTGTCATTGAACATGGAGAGGATTCGCATCTAGAACTCCTTAGCGGCACCCTCGGATCCAACGACCAGACCACGTTGACATACAAGGTCGACGACCTGGATGTTGAGATGAGCGAGGACGAGATCGACATCTTCGCTCAAGTCCTCGCAAACACGCGTCCAGATGCACTCAGAGCGGAAGTATACTTGAGATTCTGCAGCTTGGACGATCTCAAATACCTCATGACGGAAGTTGCACAAGTATCCGACCTCCGAATGCATTTTAGGTTAGCGCCAGGCTCGTGTTACTTGGTTCCGATGATTGTGGTACGTCACTGGCCCTCTCTGTAAGTATGTTCACGCACGGGCTCATCATGATCTCAGGAGGCCCTGAGAGCGACACCAGAGGGTGCGAAGTTCCAGGATGTTGATATGTCCTTCGAGTTGGAGGGAGACGCTTCGACATACGATGTCGGAATGATGGAAGAAGAGGAAGAGACGCTTGGCTCGGTGGATATCGAGTCGCTGGTCAGGAAGATGGCAGAACGCGCCAACAGCTTGCGCAAGGTGGCCCTATGGATACCTGGTCTCTCCGAATCTTCATGGACGATTCAGCGTTCTGGAGATACGCAGAAGGGCGGACTGGTGGTTGGACGAACCAGCTGGCAGGCGTTGCCATCGAATCATTTGGATGCAACCCAATAGTAGGCAGTCCCTGCATCTCAAAGTCGTGGAGGAACGCAGGATAATGGTTGGCTGACATATTGTACATTGTTCGTACTGTATCCTGTATTACACGAAACCTCGAATCTCGATCGAGAGACGATGAGCGGGCGCACAGGATTTGGCCCGCCTCGAATCCCAAATTCATGTCACATTCTTCGGCTGCTCTCCGGGATTTCCCTCGATCCGCAAACCTTCCGCAGAAAAAATGAGCCTGATGAGAACCCATTAAGCACAACGGATCACTGACGAGTTGCGGTTGGTATACGATTTGCTATGCGGACTCCGAAGTTGACGTATCACTATCTGTAAACGAAGACTGTATACCAGGGGAGATTTGCAGCGGAGTCTGGCGCAGTGTAAACATTGTATAGGCATCACGTTTCAGTGGCACCTCGCGAATATCCAATATAAAGTGTGAGATGATGATTGAGGAGAGCCTGTAGTTGAGGTCGATTAGAGATTTTCCACACCTGATTCACTTCGAAATGCGTACGACATTGCAAAGTCGGTCAAGCTCCCAAATGTCTAAGCGGTATATCAGAGAGGTGCTGGATACAACACAGCATTTACCAACATTTGTCATGAACAGCACCATCTGTATGCTGTTAATTGCGAATAGAAGGCTGACGCGAGCATATGAATAGTATACCTCCAACATATATGATTGAACACTTACGCGAAATAAAGACTGCCTGGATCGATTGATGAACATCTGAGTCGAAAGTTGCACTAGGGCGCACCATCTATTATAAGTAGTTTCTTCAAAGGTGATCGCGCTCGAGTGCGACAACTCGACAGTGTCGCGTACAACACAATGATATCGCTAAATATAAGGGAAATGCGGGTCGCAATTTCACCTAGAGGTCAAGGAATGAGCCTAACATAGTTATACAAGGGTAGAATATTACATCTGCAGGGAAATGTCAGCTTGAGTATAGGTAGAAAACCGGATTACGAACGTGTCACTCAGAGCTACTGGCGGGTTCCAATCGTTGATGCATTCATTTTCGCTCAAGGAAGTCCACAAAATCTGGCTAGTACAAGAGTACTGTCCGGGTCAAACTAACATCATATGCAGGATGTGATGTATATGATCACGGCACTCACTATAGTAGTCCCAAACGGAACTAGACCGAGCGCAAGGACCAACAACGTCAGCCGATTACCACGACGGCTGAAGATAGACACGCGTAGTGCAGAGAAAGCTTCGCATTGAAGATCTCAGCATGTTTGTTCATGCCATCCACGTAAAAACACTGACTTGTCCAGGAAAGATAAAAGACGAGCTGAGATATAAATGGCTGGATTTGGAACAGTATGCACCTATATTCGTGAACAAATATGGTTTCCAATGAACTTCCGCATATTTCTTGTGCAGTATGAGATACCCACAGCTAAGCATCTTATCAGAGATCAATAGATTCAATATAAGTACAGATGTTACGAAGGTCGCTGACCTTGATAGAAGACCACTTCACGAAGTACTCGACGACCCAGAAGATGGCTTGGATGAGCATATTATAACGGTTGACAAAGAATATAATGGTTGCACAGTTCGTCTTCCGCTTGGAGGCCCAAATCTCATCAACCTCAGCACCGAAGGTAATCAAGTAGTCGTATAAGATTATCACTAGCAATAGTCAATGTGAGTCGCCCGACCATCGATTCACAAAGGTGCCGTGCAACATACAGTTGGCACTCAGTTGACAGTAATCAGCTGTCCGGCTGTGAAACATGTATGTTGAGTGACGAGTCTTGATAGAGCAATCGATGCATGATGGTGGGAGGAATGCACCTCTGAGCAATTTCAGATAAATAAGCGGACAGCGACCCAGAGGATGTTGAAGACACCATGCTGTCAAATGACTTGGGGCAGCAGAGACAACGATCGTGGTGCGGCAGCCTTTTTATCTTAAATATGGTTCATACTGTGACCTGTAGTAGGCGGAACACTTCCTTCGGGATCTTGGATTAGACATTGAAGATGGCATCGCGAGAAGATCTGATACTTGAATATCCCTGTCGCTAAGCACTGACGTTGACACGACGGACCTGATTTGAACGGGCTGAGACATGTTTTGTGAACATTGATCATCCAAATAACTCACTTTGATACAACGCGTACTATGAAACAATGTTTCTTGCGCGCACATTTCAAGAACTATCTGTTGGATGAATTTCGCAAGCTCGCAGCCCCTGGCATACGCAACTTGCGTATCCATCGATGGAACCGCAGTGGCTCACCGGAGATGGCGTCGCTAGTGCGAGTCATCTTCCACTGAGTAGATGGACGGTATCTATCACTAGCGCGCTCAGCACCAATCGTAACATGCAAAACGGCTTCTGCAAAAGGGACATATTATCTGATACCGCATCTCTCATCTACTTCTGCGCCTCACCTCTTGTCTCCTCGATGGTGGGTCGGGGTCCAACGCGTGGAACGCTGTGCGGAATCTAGCGTAACGATCTCATCGACCTCGTTCACTGACGACTTTAGTCAGATCACTTCCGCATCTGGAGTAGAATGCAGCCGCATTGATCTTGCAAGATGTCATGCTAATGCAGTGTGGGATCATGATGAATGCAACCGAGTACTCTGGTATTTGATCATTTCTTTACCCGATCCCTCTATCCATTCATGCATGTTCCTGAGCTGAGAAAACCATGTCAACTGAGCTGTGATCAGGCATTTCCTAGCTGAATACGCCCAGAGCTCTTCCGAGCTGGTCATAGCAACCGAGTTTATCAGTGTCCAGGAAAGGATGCACTTGAAGGCATATGGCACCCACAAACCGTACGTCGAGGTTGACAAGGAGAATTAGGCAAGAAAATATAAACCAGGAGGAATGAGAGGTATGCATACACATTATCGTCGCCTACACGACGCTGAATACGTACTGTGTATGCAAGCACCCTCTCCGTCATCCCTGGACCGCGGAATGTGAGCCGATACAATAGAGTAAGGATAGTCATGTTATAGGTGTGAATGAATGAAAGTGGGGGCAGTCCAGGAGGCACAATTGACGTACGGACAGGGAAGCGGCACGCACAGTAGCCAAATGTCGTGATCACTGGCGGGGAGCAAATAAGCAGAAATAGGGGCGGTAAGAGTATTTGGGTATCCGGGCGGCTGTACAGGGAGGTATCCAGATGACTCAATTCGCACGGGTAGGGTGACCGAACCGGAGAGATGTGTCGCCGACGAGAGGCGCAGGAGCAGACGAGAGTAATGGAGGAAAAGATGAAAGAAGATATCATAAGGAATGTGTCCATCAGATTGAAAAGAATGGCTGTTCGCTGCTCTGCTGTTGTTGCTGGGAGAATGGATTGTAACTCGATTGCGGCGCGCCCGTCTGCTGATTGGCGAGTCGGCCGGTGTGCTGCCCGTACCTGGTTCGTCATCAGTACCGTATGCTCTGAGCAAGGCAGGACCTGCACCGTAGAAAGCGTGAGGGAAGACGTACCGCAACTGGCCAAAGTTTCCGAAGGTGTCTACGCCGTCGTCGCCCCGGTTTGCAAAGAGACTCGCGAGATGCGAGTGGTCCTGGTCCCCGCGTGTCTTCACCTGCGGTACACCCTGCTGCGGTGGAGCGGACTGCGATGGTGGCGGGGGCGACGTGCTATTCGCGTACGTCCCTTGGAGGTTGAAGGCAGGGCCCGCGCTCTGCGGACCGGGCGATGCGCTGAATCCAGATAGCGATGTCGACAGAGAAGGAGGCGCGGACGGGGCAGGGGCAAACGGATTATTTGATCTGCATCAAATTCATGAGACGATGGCGCGGCTAAGATAGGCAGAACACACCCAAACCCGGTAGCCTGTGGCTGCAGACCCTGCGGCGCAGCCAGAGCGAACTGCTGCTGTTGCTGAAATTGCTGTTGCTGTTGCTGTTGCTGGTATTGGAGGAGCTGTTGCTGACGCATCCACTCCTCTTGCTGTGCAGCCTGCTGTGCCTGTAACATCTGTTGCTGCTGCTGTTGAGCTGCCCACTCCTGCTGCTGCTGCTGAGCCGCCCACTCTTGCTGCTGACGCAAGTACTCAGCCTGTGCAGCCTCCTGCTGCGCTTGCTGCTGGTATGGATTGAACGATGTATACTGTGCAGGCACCTGCGTGAATTGAGGTTGTAGGAATTGGTTCTGCTGCACAGATGTATCGATGAGCGGGAAGGGGTTGGTGCTGTTCGAGCTGTGAAATTATACGGATAAGGTCTCCGATACGCAATGATGAGAATGGAAGGTGCGTACGCAGGGTTGGAGTCGTCAAACAACGACGCCTGGTTGGAATCCTGCATGGCCTTGCCACGGCGGGCTTCCTCTTCCTTACTCAGCTCAATCGCCTGCTGCAGATCCCGCTCTTCCGCCGTGAGCCGCTGCCGCGCCTGCTCCTCGGCAAGAGACTTCTTGCTCTCCTCGATTGCACGCCGGAGCTCGTCATCCCCGCCTGCTGGCATTGTCTGCCCACGCCGTGGGTTTGTGCGGGAGCGCCGGCGAGTATTCTCGTCCTCCTCTTCATCTTCGGGCGTACCACCGCCACCACGGACCATGCGATCCCGCATGGAGGCACGCGAGCGGCGCTCCTGGCGCAGCCGAGCCTCATCTTGCAATAAGTTCGTGATGTCTTTTGCCTTCTGTCGTACGTTCGCGCCTTGGTCTTTCCCTTCCTCATCGACGTACTGGAACTCCTTGAGGGTCTTGATGATGTAGAGGTTGTCTCGGAAGTAGATCACGACATTCTCAGAGCCAGCATGCAGAAGGTAGTCGAGCACTGTAAGAGACTGCACGAGTCATGAGATAGGTAGAGGATATGTAGTCGTTCGACATACTTTAAACACGTGCCGCCAGTTCTTGCCCTTGTCGTTCAGTCGTTTGTCCAGCATCTCCATGATCTCGATGAAGTCGTTCCTGTCATGCAATGAGATCCGCACTACATCGCAAGCCGAGACGACCCACTGATTGTAAGTCATCTGTGCAATCTCGTTCATCTGCGTCCCGGAAGGTCCCCATGGGTCATTAGACGTTGCATCGCGGACTTTGGCCTGCACGTCAGAGTATCCCTTGGTGTAGTTCTTCGCTACCCGGACAATGCCTTTGCCGATGTGTTGCATCGTTGATGCTGTGCGCTGGTGTACTGCCCAGAATAAAAGTACACCTCTTGAGACTTCTGCTCGTTGAGGTCAGAGGGAAGGAGGGTATGGGTTAGATGAGAGATATAGTGAGAAAGGATGAGTAGTGCCACCGGCATCACCCTCGCAGCTGACGCTTGACGCCCGTGGGAGAACCGTTGCTCAAGTCCACGACAATCTCTACTTTCCGTACATCTTCTACGATATACGCTTTTCACGGCTTGTTATTAATGCAAGTCACTTTCTGTGTTCTCGGGGCCCATCAGCAATCCTACGATCTTTGCTGTTGCTGAGTATAGTTGGTCGCTTGTTGTGATTGCAGCGCGGCACCATAAGACTGCGCCTTCCAGGTGACGACAGGTAGTACTGTCACATACCGTGTCAGTGCTGAGTATCGCACTGAGGCTTGCAAGATCACGGATGTGAAAAGGAAGGTCACCTCAGCTCCCAGTGAACCCCACATATCTATGACGATGCTCTAAGCCATATTCAGCGTTTGGCAGTCTGGCGCCACGACTAGCCACCATTTATCAAATCGGTCATGAGTGCACACCGTAAGTGTCGTATTCTTTCCTTTCTTCGAGCTACCATCCCATGCGCACACGCTGAACATCGTGTTCAGGCTTTCAATCAGAATCCAACGGGGAAAATCGCGTCGCGTCGCGTCTCCATGATATCGACCTACTTTTGCAAAAGCTTTCGGCATCTAGCACTGCCAGGATATCGAGTATTGTATTCTCTCCCGGTCTATGTCGCAGTAGCAGAGTACCTAGACAACGATGTCTGTGGGGCCGACGCCAGCACCAAATTGACCAATCCGTATGGTCTCGGTTTGTCCCGCGGCACGAAGTCTACTGTCCATAACGAGCACGTCCCGCAGACTCCATTGACGTTCACATATCTCCAATCACGTTGTTATACTGAAACTTGAATATATAGTTAGGTTTTATCACGCGCAACTCAACGCACGGCCAACATACTTATTGGACACTGGCCGTGAAAGTGGGCGATAAGAAGGCGAACCACCTATGAGTGTCGTCAGTACACGACATCTGCGATCGAACCGGGTCACCGGCACCGGTGTATATGCGACAGCTTGCGGAACTCAAAATGCATGACAACAACTATGTATCCCAACGAAATTTCAATTTCCCGGCCGTAGCTCTGCAAACAAATTCCGAACTAAATCTCTACAGCCTAATCATCGTCAACCACCATACTGTGGCACGCCGCTGCACACCAGATCCATCGTACCCTCGGAACCTTCGAACAAATCCCAGGTCTGCCGCACTCACGATGCTGATGCATTCCGCCTCCAGAAGAGTCCGCCCTGATGGCCCATATTCCCGCTCAACTCTTCGTTACCGGTCATATGTAGGGCTCGAGACCCTATACATAACGAACTTGGCAAGAGGCTTGCGGTAGGGTGGGTCAGATCTGCCAATCTTCGTCGACTGTCCTTGTCCGTGCGAGCCTTCAGCGGTATGAAGTATGGCGGCAGGCCAACCGCTGGATCGTCTTCGGTTGACTCAGCGCAGGTTCCAACTGTCAGCTAAGAGATCTATCTGATAGTGATAGTCTTTAGCGACGTCGTCAGGGAAGCCACCGGGGTTGCACGTCAACACCTTTTACGCTATCGTCAATAGCCTATTCGTATAGGTCCATGTGGATGCGCTCCCATTTCGGGTGGTTGCGTATGACTTACGCCATTGATCGGCGCTTAGTACCTTGCTATGGACTCCAATTTGGACCTAGAGCACATGCAAATCTAGACGAGGCGCTGGAGCTGGCGAAGACTAGCGTCTCCCGCCCCCTGACATATCAGCTCGCGACAACTCTAGCTCCTGCCCTGACATCCCGGGAGAACGTTTGTCTGCCATGACCCAAGTGCTGTTACCAGTGAGCAAACCTGTTGAGAGTCAAGACAATATGGAGCCGCTTAGAACATGCTTTCCTATCTTCTGCACAGGCAACCTCCGTGGGAGGGGATCCACGCCATGTAATAAGTCTTCATCTAAGGCGTGCCGCATTAGTGGATTGATCCTGCTGCCAGTTCCGCTCGTTCCTGAGCAGACCTCACCCCAGTCCAGGAAGTATTCTGACCGCTATCTTAGGCCCCTGATCGAGAACGAACTGGACTATGTGTCACTTCAGTGTGTGTGCTCATGCAGTAGATGGAGGTAGTTGGACGGCCAGGTACAGGTAGGTTTGACGATCCCGAGAGTAGGGGTGGGAGCGGGGCGACAGTGGCCTGGAAACATAATGACACATACCTCATGTTGTGCGTATGAATAGGAGAGCGCCTTTCATATAAAGTAGTACCGTACTGACACTGTTTCGTATAGCGGACCGGTCGGTAGCTGCATTCCATGGAATGACACATAGTCTGGACTACGTGCTGTCTTTAGACTTTCCAACCTCTTGTGGGTTCAAATACCTTTATCTTACATGAGAAGACATTGCCATGATCAAGAATAGAACTGAGAGCGTCTGCATCTGTTCTTTCTACGCCACCTGAAGGTCGAACATGCGATATAGCAACCTCGTGCACAACTCTGTATTGCCGAGAAAACAGCATTTCCGCGCATCACAAAGTCTGCAGGTAATCGCTGAGTCCTGACTGTTGGATCGTCATTGCTCCTCTGTCACATTCATGATTTTTCGTGCATTTCCACCGTTTATATAAGCAAAGTCCATCAGGATGTTCATTCTCATTCGACCGCTCAAGATGCCGCTGGAAGGAGATCCATCTCCAACTGCCCCTTCGTCGTACTATGCGTTCAAACTTCAGCAGAAGGTGATTTCGATCTAGAAATGTCGTCGATTCAGCTCGTAGTTCATCACCAAGACAGATCTCTTACCCCGGCGTTCACACCAGTACACTGGATGGGTTTGCCGTTGGTCGGGTCAGTAAATGCATCCGGACAATCGCCTGCCGAGGGACAGCTATCGCCCAGGCCGTTGCAGGCCCCGCCTCCGAGGTACTGGAAAAACATGGGGTATGTGCTACGGACACGGTCATCAGCTGTCCAATCGCGTCCCGACAACATCTGACTTACAACTGGTGGTTCCCGTTCGCCGATTGCGCCTCGAGCGTGAAGTCGGCCGCATTCTGGTTCGGAGCGTCGTTCCGGAGCGTGAACTCCACAGCGCCGCAGTTGACACCTGAGCTCAGGCAGTCGGCCCCGGCGAAGCCGTCGATCCAGGCGATACCGCCGAGGAGCTGACCCTGGACGGTCCCAGAGCCTTGGAAGTTGGCATTAGCTTCGTCAAGAAAGACTGGTGTGCCGGAGCCACAGTTGTTAATCATCTGCAGTGCGATGGCAGAACAATAAGACGTGAATATAGATTACGGGTCGGTGAGAACAAGGGGTCGACATACGGAGACTACGTGAGACTCCTGGGCAAGAGCATAGCCGACAAAGGCAACAAGGACAGTGAAGGTGGAGATGGCGAACATGGTGAAATAGGTAGCTAAGACTGGAAGTCAAAGTGCTGTAGTGCTTGAGATATGGGTAGCAAGTTGCTGCTGAGGCACCCCTACTTGGATGCTCACCTTATATATACGCCTGGGACGGGCTGATTCGAACCCTCAAAATGCTCGGCCCAGTTCAGGTTTCACCCTCATTTGTCATTGTAGCCCTGTACTGTATGATGATGATGAGCAGCGCATGGCACGGACTATGCAATGCATAGCAAGCGAGTTGTAAAGTACCCGGTGAACAGCACGAGATGATGGCATCTGTCAGGGAGGAGATCGCAGCTATAATCAGAGTACACCAGACCGGCGAGTAGCAAAGAGACACCCACGCTACACACGGATGTGCATAACATGTAAATGCATTTCCATTAGCACTAGGCTCATCGTCAATGCGCGCATGCCGATCTTTGTTGCTTGCGGCAATTCTAGTGGCGTCAAATGAGCGCTTAGTCTGTAGAATTTGTCGGAGGCATTCAGCTGGGCAGAACCAAGGTGGATATGCGTGACATTCGAACGTGCGACTGGTCTTTTACGACCTGTGATATTTCAGTCTTGAGCCGACGGGAACAAGATGCGTCCAGGTCTCATACTGCATTCCAAATGAGATTCCAATTCCATAGTGTCACAGCGTGTGGCATGTGCTCCTGAGGAAAACACACGGTCAGACCGTAATGCTAGACCAGCGTTGTAAAAGGCAGTGAGATGTGGCATCGCATTTAACAACTTCTCAGCGTACCTACACAGAAGTGACCCTGGTTCTCCGCGCTCAGAGTGGCAGCGCTTCGCAGCAGTTCTGCAGCGTCAACCCTGTAGATGAATTCTCTCGAGTCTTGACGTCGGCCGACTGGATGCACGGAAGCTCGTTCCCTATCATCTGTAGGCTGACCGCGGAGTGAGGAATTTGTCCGTTGAGATGCGATATATTCACCTGCAGTTCCAGCACAACGCGCATTACATGGCACTTGCCACTGTTCGTAATGCCTTACGCCGCTACCCCACAGCAGACAGCTACTACGGGCTGAACTCGAGACTCCCTCCAATACTTGTGGAGACAGCCACAAAAGACTCATGGGCTAACTTAAGCCCCACATCGGACAGCTGATGCAGTCAGAGGCCCCCTGCTGAGTGTGGACGTCGAACAGGACAATTGATGATATACACCGTGGAGGACCGCGGGCAAGTTTCCGATTCGGAGCGCCACCAGGTTACCGGCCCCGGGCCCCGGGACGCCGGTCGCTTCGTACGCACCCGCGCTAATCAAGAGTCAACGCCCGCTCAGCCGGACAGGCCCTCTAGAGCTCTAGAGAGTGAGAATCGCTGTACCTCGCGTCATGAAGACTCTTGCGGTTTATACTTTTAGCCAAAGATACAACACCCCAAATTATGTTGCTCCTCCTCCATCTTCTGCAGGTTGCACGGTGATATCCCATCGTGTGGTAGCTTCGGACTGGGCTCTTACAATGTCGACTATCGAATGCATCGAAGTATACCTCGTCGAAATATTTCTTGACGTGTAGTTCATCCATTCTGGTCACCATGTGTTCTGACCGTACCCATCGGTAATACTGGGAATCGTCTGAACATCTATGACGTCTATGTGACTGGTGAGCAACAGGAAGATGTCGCGTCGACTCGGCCACCTCCTACCCTCCTATTAGGATCTGGCCGCGTCTGTCCCACTCCAGTGCCGCGCTGCGCAGGCGCGTACGAACTTAATTTGGGCCATCTGAAATGGCAAGAATCAGCGTGATCCCGAATTCTATGGGGGTAAGGCGGGCTAGATCGACGTTTCCCTGATGCTATGCAGTGCCCGGTCTCTCTTACTGAGATGTCGGAATAGACTTCAACAATGGTAAACTTTAATTACAGACGCTTTGATTCCGCAGAAATTCGTCCTTATGCGATTTGATCCCCAACTCTGCCGCTCTGAGTCGCTCTGCCACGTGCTGGTTGGGCGAACATGGGCCTTATTATCTCCGTTGATTGAAATGTACTAGTCTTGCTAGATGGCGCTGGTGCGAGCATCAATAAACCTGATAAATTGGCAGGCTGGTGCTCGTTCGATGCAGGTCATATTTTCTTGGTGAGTACTATTTCGACAGGCTTCGATCATACAGTCGTAGTTATTTAGACCCTGCATATAAAATGAGCACAGAATGCGCACTGAGCCTCAAATAGTAAGTGTCGAACTCAATTCTTGTTTCGTGGTGTTTATGCGGACCATCCATATACGGACGGGCAGCAATATCTGCGAACACAGTGCAAGCGTTAATTTCCACTAGCGGGAGTTATACTGAACATATCTACACTAGATCCAGTCCAGCCTCCATAATAAGCTTCGTCCCCTCGTACTCTGGTAATAAAGCTTACTGAAAATATAGTTTCCTGATCAGCATGCACTGGGTGCATACGGTGGCCAGTTGATGTTTAGACGAAAGAATCTGTCTTGATCGCGACAAATGCCGGCCATCCCGTGCCGAAAGGATATTGCGCATCGAAGCACTGTATCGGCGGCACCTCAGATTTGGGCTTTTTGGATTCACTGTCCACTCGATACCACCATTATACCCTCAAAGTGATTCCTAGACAGATCAATGAGTATATCTCCAACCAGGAAAGATCCATATGTTGGAAGATGGCCACAGTCTGGTATGTTCTCTTTCCATTCCACTAACGACTACATAAAAATACGAATAATCGAGCTTTGAAAACATTGCATACGGAAGGAGTCGTTTTGCGGGGCTCGTAATGTACAACCTTGTCACTGTTTCTACCTGCTGAGTGGACTGACCGTCGGCATCTCACTGGCACGTGCGGTACCGCGCTCACAGAGCGGACAATGAATAAACACTGCATCTGAAGTACAGCCGAGACGGAGCTTCGATGAGTGATTCACTTACCCCATTCCGAACGTTGACGGCTCACCGTATTTATGGGACATTATTCCATAGACGAAAGGACGTTTAACAGGCAAGACAACAAAGGAAGAAAGCTTATGGAGATCGGACCGGATCTGGGGAGAAGACATTCAGTTTTGCCAATTGTGAAACCGCTCGCGAGCATATTATTTTGTGCTCGCAGATGCGGATCGCTTCTCATAGAGGATGTCCAGTTGTGTAGGCTTGGTGCATACAGACTCAACGGACCGAGGGTCAAGCGAATCCGTGCAGACAGGAATAATCTACGCCCCATTTCGCGTTAAGGGTCTGATGATAGCACAGTGGAGCGCGATGCCGTTTGTGTCAGCGAGATGCCGATGGTCATTTCTGTCGACAGTGGCATACCGTGGCAAAAGTCCGCACAAAAGCGTCTTACCCCCGCAAACCCGTCTCGCGCCGGCCTTCCCGAGAAGGCCCACTTCTTCGTAGTTTGCGAAGGTGCCAGTGGGATTAAAGGAGGAGATTTTAGCCGACTATAGATCAGTCAATGCCCGGCATCTGAATCTTCTCTCATAGGCCAAATATTTGCCGGTTTGTCTGCATGGTACACTGAGAATCCAATGACGTCAATGAAACATTGATGGTCACGGAGTTGCAGAACATGAGAGCATACAGCGGCGCGTCCAGTTCATCAGAGAAATGCCACTGCTCTGGCAGCTCTGCCGAGTATGGGTGCAGAGCTCGGTGCCCCAGCTGCGGACCGGACCGAGTACATTATGTGCTCTCCGCGTTGCACCACGAAAATATCCCGTTGGCTTTGGCGCTTTGCACCTGCCTTTCGAGGCTTGCAGGCGTCTTCTCCGCCTCGTCGCGCGTTGTAAAGCCATATCGCGCCCAAGTGGCATGGTTTCTGATGCTATTCTGTATATTCTCCATTCTGTTACCCCATAGCTGTCATACGTATCAGCTATCTGTGCAATCCCCCTCTCGGCGAGGCTTTCCAGCTTATGTTACGCCTTGTAGCGCGTCGTAAGGCGGCCGAAGGCGCACCCAAGTGCTAGGCGATTACAGGCGTATAAACCCTAATGTGGG
Source organism: Gelatoporia subvermispora B (assembly GCA_000320605.2). Classification (NCBI taxonomy): domain Eukaryota; kingdom Fungi; phylum Basidiomycota; class Agaricomycetes; order Polyporales; family Gelatoporiaceae; genus Gelatoporia; species Gelatoporia subvermispora. The sequence goes on from KB445799.1 coordinate 861,069, forward strand.
CTTGCAAATAAGATCGGTCAACAAATTCGATTTCTGGTACAGCTTTCCTAGATCCTTCATATAATCAACGCGTGTCCTGCGTACGTAGACTGAGCACCGATCTGCCTCGAGGATGTTAATTCGCTGCCAGGTGGCCTGTGGGCCCACCAATACCTTGCTCTGGACATCGAAACCTGGAAGGCACGCAAGTCTGGATGCACAAGCTCGAGCTCAAGGTTGGCGCCTCCCTCTCCCTGACATGCCGGCTTCCGTCGTCTCATAGCTATACCTCCTGCCTTTGACGTCACCGGAGCACGGTTATCATTCGTGACCCAAGCGCTAACGTGAGCAAAGACTATTGAGACGGTTTAGAGCCGCTCGGAATGTGCTTCTCTGTCTCCTGTACCATAAGCCCCGTGGGAGAGGATCTACGCTGTAGACTATGTATCTAAAGCGTGGCGCATTAGTGAGACGAGGATTGCTGCCAGCTTTTCCCGTTGGTTGTGCAGTCACTACCTGAGACGACGAGGTATTTCGGCCGCTATTTAGGGCTCGTGACCGAAAACGAGCTGGACTGGATGTGCTGCTTCAGCATGAGTTTGGGCACTGACGAAGGTAGATGGAATGGAATATATGGATGGATTCGATTTCTAAACGTGGATTATGTGAGTTCCAATGGATTTATGCGATAAGAGAGAACATGGCCATGCTCGAGGATAAAACATAGCCTGTCGGCGTCCTTTCCTCCATGCTATCTCAGGGTTGGACATGCAAATTAATAGCCTTGTACGCAGGTGTGTAGGGATAAGAAAACAGTCTTCCTTGCGCATAACAGCAGTTGCTTGTGATTCAACTTTTCGAACATCACCATATCACAAAACACGACCATCATCACATTCAAACAAGGTTGATCAAGATACAAGATATTCACGACGATGCAACCGTTCGACACGCCGCTGGATGGACATCTATATCCAACCGCTTCTCCTCGTCGCACTATACGGTTAGCAGAACGTGATTTTGATCTAGAAATGGGATAGAATTAGCGAGTAATTCATCACTACCAAGGTAGATCTCTCTTACCCCGGCGTTCTCGCCGAGACACTGCAAAGGCTTGCCGTTGGTCGGGTCGGTGAACGCGTTCGGGCAGTCGCCTGCTGACGGGCAGCTATCGCTCAGGCCGTTGCACGCCCCGCCCCCGAGGTATTCGAAAAACATGGGGTATGTGCTACGAACACGGTCATCAGCTGTTCAGTTGTGTCTCGACAAATGATTGACTTACAACTGGTGATTCCCGTTTTCGGACTGCGCCTCGAGCGTGAAGTCGGCCGCATTCTGGTTCGGAGCGTCGTTCCGGAGCGTGAACTCCACAGCGCCGCAGTTGACACCTGAGCTCAGGCAGTCGGCCCCGGAAAAGCCGTTGAGCCACGCGATGCCGCCAAGGAGCTGGCCCTGGACAGTCCCAGAGCCTTGGAAGTTGGCATTAGCTTCGTCAAGGAAGACGGGGGTGCCGGAGCCACAGTTGTTAATCATCTGTAGTATGATGACACATAGAGTAGGCCGTGAGTATAGCCCACGGGAAAGTAAGGACAAGGGATCGACATACGGAGACTTGGTGAGACTCGGCAAGAGCATAGCCAACGAGGGCAACGAGGACGGTGGAGATAGCAATCATGGTAAAGATAGCTGGATTGGAAGTGGAAGTGCTGTAGTGCTGAGGAATGGGTAGCAAGTTGTTGCTGAAGTACCACTGCTCGAATACTCACCTTTATATACGCCTGAGACGGGCCCAAAGTTGCTCGTGTCGGTTCGAGCTTCATCCCCATTGGTCATTGTAGCCCTGTGCTGTGCGATGGTGGTAAGCGGCGCATGACACAGACTATGCAACACATCGCAAGCGAACTCCGAAGTATTCAGTGAACCGCGCGCAATCATCGGCATCTGTCAGGAAGGAGATCGCGGATGTCATTAGGCTACACCAGACGAATGAGTATCAAAGAGGCACTCCGCTACGCACGGATGTGAACAGCGTGACAGAGGCATTCCAGTTAGCACTGCCCAGTGTCGATGTCCGCATGCCTATTTTCGTTGCTGCGGCCATTCTAGTGGTGCCAAATGAGCGCTCAGTTTGTCGGATCCTCCGAAGAAGCATCCGACTGAGCCGAGCGAACGTGAAGATGCACTACACCAGAAGGTGCGACCGATGTGGATGGTTCATGGCATTGTAATTCTCCGACGACGCGGCCGTCTCAGAGCGTGTACAGCCAGTTCTCGGATAGCGGTCACGTACACTTTGACAGCGCTTGCAAGTCAAGAGAAAACAGGCGGCCAAGCCACTGGGCTACACCATCAGTGTGAAAGGCAACGAAGATCTTCTCAGCGCGCCTCCGTGGTCACTGCGCTGTGGAAGCTACCCTGGTTTTCTGCGTGCGTCGCAGCGTTTCATACGAGCGTCAAGCCTGGGCCTGCAGATGAGAGTGACTGGAAGATATCGAAGTTCATTTCCTGCAATTTGTGGGACAAACTTGGTGTGAGAAGTTCATCCCATCGGAATGCAGCACGTACTACGTTACTGTGTTTGGAATACCTCACATTGCCACCCCCACTCCTGATAACTACACTAGTGCAGCTCGTGACCTTCAGTCACTTGTAAAGATGGTCGAACAAAGTCATGGGTTGGAATAGACGTCCACATCAGATAGACAGCTGACGCAGCTGAAGACCCGTGGAAGTCAAACAAGACGACCCCTACCATAAACAGTGGGGGCCAGCCCAGGCCAAGGTTCAAAACGCCACCACGCCTCCGGCCCGATTGCTTCTTTCTTCGCGCCTACCGAACGCCCGATCGGCCGTTCACCAGCGTCCAATTCGAGTAAGCTTTGCGACCCATATGCTCAGCCACGAACGCAATGAACACATTTCCCACTTTCAGGGATGGTAAATCGAGGCGCATTTCCTACGCATCCGAGGGCTAGCTGATCATTGTAGGTGCGAAGTTTCCACACGGCGGAACATCACCTCCATCCGGATCGGAGGAGATGGAGAAGTAATATATCGCACTCTGGTTAGCCTGTGATTGACCGTGTCCAACGGTAATACTTGGTAACACCGGTAGACGTTTAGACATCATCTCAGTTCCAAAAGATGTCGCATCGACAAGGTGGCCGCTTTCCACCTTCCTTCCATGGCTCGGCGGCGTCTTTCCCATTCCATTGTCACGTTTCACAAGCGCCTGAATTCGGGCCATCTGGCAAGGGTGTATGCAAGACTTGGGAGCATTTCGGGATCCGGGGGTAAGGCGGGTCAAATAGATTCGTCTGATGCTGTGACCTGGTTGTGTGGTACCAAGTGAGACCTGCGGCAGGCTCTGTCACTTACTTGATTGTTATAAAATAGATCTCACCACGGTATACACGGTTCAAGACGCTCTAAGTCCGCATAGATTCGTGAATTATGTCCTTTTGCCCATTTCGCCACCCCCGCTTTCCACTGTTCTGCTACATGCCGGCCTAGCAAATATAGGCTTTCGGCTTCCATTGTCTGTCACTCAGAAAATGTACTAGAATTGATATATGACGCTCGTGCGAGCACCCATGGGAACGCCGACGATGTTGCCGCACGGTCTTAAGTGACTGGCGAGCTGATACCGTTCGATGCCGGTCTTCTATACTCGGTTAGGGAGCTCTGAACAGGCTCTGATCATGATACAACAATCGTGATGGAGTTGCAGAAGACCGCAGAAGACCAAACCTCCGACTGCGGGTCAAGTCCGTCCAGGAAATGAATGTCGAAGTTGATTTGAACGCCTTTCGGTTTCCTTGCGAGTAGCTTGACGACATTTTTTCTTCTTCACTGCACATCGGAAACGTATCGATTTCATGCCACAGGCCTATAGGATGGAACATGTGCCCACATGGTACGAGATGACCAGTCCCTTGAATAAATTTCTATGTGAACATTCAGCTCCTTGCCCTATCGCTCACAGTACAATTCCAGGCGAAAGGAATGCGGTAGGTGTCGTTTCTTCTCATCCTGCAAGGAGCCTCAACGTCTCCTGTACAGTAGTGTTAGGTTTTTTCTTCTTTTTTTCCTCCTCGTTTATTGTCCGTGAGGGCGTGGCCCTATGGTAGACAATACATGCGTCCGTAAGCTATGCTGGGAGTCGACTATCACTGCGCGATAAATACGATAGTGTTAGGTTATGCATAGCCGCTGCAGCAACTGTCGCAGAGGATCCCAATCGTTGGTTGCTGAGATTTGTTAAACTATCTGTAAATTAGGTTGTGATTGCACAGGATACGAACATCTAGTACACGTGCAACAATCCAAAGCTCTACAACCTGTAAGTGAGTCCAAGGCCACCTGTCTATGTACGGGTATCAGTGCTCGAGAATCGATGACGTCGAGAAATCTATCCGTGTCTATCTATGAGTCTATATCCATCTAAGTTCTACATGATAAATAAGTCCGTGTGCCATAAGCATCAGTAGTATATCAAGATCAAGCCTCTATATCATCGTCACTATGGTTCCAGATCAGTGAGAGTAGTCACAAGGAGACGACCGGTGCGTACTGCAACAACGATATCATTTCATCTGTCACCGACCATTTTGAGGTCTTCTGATATAGATGGTGGGACGCCATCGAGCATCCGTCTTCCGGCCGCTCGATAGACCAATGCGACTCGGAGTTACAGGGCACGAAGACCTTCAGGTCCCGCAACGCGCCAGCTCTGTCGGCAAACTTCTGCACAAATGCGCCCACGTCAAGCTCGCGGAGGATTTTGAATACCTGCGGGAGATTCTGGACATCGACCGCATCGAAATCGACATCCAGCTCGAACGTCAGGTCCAAATTCGAAACCTGCAGTGTTTCAGAGAGGCCAAGCAGGGAGTTCTGCATCGGGATGATAAGAGAGTGACGCCGTTGAGACTGACAGTGTACTTACGAGGATTGCTTCTGTCCGCATTGCGGCTGAGGGATTAACGATGAACTTGAGTTTGACATCGGCGAGGGTGAGGGCGAAGTTGAGAAGCTCAACTAGCCACTCCTCGGTCCAGTTGTCCTCGTCCAGCTCGACCTCGACGGATAGCTTCTGAGGGGAAGTGCTCTCCAGGACGAGGGCAAATTCCTCAGTCCATGTGGGGTCAGCGAAAACGACGCGTAAATGGTCGACCTTGCAGGTGGGGGCGGCAACGAAGAGGTCGTCAATGTAACCCGAGAGATATCGGAGGCGCGCCCAACTGTGCTTCTCCTGAGCCGCCATGTTGAGCGCCCGATGCTGCTCCATGAGGTTCGGGCTCAGGTTCCCGTAGCCTGAGATGATACTGAGATCTGTAATGTTTGGAAAAGAGCGGATCCATGCGCTGAAATCGTATTCTGCGTCTTCCAGAGACGCTTCGAGCGACAACGTCATGGGGTATTGTATAGTAGGTGCTGGTTCACAGGACACGTTGTGAACTGCCAAAAGCTCGAGGCTTCTGGAAAACTGCTCTAAGAGGTGTATCAAGTCCTGAGATGGCTGACGTTCTTGACTTTCGTGAAAGACGACGTTGAGCTCGGCCAAGGGGGCGTTGATGCTGGAGATTAAGTCGGCATGAGCTCGCTCAGAAGGTCCGACGAATGAGAGTACTCTCAGGCTGTATAACGCTGATACTGCTTGAGAAAGCTCGGGGTGAACATTGAGCACATCGGCCTGTAGGCCAATCTGCAACCACTCCAAGGCGACGGCATGCCTGAGGACCTCCGTGAGCAGGGCAATTGTTGGACGGTCAGATGGTACGACGTCTGACACAAGTAACGATGCTCTATGCAGCGTTGCGAATCGCCTTGGAGTGTCGGCAAGCATGAAGCGACAGAAGGATCTGAGCTGTCTCTGGCCGCTGATAGGAAGGTGGCGATCGAGGAGTAGTTTCGCGCCCGCGTGCTGAAGAGCATGGCACGTCTGCATGATGGCGAGCAGCCCTCGCAAGTTCGAGTTTTTCATGATCTCGTATAGAATGTCGAAGTTCAGACGGGGCTTGGACACAGATTTGCGTCTCAGCTTATAGCCATGTCTGCGTGAAACGAAGTCAGCGAGTCTCGAATCACGCGCATGAGCTGGTCTAGCGAAGTCACCTGAGCGGTTCTCGATCCCCCTTCTCTATAGCCATTTCTAGATGTCTACTTTCGTGAGTCTCTTGCGGAAAGTAGTGTAATTTTGTGGCCCCCGCTTGAGGTCGCGTCTAGGCGGGTTCCAGCCCACAGATGATGGAGACGGGACGAAAAGTCAATTTTCCAGACACGCAGCTGCGTCCGGCTCATCGTCGGCGCTTACCCCACGTGGGATGCGGGCAGTGTCAGTAAATTAGCGCTCTCGGGGAAGCTGGGAAGCGCTGAGCGAAATGTCTTCCTGTTGAAGGCCACATCCTGCTTTATTGCGCTGACCCCTTCAAACTTTATAAGTGACCATGCATGACAACATACGGAGAATGCTCATATGATCATGTGGCCCAGGAATTTACTTTCGCCCTCGCCCTCGCCCTCGCCCTCGCCCTCGCCCGGTTGCCCAGTCTAATCAGTTGAGAGCTACCGTAGTTCACATCATCTCACGAATCGCTCACGTACATATCAACGCCGTTCGGACATAATCCGCAATATATTTTGTGTAAGTAAATGTCACGAGATGTACAGCATTGCGACATGGTTGAAGAAAATCTCCTGAGATAGATTGAACCATGCTTGTCTCCGGGTGCAGTGTAGAAGCGAGTCCTGGGCCTGAGACTTGACAGCTTATGAGCGCATTTCAACCCTCAATGCTGCCCTCTTCACCTTCGGTCATCATCGTCTTCGGCCCTTATGATCTCTGTTGACCTCTGGAACTCGTTGCGATCGAATTTAGGTGTCCTTGCGCTGTTGCTGGCTCTGGGTTTGGTGATAGCAACTAGACGCCAATATGCCACAGCGTCAAAAGGACGGACTTTGCCACCTGGTCCGCCTGGAAAACCAATGATAGGAAGCATTCTGGAGGTCGCTCAACTCAATGCTCCTTGCGCACTCACGCGATACGGAGAGCAGTATGGCAAGTATCTCGGCTCTCAGACATGCAGCTGTGTTACTCATCAGGCTGTTCCAGGTGACCTCGTTATGTTCCGTGGGCTAGGAAAGAATGTCCTGGTGTTGAACTCCCTCCGAGCCATCAACGATCTTTTTGACAAACGTGCAGCCAATTATTCGAATAGGCCCGTCTCAGTATTTGGTGGAGAGCTCTTGGGTTTAAATGATGTAGATACTGTTTTACGACTAGGTGTTGTCATTGGACTAAACATTCTAACCGTATCCGAAGACTGTCGTATTTCTACCGTACGGCGATGAGTGGCGTGCACATCGCAAGCTTATGCACAGCGCGCTAGGCCCAGCTCAAATCAAGCAGTATAATCGAATCCAAGAGGACGCTGCGGCTCTGATGACAAAGGCTCTCATCGATAAACCGGAGCAGTTCTGGGGTCTCGTCAGAACGTATGAATCGAATTTCACTTGCTATCGTACGCTGAAATTCTATGCCAGCTATGTGGCTAAAGTCATCATCGCCATCACGTACGGGATTTCCGCCTCTTCGATACAAGACGAGGTGAGCAATAGCTCAAATGGACAGGAGTTCCAACTGACTTGCCTCGCGGTAGCTCATCAAAATGGGCGAAGAAGTGATGGAAATAAGCGCAAAAGCCGCACTTCCGGGCCATTACCTCTGTGATTCTATACCACTGTGTGGGTGGCTGTCCTGTATTAGCAATTACGAACAGTACTGACTGCATCTATGTCACGGGCATCCATATGGATAGTCAAGTATGCCCCGCCCTGGGTGGCATTCCAGCGCGAAGCAAGGAGGGGGAGAGCCATGGTGCAGAGGTTCATTACAGAGCCAATCGAACATATCAAGCGTGATATGGTATGCGTTCATACGTTGGGAACGAAGAATGTTACCCTGATCCGTAGTTGGCAAAGGAGAATGACACCGCACCACCTTCATTTACGCGAGATCTACTGTCGCTACCTGAGGAAGAAGCTCCTGAAAGAAATCGACGGCTCCCATGGGTCTCAGGAACTATGTTCAATGGTATGATATCTGTAGCTTTGCTGCACCGGTCAACCTAACTATGTATTCCCCCAGCTGGAGCCGAAACCGTGAGCAGACCTCCCAGCTCACATTTCCCGACTCACTGTCTCCGTTTGTAGACGTACTCCACTGTGCTCTCTTTTATACTGGCCATGGCGTTGAATCCTGAGAAACAGAAATTGGCGCAAGCAGAGATAGATGCAGTGATAGGAGAAGGTCGTCTCCCAACACTTGCGGACCGACAGGACCTCCCATATGTGAATGCAATCGTGAAGGAAGTGATGCGATGGCTACCCACCGTACCCTTAGGTCAGTGTTATTCACACAAACGTATGACACCTTTAAAAGATTGAGCCGTGCCAGGCGTACCGAGGTGTTCGGTACAGGAGGACTTTCACGGCGACTACTACATCCCCAAAGACACCGTACTTATTCCGAACGTGTGGTACGTGCAGAAACGTTCATATGTACGTTCTTCTTCGAGACATCTCATGATAGGGCAATCGCGTTCGAGCCCAACGTCAAGTATGATCCCCAAACATTTCTCCCTGAACGCTTCCTCGACGACAGCACTACGACGCCAGACCCAACGGCATGGGCGTTTGGCTTTGGTCGTCGGTCAGTCATACGCGTCTTGTTCGTGTCTCAAGAACGTCAACATCTGACTGCGCGCAGTGTTTGCCCCGGACGTCACTTGGCAGATAGCTCTGTCTTCATCTTCATTGTCACACTCCTAGCCTGTCTCGACATTTCTGCGCCTGAAGGCGAGAAGCTCGAGCCACAGTTTACACAGCATCTCGTGCGGTACGTCTGCGCCACTAACAATTATAAAGATGATTGTTAATGATCAAACCATCACCCTCATGCAGCATCCCACGCCCGTTTCAGTGCCGGATTGCGCCTCGTTCTAGCCCTAGGCTCGAGGTTCTGAGAGCCCGGGCAGCGACTAGTGTAGTTTGAGTGGTGTCTCAGACTCGGAACTTGGCACTTTCGGGTTAGCATTTGAGTGGCGTGAGCCACCTTCAGTCGGTACCTGGTATACAACGTGTATCAGATGCCTCCCAAATATACCTACTCCGGTGGCTGTCACCGAAGGCATCATGACGAAGGGTATCCGCATGTTGCAGGTGAGACTGGAGATAGCTGCGGGTGGGTAGAGAATGCCGCGGAAGGGCCGAGATGGGCCAACGACTCGTGGATTTTCTCATACTCATTGTCATGTCGTGGGAATCACTCAGGACATTCGAAGAGGTATAAAGAGGATTCATAACATAGTTCCGCAGTACATAACTTGATTAATCATACACGGAACCGCACTGACTTGTTTCAATGCAGTACATTGACAGGAAGTGTTTCATGAGATCACGAGTCGTGAGAATTTGTGCACAGATGTCCACTCACCAGGAACATCCGACAACACCCCTCCCTGTGTATTTTTGTGACTCTTTCAGCTACTTCATTTCAGCCACTGAGAACGGTGTAGCCGGATATGAGTCTAGGGCAAGCTCCATAAAGCCCTCCATGTTGCTGATGTCAGTGCTACTCTGACTTGCCCATTTCTCTCTCCCTGCCAGAGCTAGCTTTAGAGAACAGCATGCCTCAGCTGCTGCAGTCTAATGGTGTGCAGGATTTCGTTTTGAGTGAAGTTATTCCGGCAGCACTGGTACTCGGAGTCACTTCATGTTGTGTATACCTTTATCTATGGTATACGGGCGGAAAGCGTCTGCCTCTGCCTCCTGGTCCCCCTGGCAATCCCTTCACAGGGAACATACGTTCTGTTTCAGTGCCTGATGCACCGAAACTCTTGGCAGGATACAAAGAACAGTACGGTGTGTATAGCATGTCAATATTCTCTCGTGCTCTCACTCACAATGTATCAGGTGATCTCGTCATGTTCCAGGGAATGGGTAACAGAATCTTGGTGTTGAATTCTCTGAAGGCCATGAATGATCTGTTCGATAAACGTGCACATATTTATTCAAATCGTCCACACTTTGTGTTTGCTGGAGAACTTCTCGAACTCAACCAGGTCTGCCCGGTTCACTCTTTCCAGGTTCCGGTCTCATAGCATATCGTAGGGCGTGGTGCTCTTACAGTACGGAGACGAATGGCGAGCGCATCGCAAGCTTCTTCACACGACACTGAGTACTTCTCAAGTTAAGAAGTACTACGGCCTGCAGGAAGACATCGCTGCGTCTCTGTGCAAGGAACTCGTTGAGAACTCCGATGGCTTCCACTCTCTCACCCGCGTGTGAGTCTGCACATGTGAGGCTGTACATACATAACTGAGATCCACCTATGCAGGAGCGCCGGAAGGATCATCATAGGAATAACATACGGAATACCGGCCTCCCCAGCTCAGAGAGAGGCAAGTCCCAATGCCCATATCAAATGAATCTGCGAAGGTTGGCTCAGGCTCACCTGTCGCGTGGCAGTATATCATGGGTGGGGAACGTTCGGCGGGCATTTTCATCAAGGCCGTCTCTGCTGGAAGATATATGTGCGACTTGATACCAATTTGTGCGAGTCATTGTAACTTCTCCCAGTCGACGTTAATGCACTGCTCACATTCAAGACAGTGAAATATGCACCTTCGTTTGTTCCTTTCAAGAGAGAAGCACGCATGTACAAAGACATATTGCGTAGCAACAGAGAGAAGCCCTTCAACCACGTCAAGCGTGAAATGGTATATGTACATCGCACTATCAGACTCCTCGCGATACTTACCTTAATCATCAGGCAGCAGGCACTGCACTATCATCCTTCGTGCAAACCCTGTTGTCGTCTCCTCCAGAAGATATGGCATACCTCGAATATGAAAGAAGGGTTTTGGCAGTTGCATCGTCCATGTTCGGAGGTATGTCCGTCAGATACCGAATAATGTCGTACGAGTGACTGAACAGATTGAATGTGCCCTTTGCAGCCGGCGTTGAGACGGTATCACCTTCGGAATTGGATCGCTGGCAACGATTTGTCTGACTATTGAACCTAGGTTCACGGAAGCATCCTGACATTCCTGCTGGCTATGGCTCTCCACCAGGACAAACAGTCCCTAGCACAAAAGGAGCTGGACACTGTTATCGGAAGTGAGCGACTTCCCACCGTCAACGATCGCACCTCCTTGCCATATGTGAACGCTCTGATTAAGGAGACGATGCGATGGCGCCCGGTAACCCCAACAGGTAAGTCCTATAGTTGTATATACCTTGATCACTCTTGAAGATGGGCCGATACCGATAGGCATCCCAAGACGCTCTGTCGAAGACGACGTGTACGACAACTATCATATACCCAAAGGCACGGTCATAATGCCAAACGTCTGGTCAGTATCTTTCGCCCCAAATTCACCATAACTACTCACCGAGGAAATGTATACAGGGCGGTTTCGCGCGAGCCCAATGACAAGTACGAAGTCGAAGCATTTATCCCAGAACGTTTCCTGGATCCCACCCAAGACATTCCCGATCCATCTTCCTGGCTGTTCGGATTTGGTCGCCGGTAGGTCTCATGTCTGTAAGTGCTTCCATACGAAACGCTCAACGCAAGCTCCAGCATTTGCCCGGGACGACACCTTGCGGAGAATTCCCTCTTCATTATCGTCGCAACCATGCTGACCGTCTTTAATATTTCTCCGCCGAAGGATGGCACAATTCCAGAGGAATTTACGTCGGGTACAGGCCGGTACGTCTGGTTGTGTTCTCGCATCACTTCATACATAACTTACATCATATGGCAGGATTACGAAAGAATTTCAGTGTTGTTTTACTTCTCGCTCTGACGATAGGGCTCAATTAGTTCAAGCGCGAGCGGCGACGAGTGTCTTCTGATCCTCAGGCATCCTCGAGGCTTTACGAAAGTGGAGTTGGGGTTTTGGTATTTATCTAGGATGTAATATATGTGCCTTAGTCGGCGTCGGATGACTGGGGTCGCGGATCTACTCTTCGAAGTCTCCTGATAGGTCACAGTGTAAACATATGATCGTTCATAAAGGTATCCAGGTAGTGTCGGGATAACACAATTAATGAGATAGTTACACGACGTTAATTGCAACCCTCGCCTCAACAAGCTTTGCCTTCGCGGCTGATCGCGGGGTGATCTGGCACCGGAAAGACTTTGGAGAGCTGCATTAGGCGCAAATTGAGTCATGGTAGTTGCGTTGGTACAAAGGTCTACCCACCGCACGAGGTGTTGCGTGAATTCCCTTTCCAGCTCTCCGTCTGCCGGAGGCGAAATGTTGAAGACTGCCAGAATTGTTGCAGCAAAGATGAAGAGAGAGTTCTCTGCGAGTAACCGACCGGGGCAGATCCTGGTCTATTGCTCAGATACGACATCTACGCCAATAAATCAAACGATGACATACCGGCGTCCAAAACCGAACGCCCATAAAGACGGGTCGACGGTGTCCTCCTTCGGATCCAAGTAGCGCTCAGGGATGAATGCTTCTGGGTCATACCTGGAGTTCGGTGCATACGCGATCGCCCTGGTGGAGTACAGTCTCAGTATCGAGGTCCGTCAGCATTATTATCAACAGCCTACCAGACATTAGGAATCAAGGTAGTACCCTTCGGGACGAAAAACCCATTGTACACGTCATCCTCAGCCGAACGTCGCGGTACACCTGTGTTGCGTGGTCAGTCGGAGCACCGTGCAAGAAAATGTAGAGATAGATCTAGACCCATATGTACCGCGGGCTGCCAACGCATCGCTTCCTTGACCACTGCGTCAACATATGGTAGGCGTTCGCGGTCCTGGATTGTTGGCAGTCGTTCAGATCCGAGTACTCTGTCAAGTTCCACCTGCGCAAGCTTTTGCTTCTCGGGAAATAGCGCCATGGCCATGACCAGCGTCAGGATTGTGGCATACGTCTAGAATAACCTCAGGTTCGCGTTGCAAGCAAAATCGGTGGTGGAAGCTACCGTCTCAGATCCGGCTTCAATATCGACAATGCAATGATGAGGATGATATAGATGTGATTTGATCACCCAGATTCACGCACCTCCGAACATTGCTGATCCCAGCCATTGCAGCCGTCTTTCGGGAACGGTTTCTCCTTTCGGCGGGTTGGTCATCAGGTCGCGCATGAGTGACGGAAGAGCAGTTCCTGCTGCCTGCAGCTCAATGCGTAAGAATCTACTAGCCAATCGTACCACAATAGTGTTGCGCTTACCACCTCGCGCTTGACGTACTCATAGGGCCGCATCATATGGGCCAGCATGACTTTCTTGCTCTCGCGTGCTTCGCGCTGGAACGACACCCATGATGGTGCATGCTTGACTGAATAAGACGAGTTAGCACGCCACTAGGTGTACGAGCCAGGGACTACATACGGAATGGCAGAAGATCGCACAAGTAGTTTCCTGGTGCGACAGCTCTGGTTCCGATTTCCAGTGCGTGCTCCCCGCGGTTGATGCACTATCATCGAACTCAGACCTTATGCAGAAAAGCGAGACGTACAGACTCTTACCTCTATTTGCATCTCCCCCGCGGGAATGCCATATGTGATCGCAATCACCACTCTCCCTGCATTCCTGAAAGGCAACGAAGACGTTTGTCAGCGTTCACATTTGCACACCACACCAATATGATTGGAGCGTACATCCTCACAGATGCAAAGAAGTCCTCGGGTGAGTCCAGCAGATCCTTAGCAAGGGTTGCTGCAATATCTTCTTGCATACTGTGGTACTGCTTGATCGCCGTGGAGCTCAGCGCCATGTGAGCAAGCTTTCGGTGCGCTCTCCATTCTTCACCATATGGGAGGTAGACCACACTCTGTGCCACATCATCAGAACAATTTCTGACTGAATTTCAGGGTTTACTTGTGTTGTATCGCAAGCACTCACCTCGTTCTGACCAAGCAGTTCACCGCCATAGACGGAAATCGGTCTATGCGAGTTGTTACTCCCCCGCTTGTCCAGCAGGTCATTCATTGCCTGCAGTGAGTTCAACACCAGAGCGTGATTTCCGAGGCCCTTGAACATGGTGAGATCGCCTGTTCGCAGTCAGCCCTACATATACATGGAGGTCCATCGAATTTTCACAGACCATATTGCTCTCCATATCGCGCAAGGACTCGAGGCGCCTCGTATTGCGATATCTCCATGATGCTACCCACAAAGGGTTTCCCGGGCGGGCCAGGCGGCATTGGCAGACCCTTTGACCGTTGTGCATACCTCAAACGTCTAATCGTGACGAATACTGCTGCGAAGATGAATGCGAGCACGAGTTCGCGCATGCTGAATACAAGTAAAGCCATCACAATAGGGCTGGACGACTTTAGTAAAGCTTGGGGTAAGGCGAGAGGTTGGATGTTACCCCGTGAAGCACCCATGGGTGTTAAGTATCGCTGCGCCACACCGCTGACGACAGGCATACTCTTAGGAAGACCCGGCGAGCTTAGCCCGTCCTACTTTGCGACGGACATCAACGGTGAATTATACCCGTGATGAAGTGGCGTCCACGGGGTAGCGGCTGTGCTGAGTCGCAGCTTCGCATAGGCGCCGAGCTAAAACAGGCCACGAGAATATCAGACGCTCATGCTCTCAATTACTCCGAGTAGGTGAGGAGGCCGACAGAGACATTGGGCAGCATGGCGCTGAGATGCACGCAGCTCTGTTGTAAATTTGTTCCTTCCTCACAGGAAATTGTTTCGCGATACTTGGTGCTCCCCGTGGGATTGCACGTTGTCCAGGCATGCTGCATGCGTCCGCATAATACGAAGAGTGAGATGATTGGAGTTCCGAAAACAGATGGTCTATCGTTATTTCGCCAATAGGCTGAAGCTGCGAAGGGTGTAGTTAAGTTGGGCCAAGCCATGACTATGCGCGAGTGATTGGCATATCAGCGATAAGTAGATGAGCAGAATGTGTTCTCCTACCTGTTCAGACGAAGTTGCGGCTTCGACGTTGCAGACAACACCCGCCTCTGCGCATTTAGAGACCGCATATATGTGCTAGTGGTATCAGGTTACGCAGAACATGTTGCAAAAGCTGCCAAAGCATTGCAAGACCGCATTGATAGCGAAGAACAGTTACGGCGACTACCACTCAAGTTGTTGTCGGCTGGCGCGGTGCAATGGTCAGCTTTGTCCGTCGCTGGACAGGTGGCATTCATACACTCCGGTGTCCTCGAAACATCAGGCGTCCTTGGACTTAGGATGGCATAATCTGTGTTACGACAATAATCCAGGATGCAACACATATGCTGCTGCCGGTCCCTCGGATGATGGGTCTCGCGATCGACTCTTCGGATTCTCCTGGTGGGTCCCACAGTGATAATATGATCGTTCTTGGCGCTGCTCCGAGAAGCTATCGATTTTAGACGATCGACAGGACACACGTAGTGTTGTGACGATATCCTTCGAGCGTTACACGACGCTAGCTGCAGCCCTTGCCTCAACAAGCTTTGCCTTCGCGGCTGATCGCGGGGTGATTTGACACTGGAAAGGCTTTGGAGAACTGTATCCGATGCATTTATGAGTTATGAGATTTGCACTGGGTGGAAAATCTGCCCACCGGACGAGCTGTTGTGTGAACTCCTTTTCCAGCTGGCCGTCTGCCGGGGGTGAGATGTTGAAGGCTGCCAGTATGGTTGCAGCAAAGATGAAGATGGAGTTCTCTGCGAGGAACCGACCGGGGCAGATCCTGATTCATTGCTCAGATGGAATGTCCGTCAACGAATCAAACAATGACGTACCGGCGTCCAAAGCCGAACGCCCATAAAGACGGGTCGACGGTGTCCTCCTTCGGATCCAAGTAGCGCTCAGGTATGAACGCTTCTGGGTCATATCTGGCGTTGGGTGCATACGCGATCGCCCTGGTGAAACACTCTGAGTATCGCGGTCTTCCAACATCGTTCCTAAAGAATAACCTACCAGACATTGGGAATGAAGATAGTACCCTTCGGGATGAAGTATCCGTCGTACACGTCGTCCTCAGCCGAGCGGCGCGGTACGCCTGCGTTGCTCGGTCAGTCCGAGGACCGCGCGAAAGATTGTGGAGAATGAAATCCTTCCTCACCCATGTGTACCGCAGGCTGCCAGCGCATCGCCTCCTTGACTACAGCGTCAACATATGGCAGGCGTTCGCGGTCCTGGATTGTCGGCAGTCGCTCGAATCCAAGTACTCTGTCAATTTCCGCTTGCGCGAACTTCTGCTTCTCAGGGAAGAGTGCCATGGCCATAATCAGCGTCAAGATCGTCGCATAGGTCTAGTATGCGTTGAATTATGAGTCGTTCGGAAAAACAGAGTGCAATTTACCGTCTCAGATCCAGCTGCAATGCTCACAATATGATGAGAACAACATGGCTACAAGTCCACCAAAGAGAATCATGCACCTCCGAACATTGAAGACCCCAGCCATTGCAGCCGCGTCTCGGGCACCGTTTCTCCTTTCGGCGGGTTGGTCATCAAATCGCGCATGAGTGACGGCAGAGCACTTCCTGCTGCCTGCAATTCAATCCGTGAGGATCCACTAGCCAATCGCACCACATCAGCGCTGTACTTACCACCTCGCGCTTGACGTACTCATAAGGCTGCATCTTGTGGGAAAACATGACTTTCTTGCTCTCGCGTGCCTCGCGCTGGAAGGATACCCATGATGGTGCATGCTTGACTAGACGACGTGCGTCAGCATGTATCCAGGCACACGAGCAATGGAATCTACATACGGAATGGCAGAAGATCGCACAAGTAGTTCCCTGGTGCGACAGCTTTGCTTCCAATCTCCAGCGCCCGCTCCCCGAGATTGATACACTATCTCCAATATTAAAACCCATGCTTGAACTGGGAACGACGGGCCCTACCTCTGTCTGTATCTCTCCCGAGGGAATACCATATGTTACAGCGATCACGACCCTCCCTGCACTCCTGGACGGTGGCGACCCGATCCGTCAGCACCTGCCTCCGTGCATCGCACACTGCGCTTCAGACTCACATTCGAACAGACGCGAAGAAGTCATCGGGAGAGTCCAGTAGATCCTTAGCAAGGATTGCTGCGATATCCTCCTGCATACTGCAATACTGCTTGATTGCCGTGGAGCTGAGCGCCATGTGCGCGAGCTTGCGCTGCGCTCTCCATTCCTCACCATACGGGAGGAAGACCACGCTCTGTTGGTCACAACACCGAGCTTAGTCTCAAGGCGCGCTTGTCTTATCCTGGAAGCACTCACCTCATTCAGGCCCAGCAGTTCGCCGCCATAGATTGATATCGGTCGGTGCGAGTTGTTGTTCCCCCGCTTGTCCAGGAGGTCATTCATCGCCTGCAAGGAGTTTAACACCAGAGCGTGGTTTCCGAGACCCTTAAACATAACGAGGTCGCCTGGTCGCAATCAGCTCTGAGCACACAGCAAGACACACTGAATATGCACACCGTATTTCTCTCCGTACCGTGCGAGAGCTCGAGGTGCCTCATATTGTGATATTTCCATGATGCTACCCACCAGCAGCTTCCCGGGCGGGCCTGGTGGCATCGGCAAGCCCTTCGATCGTCGTGCATACCGCCAACGTCTAATCGCAATGAACACGCCTACAAAGACAAGTGCGAGCGTAAGCTCGCGAATGCCGAACGTAAGGAAAACCATCAGTCCGTGATAATGCCGGATGACCTTGAGTAGGGCTTGGAGAGTGGCGAAGAAGTTCGAAGCCGCGTCAACCAGCACGCTTGAGCATTAAGTATCGCTGGACCCCGCCACTGGCGCCATGCTTGCGACAATACGTGCTAACTGATACCCGGACGCAGTGCAACCAGTGGTCCATAGCTCCGAGCCAGGCTAAGTCTACTTGATGTTTCGCGGTGGATATCACCTGGTGGAATGTACCCGTGCCTACGAGCGTGGTAAAGCGGAGACCATGGGGGAATTTGCTTCGCCGCTTTGCACAGGCGCTGAGCTGAAGCCGCGACCACGGAACTTCGGGCGCTCGCGGCCCCGTCCGGAACATTGCAAAGTGCCAACAGCCCCATAGGGCTGCGTAGCGCCATGCTACACGCAGCCCTTGCTGTCCCTTTTCCTCTTCCTCCTGGCAGTGCGTAGGTAAGCTCGCGAGAGTGGGCGCTCCGTGCGGCCTTGAAGGTTGATCAGTACGTGCATTCGAATACTGGTGAGGTAAATCGAGTTCCGAGAAGAGATGGTCGATCGTTGTGTCACTGGTCAGCTCGGGTCGCGGATTCATGCGGAAGTTACGCTAAGGCACGGCTATACATGAGAGACAGACGTATCAGCGGGGTGGGCTGATGAGATAAAAAGTAGATGCTGTCATACCTGCACGTTCAAACAGAGTCGCAACTTCGCTGGGTGCAAACAGAAATCACCCTCTACAGGCTCAGGGTCTGCATATATGCGCTCTAAGTGGGATATGATCACACCCGTTCTCAGTTGCGACATCAAGACACTCGAAACATTCGTGAATGTTGACAGTACAGGGCAGCAGAATGTGCTGAACCGCGGTACGCCAAATACACCTAAGAAGTTGTCGATTTGCACGGTGTAGAATAGTTAGCTTTCTACGCCGTGATATCCATGGCGCTCATAGGCTCCCAGTGCCAGTGAACTGCGGAGCTCAAGTGAGCAGAACAGTGGCGAGCGATGCTGGCGAAGAGATCGACACACTGAGGGATCAGATACATGTCCAGGGGAAAAACAGGAAAATGAGATTGACGGAACCTGCGTTCTACAGACAATCGAAATGCTTTACACTCGCTACACACCACCTGTCGCCACCGGGTACGTGACGCCCGACGCCGACTCCCGGGCTCTTTAGCTGCCCTATGCGTGCCAGACCTTTGCGATAAGCTCAGTAAGACCTGTCGGGACAAGTAGGGTGAGCGATGACATCAGCACCATGAGGTAGACAATAGCGCACCAATGTCCTGGGTGTTGAACTGGTACACGCCGACCAGCACACCGACGGTCGTTGCGCGGAGCGTCCACGTGAGAACGGGTCCGAGGAGAGGGAACTTGCGCGGGTGGAGGTAGTCCACCAGGAGCGCGTCGAACTGCATCTAGTCAGTCACACAGACTCCTCCCCTAGGCAAAGACAGGGCGACATACGCCGATATGGCTGTGCATGACCAAGCTCACGCCGAGGATTCCGTCAAGCATAGCGTAGTTACTCCCGCTGGTGGCAAACGCAGCAACGGTGAGGGGGACGAGTCCCGCAGAGAGGAGGCGCTCAAACGCCCAGTGGTAGGACCCATGAGTCTTGTTCGGCGGCGGGAATGTTGTCGGGTCGTTCACCG
This sequence comes from Gelatoporia subvermispora B, assembly GCA_000320605.2. Lineage (NCBI taxonomy): Eukaryota > Fungi > Basidiomycota > Agaricomycetes > Polyporales > Gelatoporiaceae > Gelatoporia > Gelatoporia subvermispora. Next base: position 880,375 of record KB445799.1, read on the forward strand.
TGCCCTTGTACACCGCTGCACACAGCGAGCACGACGAGCACGACGAGCACGACGGCGAACAAGACAGCGGTAAGGCGGGGAACCAATCAGTGCGTCGGGATTACGCCAAGAAAGACGAAGACTCACGACCGCCAGGGACGTAGGCAGTGTCGGCCGCGCCGCGCGCAAAGCGGGGCGCGAGGGCGCGGCGAGCAAAGGTGGCGGCGATGCGCTGGTTGGTGGCGGAGCGGGCGGCGAGGGCGAGGGACATCGTGTTGGTCGTTAGTGACCAGCCCGACCGTCCCTCCCAAAGTCCATTATCCCCCGACGCGCTGCCAGCACGTGATACCACCAAGGCCGACAAACGCCGTGGGTAGCTTTTTTGTTAGTTCAGTGTCAATCAAGACTCCGACATAACGTCTTCAGCGCGCGATAGAGTTATCATATAGCTCCGACCGATCATTACGGCGTCAGATAAGTTGTTTTAAATCTCCGATATGGTGTAGTGGCTAACATTATCGCCTCTCCGATCTCCGGACCGACCGATCGCAACCGCACCGTGTCGTCCTTCCGCATGCGGTGCCGTCCGCCCCCCACGTGATCATTTATCACGTGACCGCGATAGCCCGGGGTTCGATTCCCCGTGTCGGAATAATTTTGTTCTTGGAATCTCAAATCAACCCATTCAGAGTGCAAGTTGAAGCATCTGCTTCTCAAACACTAGCGGCGTGTGTCTGCATCTGTGGTTGCATCTGTGGTATTACACTAGGAATTCAATGACTCGGATGCGAGTGAGAGTTCCAGCCATCTCTGGTTGAACGCATCATATCGGATTGTTCAGGGAATGACATACAGAATGTAGAGAGCGCGAAATTCACTGCAGGGTCTATGTGTGGAGGTGATGTCTTCTCGCTTCATTAAGGCTTGGGATAATGCTGATATGTGCTTCAGCTGAATCCGAGGCGGTGAGTAGCTACAGGGTTATGCAAGATACTTCACAACATACAATTGTCCTCGACCGAGATCGCATGCACGGTCAAGGAGAACGGCGCGAGTATACGCGAGAACGGCGATGGCTGAGCGCTGAGGGCGCATGTGCGACGGCAAAGGCAACTGCAGCCGACGAAGACACAGGACAGCAAGCCTTCGTAGACGGGCTAGAACTATAGTCGTATGCACATCTGACTCGATTAGTGTCAGTAGTGATGATATCCCAGGGTCGCCTGGGTTCCAGCTCATGAGGATGACTCCGGCGAGTTGGTATCTCGGCTACTATGAAATATGCATCACAGTCAACATCACTACTCTGATTTCCTCTCAGAGAAGAGGGTTGTAAGTCAGTCAACACCACGCAGTTACTGTCGCAGTTCCTAGCATGACGAGGGCGACCTGCAGCAAAGAGAGGGAACAATCCGAACCTGACATGCTTGTCGCACTATGGGAGTGCCTGAACCTGACATGCTCGCCACACCTATCGGAATGCTTACCGAGACTCACAGTTCTCTCGGAGAATGCTCTAGTCATCTGACTGACGCCTATTTCCGCGTCACGTCAGCGCTTTGAGTTCCCAATCAGCACAAGTTGGCGAACAATTTCCATTCTGAGCTGCCCTTGGACATCACGCTAGACTTCCTCATCGCACCGCATCAAGATCATGATCGTACAGCTTCGGGTGTCTTAATACAAATAGAAATTGACAAACAATTTCCATTCTGAGCTGCCATCGGAATTCACGCTGGGCTTTCGCGCCACAGGCCCATAGCCCACCGCATCACTATCAAGATCGCAAATTAATTACACCTTTTGCGTCAAGAGTTGGCGGACTATTTCCATTCTGAGCAGACCTCCTGAAGAGGCGAATGTTGTGCAACTATTCCCTTATTGAGGTGTGCCTGGGAATCCGGACGTTCGTCTATACGAATCTAGATTCTAGATCCGTACCGCAAGCAAACGGTGAAGGGGAGCGCTGCCATCACCAGCGAGCCTCTCTGTGCTTACTGCTCTCATACTGCTCTCATACTGCTCTCATACTGCTCACGTCTGTACATAAGGCCTGCTAACTGCAAGAATGGGGCTAACAACAATCCCGTCTACTCCGCAAATATTTCGCTGTGTCCGTCACGAATTTGAACGTCATGGGCACCGCAAAAACCCATAGCAGGGCCACGGATGCCGACCATTCTGCTTCGGATACGGAAGTACCTCTCAGCAGGTCACCTTCGAGGAGACCGACATCGGCCACGGCTGCTCGTGATGTTTGCATATTTCGTATCTGGACTTACGGGCAGTCTGATATCACCCTACCATAGCAACGTCACCGAGATAGCGCTCGTGCAAGCTCGCGGAGACACATAACGAGAAAGCGAAAACTTCTGCATACCTCTGTTTCCAACAAGAACGTAACTTCGGATACCGAAGATGATCTCAACCCCGGAAAGTCCTGGACCCGTCTTATTAATGGGGATACAGCTGGGCAGTCGAGGGAGAGCAAGTTGGTCGCAAAACGGCGGATCACTCATCTGCTGCGTGCAGCGGAGTACGCCTCCACCGCTTCCCCCGAAATGAATGAGCAGATGGAACAGGAGTTGCCCGTGATACACTCACAGGACCATAGTCTGGCAGCCGACTCTCGAGGAGTGTCGTATATCGATGCTCCGGATTTGCACGACTCAGCCATTACGGTCGAATGTCCCGCATCGGCGACAAGTGATGTATATTCGCATCAGCACCAGAATCGTGCCAGCCTTCTCTCAGGATGCTCTCAACGAGGGTCTAGAACTGTGGCAAACGGACAGAGTGCAATGGTAAGTGCCATTTAATCACATCATAACTTCCAGATATCTCAATGACTGCAGGCATCGGGTTCAATACCGTCATACTCTGCGCCTTCTAAACATCAAGGCTCACGTCCTTCGGGTCAATCCAGGCATGTAGCACCTGTACACGAACCTGATGCATCCCATCCCGCTGCCAGTATTGCTGCGTCCTCCTCGTCTCTCGACTTGGAGGGCGGGCAGCTACAGATGGTCATGCGAATTTGCGTGCAGGAGATGCCAACGGAGAAGATTTGCGACCTTATAATAGCGCTCTGTCAACGAATTATCTCTGCCTCGGGTAGTACGTGAGGAATCTTCCTCGCCTCCCAGTGAATTTGATATGCATCGATCTATGTACAGTATATTAGGAAAGTGCTTGAGTTATGGCAACAGTTACTCACTGCTGAACGTCGTCTCATCCAATCTGCTCAAACTGAGGACTTCCGCAGGCGCAGTCAGTGGAGCGAGCATCGATACACTGTCACGATTAATGCAGTTGGCATGGCGTATGCCAATCCGAGAATTCCCGGCGGTAACGTTGAAAGCGGGCGCTTGAACGACTTCCGTCCAGCCTTTCCATGAGACGCCCTTACTACCAACAGATTGATGTACGTTTACCTGTTGCTATTGCTGATATCGAGATCTATTTTCCGGAGTCTTTCGATTGTTCGAATTGGCAGGGGCCCACGTACCGTGAGTCGGGATATTGGAAGTTTCACAAGCTCAATATGATACTTATCGGCGGAAGACGCTTGCTGAATGAACCGCCGAATGAGTGTCTTTGCTATGCCGGCGATGTCAAGCCATTCAGTAGCACACGCATAACTTCTAGCCACATATGCCTATGCCACGAACGGATATGTAGCGAGTTGGGCCGTCCAGGGTTCCCGTGACGGCTCAATCACTCTCAGCGTGTCATTGTGGCCGACGCACGTTCGTCGAAAATGTCCTGATCAGGTAACAATTGCTCTCTTAAACCTCAAACCCAACTGTAGTGACATCTCTGTTCCTGGCATCCCCACTACCACACTACACCAACTGATAATGATGTGCGCATTCCACCTCATCCATTCGAAGACCACAGACTGTTGAAATCAACAGACGCACTTCGACATCCTCACCTCCCATCATGACACCTTATTCGTGCTGCGGAATCATCGGGTCTGTGCAGCTCTGCCCTAGGACTCTGCATTTCATCGCATCATCTAACGCCTCATCAAACAACGCACGGTGGTAGTCCCCTGACGTCTGTCGCAGCTAGAGGCTGTTTGTTCGCGCATAACAATCGCTTGTGCGAACTGTTGAGGAGTGCTTCCCTTCTCTAGGTGACGTCGTCTCTCATAACCAACAGTTAGCCACTTCTTTATGAATAGGTACAGACCTTTGCCGTCGGCGTCGTCACACGAGCATCCTTCCAGCACCAGTCCGACGATGAATCGTCCACCTAGCGCAAATTCAGACCTGTCCTCCAGCATACTCCTGGGCGACCAGGATTCAAACGTCGTATCGTCCAGGAACTGGCTACCGTATGAGGGCAATGAACTCCCAACACTAACGCCCAAGGTGTCTGATAAGCCGAGATCCCCAGATGTCAACACGAAGGATGAGGGAAATTATCTGGGCGCGGAGATGATGGTGGGCTCTACTATCATGAGCCTCTTCAGGTTCTATATCAATATGGGGCACCTTTAGGGCAATGCAGCTTATGCTACAATGAAGCTGACCAGCGGTCAACCCACTAAAGCGGTGGCCGCTCAGGCATGGATCGAATGCGCAGAGAGGATCAAGGAATATGATGAAGAGACTATCAAAGCGTGGAAAGAAGAGATAGACACGCTTCTTGTCTTCGTGAGTGGTTTGTTTCATTTGCGAGGCCTCCTAGGAATGGTTTTGTGAAGTCGTTGGCGTGTTTTGAGGCGTCTTCTGACAATCGCTCACAGGCCGGGCTATTCTCTGCTGTCGTAACAGCATTCAATGTCCAGTTCATTCAACTTCTGCAGCCGGACAGCGCTGGCATGACCGTGATATTACTCATGGATATCTTACAGCAAATGAATGGCACTACAAACGTTACAGTTCCAAATCTGAACCCTCCCCTAGCGCATTCCTCCGTCAACATCAACATCCTGTGGTACTCTAGCCTGATACTCAGCCTGGCGGCGGCCTCCGTTGGCATTCTGGTCAAGCAATGGCTGAATCAATATACCAGTGGGCTGTCAAGCATTTCGCGTAGCGGTGCGCGGATCCGACAATTTCGATACGATGCTCTCTCCAAATGGAGAGTGGTGGACATTTTGACGCTACTGCCTGTGCTCTTGCTCGGAGCACTGGTGTTGTTCCTGGCAGGTCTAATCGAAATCCTCTGGACGGTACAAGAAACTGTCGCCACGGTTGGGACCATCCTCGCGTCGCTCCTCCTCACCTTCACGTTGGTGACCACAGTACTACCCACGTTCGTCGCAGACTGCGCATACCAATCGCCACAAGCCTTTCTTTTCTTTCTCCTGGTCCAAACAGCGAAGCAGCCGCTGAAGGCGCTTGTGAGGTTCCTTCACAGACATATGGGTCACGTAACTCCGGGTGCTGAGGGTTGGATCAAGGACGTACGCAGGTTCACGAGGAGGTGGCTGTTCTCTGCGAGCGAGCGAAACTGGTTCACTTGGAGTGACCGAGAAGATGCTCTTGTCCAAATTAAGGGGCTGGACCTCGACCGACATCTGCTCGCTGCGACGGACATCATCTTCAGAGATTCGACGACACTTGAGGAGATTATTCGACCATGCCTTGCGGACCTGCCCCCGAACGTCGCCATCCCCTGCTTCTACGACATATTCACGCGGCGCGCGAGCAATATCGTCAACGATATACCATATCTCAACACGAACCGCACCTCTGACAAGACAATGGCGGTGTTCGCGGATATCGTGCTCGACATGCTGGAAAAATCGAGGGAGATGTCGAATGCGTACGACCGGAAGCGCCTGCTGCGCATCTTGAAACCGCTGCTGCAGAAGGCACAGCCGAAGACAATCCAGGGCTCGAGGAGGCTCATCTGCGCTTTTCTCAACGACGATATTCCCGAAATACGCGATACCGCGTTCGAGATCTTGCGCGAGCACTATGTACTCGATGCGGAGGACCATTTGCAGATCCCGCTAGATTACCGGGCCTCCGGTGCGTCATGCCATCACAGAAAACAAGCAGAAGCACCGTACTGATGCACGCCCCTACAGACGTACATACAATCCTCCAGTTTGCACAAGACGCCCTCCGCGACGGACGCGACCGCCAGTTCATGACGGCCAGCAACCTCATCGTCTTCATCGCGACCTCGCGGCATCTCTCCGCAGGCGAGTTCATGCGCATGAGTCCGAGCCTCGACACGCTCTGGGAGCACCTCTGCGCGTTCCTCGCCGACCCCGCGCGCACGCAGGAGCAATGGCTTATTCCCGCGCTGCGTGGCCTCGTACCGCGCATATTTGGCCTCGCACGAAGCGCACCCGACCGCGTCCCCAAGCCACTCGTCGACGCACTTGTCGATGCCGTGCGCAGGCTCGATGCGGCGCATAATGATGGGAACTGGGAAGATATGATGAGCGTGCTGAGGAGGGAGCTGTATGAGTTCCGGGGCATTGATCTCAGGAGGCGCAGGTAGCCTGCATTGGGCCAAGCGCCAGTGGTCTTCATGCCATGTTTTAAGTTATGATGTTCCGTATCGCGGTCCGAGCGTCTGGAGCGCCTCTATTACAGGAGGAGCCATTTAGCCTGGCGCCGAGGGTCTGCCAGTTGAACGATCCGATACCATCGGCCTCAGGACCATCGTCGACAAGAATGGACGGCACACTCTTCCCGGGCCCATCTGCGAATGTGATCACCGATGAACGCACTATTTGATGCGTATGCTGCGAGGGTCGTGCATGTTTCCCCGCTGTTGAACGACATCCTGTGTCAGCATTTTCAGACTTTCTGTTCTGCCGGCGAAGCGAATTTTTCAACTGGTGAGGATGCTGAAGCATGCCTGGATTCCGAATTCTACAAACGCGACAAGCGCATCTGACATATGGCCTCAAAGCTGGGAGCCGGTCAAAGAATATTAATGCTGCAACGATTTGACAGTCGGTCAGAAGCTATTGCGCCTGTTTCGAATGCCGCTTACCTGTACACTAGAAGCTTTCTCAGAATGTTGATGTTGGAACGGATGACTGACGAGTCTGGGCATTCAGGTAACCGTTGCTCTTATGCTATAATCGCAGGGCGCGCATGTGGCGATAGGAGTTATACTGCACAATGAGCAAGTGCATTCTCTGGTGCCATTGAGACGAGTCACTCGTAAACCGAACAAACCGTACACCAGCCTTGCCGTGACAGCGGACACCCGCAGAACGCGTTCGGGAGCGCTCTAACGCAAGACTTGACGATAGCGATAACGGAAGAGGACATTGAATGCAGATTCTGCGCGGCCTACTGTTCTGCTCTAACCTCATCGCGCAAGGGCTAACCGGTGGTGTGAAGGCTCCCGGTGGGGTACAATGACGCCCCCATCTGGTATTCGATCACGTTACGAAAGCGCAGCGGTGGGGAAGGCGTACAGCATGGTGAACTCCCATGTTCATGGGAAACAGCGCTCGCGGGGGCGTCATCATGACAGAGGGTACCCTTTGTAGTTTCGAATCGGGTCGCGCATTGTTCATTGGGCTTCAGGATGTATCAGTGGTGGCAGAGACTTTCGGAATGGGTCGTCCAGAAGTCTTCAGCAGACACATTTGGGACGTGGCAGGTGAGCACATCAGTCTTGGGGACGCGTTTAAGTATCTAGAACCGAAGGGGTATGATTGCTGATCCGGGGACAAGAGAACTGAAGATACACAGGATGCTGCATGGTCGTTGCAACTATTGAATGAGTAATGTTACTGCCATCGATATACACGCTAGTGCAACGTATGGCGAGAGGCGTTCTCCTGTGGAGTGCATCATGAGAGCTGCATCTCTGGCAAGACGGACACGACGTACCTATCCGCGCAGACATCCAGAACAGCCCCAAAAACCTACACAACGCATAAGCCACCCCATGTTAGTCGATTCATGTATGTTCGAATACCACCCCAGCGGATTGGAACACGTACCCCTCCTTGTTCCTGTCGATCAGCCGCGGCGCAACTGCGCGCACGTATGTGCAAGTGCATATCATGAGCAGGATGACGAGCAGAAGCGATTGGAAGTTGAACAGCGCAGACTAGCAGGTTTAAATCGTCAAATAATGCACATATCAGATGTAAAGGAGAGCCTACCATCGCGAACTGCAACGAGAGTTGTGCCTGCGGGCGAGCTGAGCTCGTCGCCCCTCCGCCACAGGTCGCCACGTGGCATCTATTATGTAACACTCTCCGCCACGTTTGACCTGCTGCCCTGAAGCTGCCTTCTGGTCCTGTACTTCAGTCTCCTCTCATCTTTGCTACTACAGGCTATACGAATTCGATGGAATTGCATCGACTTTAGTGATTGGTCTGAAAGGTCTTAATATATGCGTGCGGATCTTAGGCTTCTCGCGTCCTCGTCTTGGGTGCCCTCTCAGCCTTCCATCCGACCAGGCTCACCAGAGTCGCGAACCAAGAATCCCAATCCGACTCAACATATCCTACTTCCGAACGCCCAGTGTATCAAAGGGGTCGGAATACATGCATCTGCAGCTCCTGATGTCGATAGCGTGGCATGCAGTGGGGAACCATATGCCGGGTTCTCTTCGCGTTTACTACTCATATAGAGTTTAAACGATGGGAGCCAAGGGGAGCTCGGGCAGGGTTCTTCCGGTGTTATGATGTGCGACCTGCGCTGGTGCTTTTGGAAGGTCAGTCGGTGGGGACCCGGGACACCTCACCCGGTGCTTGTATGCCGAACGATGCTGAGATGTTGAGTTGGACGGAAGTCGAAGATGAACAGGCGACGGAGATGATGCGGCATGCGAGGACATGGTGGATTGAGCTCTGGTATGTTCCTATCATTTTTGGTGGGACGGGATTAAAATTGACCGGACGTGACAGGCTATATGCGTCCTGCGAGTGTTGGCAATGGTAGCAAAGCACGATACAGTGTAGGTATGCCTTTCACCGTTGGAACGATACCACTCACGCTGTGTACCAATAGGTCGCGGCAGTTTGTAGCCTACGTGCCATCTTTTACGTCCAACGAGATTTCATACTGATCCCTAACCGGCATCGGAAACCGGGTGTTCGTTTTCAGCCACAGGTCACTGAACTCATGACATCTCATAGCCATCAGAGGAGGACCATTTATCACCGGCGGGTCAGAACCATCGGCTTTCCCCCTGATGGACATCGCATACAACGTTCATGTCCGCTTTTGATTCGAAACAGAAGACTGAGGAAGTACTTCAATGTTCCGAAGATGGACGAATGACAGAATCTCCGTCCGGGTCGCGTTCTAACGATTGCTACACACAGCCAAATAACCCGCTCTTGCTCCCTTACTGGCCCCTGTCCTCTCGACACCTGCACGTGATCATATGCAGCACAGCACTCTACATCGACAAATCGTGTTCTCAGCCCTGCAGAGCAGTGTTCCTGGGTCGAAAGCTTGCTTCGAGGTGTTCGCAACCTCGTTCGAGCTGCCTACAGCGCATGTAAGAGACTGCGCCAATCCTCCTCCCAGAACGTGAACTTTGCGAGGCGGTGTCAGCCTGATGGCGCTGATTATTGCTTTCCATGCATGGTGTCTCATGTCGATATTACCATGTTCAGCGGGCTTGCAGCGGATCATCAACCGTCAATCAAGACTTCCAGGCAGTCGCCGCGTCTCGTAGTACCAAGCTTCCAGTGCTCATTCACGTGAATATCTATCGTTGCCCTGACCGCCGCTCCGGACTGGCTGTGCATACTTGTTCCGAAACCATAGAACACATACGCCCAGTCTCATCCACGACACATCTCAGAAGCGTATGCACCTTCCAGGAGACCCCGTCGGGCAGATCACGCCCACTCTAAAGCAGCTCTGCACGTCTCTTGGCTGTTCGCCTATGTCTTCTTGTCAACGTCACTACGGTCTGGTGCCTTCTCGGCAGCGTCTATCGCCGTATTCAGCTATCCAACTCACGCGCTCGGTTCCTTGCAGTCATCGCCTAGCGTCGGTGCGACTGTCGCGCGGAGAAGAGGAGGAAACAATCTCCATGTATCCTGCTACAGCTGCAGATCCTATCTTCTAGCTTCGGCACATGCACAAGTGGATCAGAGCCATCCGTGAAGCCGCATCGGCTACACTCAAAAAAAGTTCTGCAGAAGAACCCAGTCTCTAGGACAACATGAAGATCCGGTCACTGCTGCAGAATATACCATACGCCCGCGTACCCCCGCTATCCTGCGCTATGCTCGCTTCTGCTCGAAGTATGCGCTCAGCACCCGTGCCCGTGCCCGTGGGTATAGAACAACAACAGCGCTGAGCGCGTCTGTCTCCGGAGTCGCCCGGCGTCCGAGGAACCCGAGCTTGGTCAATGCCAACCCACTCAATTCATGCTCAGGGCGCATCCGTGTGCTACCTGCGTACAGCCGAAGTCAGTTGGTGTTGAGCATGTGCGGTGCCCCGTCCGCGCCAACGCGCGTGCTGCGTAGCACAATGCTCGCCGCCCACCCGTCCCGCGGCGCGCTCGCGTGGCTCGCGTGGCCGCGGAAGCTAAATCACGATAGCAAAACGATAGCGAGCGCAATCAAATCGGCCGATCGCGCCCCCGCTTGTGATCGCGAGGCTGCAGGGGTGTAGAGCCGGGTGCTGCGGCGAGGATCTCGAGTACTCGAGCTCGCGATGGCGCTCGCTTAGCGAGACATGACGTCGGCGGGGGGCAGAGCTGCGGCGAGGCTCGGGGTGATCGTGTGCCTACGGAGCTGAGGAGAGGAGAGGGTCTGAGAGAGCCCACGAGCGGGGAGATGCACATGGACCGACCGCCACAGGCCCGCCACTGACAGCGCGCCAAGCTCCAGCCTCCGAAGGAGATGCGTGCGTTGGCAGTGGTTGGGGACACAGACATACCTTCTTATCTGCAGCGTCTCATTTCCTGACTTCGTCTTTGAACTCCGCGCGAGACCAACGTTGCTGCGCGTGGTCCTGCAGTCGGCGCAGCTTTGCCCACACTTATGCAGTGTCCCATGCCCCTAGCCGATCGTCTGCCGGGCCATTTCGGCGCAGGTTGTTTATAGAGGAGATGCGCGCTGGCGGACACGCGTCTGGGAGATCGTGGCGAGATCAACCATGCGGCTCGTGTCACGCGAAATGGGCAAGGCGCCGACCCGAGCGCTGTGTGTCCAAGTATTATAGATCAGTCACGCGCAAGGCGTCCACCCTTGTCGTGACGCTGACGCCGGGTCGTATGCACGAACCGAAGTAGGGAAGTAGGGATCCCGCCGAGAAGTAGTCATCTTCGCGTGCTTTTCGAGTTCGGGGAAGTGGTGGGGGTATTGCGACCGAGCTGCGGTGCTCTGGGCGACGCGACGGTGGGACTTTTATCTTATCTTGGCGGACGCTGGCCTGGCTAATATTTGCGAATTCGAGCTTGAGCAGGTGTGGTCGGGAGTGTTATCGGGTGACAGCCACGGCTTCGGACTCGGATTCGAGGCAGGAGCTGATGGTGCCTCACATGTTGGGCTGGGCGGCGTGAGAGCGCGACCGCATCCTGCACCCCGGATACCTTTTCCTTCTGCGTGTGCCTCCTTATCGGCGCGGCAGAATCACCTGCATCGAGCTTATATTTGGACCTTGGGAGCGCAGATCTGTTTCCCGCAAGGACGTCCCACCATGTCTGCGTACAAGGAGGACCACTCCGCCAGCTCGCTCGACGAGAAGCTGGACGCGGAAAAACAGCGTGAGTGCCCCCCGCCCGCCTCTCACACAAAACATACCTAACGTGTCTGTTGCCCGTTCCAGATGTGCATGGCATAGTGCCCATCGCCAATTTCGATGACCCAAACATCGACAAGGATGCGATCGTCCTCGGTGAGTCCCCCTCGTCGTACTGATCTTGCCAGCGATGCTGACCGATGTGCAGAGGACGACTCGCCGTATCCTGAGGTCCGCTCGGCGGTGGCCAACACGGACGACCCGGACATGCCGGTGTCCACCTTTCGTTCATGGGCGATCGGAATCGCGTGGTCGATCATTCTTCCTGGATTGAACCAGTTTTTCTTCTTCCGCTACCCGTCCGTTACTGTCAACGGCGTACGTATCATTTTTCACTCGATTTCCGACGGTTGCGCTGATTGTGCGGTCCTACCAGATCGTCGCCCAGCTCCTGTCGTATCCCGTCGGCCGGGCATGGGCAAGGCTGGTGCCTCAGGTCAAGATTTTTGGCGTGTCCATTAACCCCGGTCCTTTCACGGTCAAGGAACATGTTCTGATTACAATCATGGCCACAGTCGGATACCAGTCTGCGTACGCGGTAAGTGCCACGTCATCACCCATTCGTAGCGCCTTTGCTCATAGGCAGCACAGACGGACATTATCGCGGTGCAGCGGGTATACTACAGCCAGATTTACAACTTCTCGTATCAATGGATGGTGGTCATGTCCACGCAGCTGGTGAGCTGGTCGATTCTGGCGCTCTACACAAGCGGCGTACTAACGCTGTCTAGATCGGATTCTCGATCGGAGGGATAGCCCGCCGGTTCCTCGTGCAGCCGCCATCCATGATCTGGCCAGCGAATCTGGTCAACTGCGCACTCTTCAACACGCTCCACTCGCAGCAGTACGCGGGTATCGGTAACCGCGGTGGTATCTCGCGCGAGCGCTTCTTCATCTATGCATTCTTCTCGGGCGTGTGCTGGTACTTCTTCCCCGGCTACCTCTTCCAGGCGCTCAGCTACTTCAACTGGGTCTGCTGGATTGCCCCGGAGAATGTCGTCGTTAACCAGCTGTTCGGGTACACGAGCGGACTTGGAATGTCGCTGATCACATTCGACTGGGCGCAGGTGTGTCCATGTTTGACTCTGCGCAGCACAACGCGGCGTGCTAACCCCGCATAGATTGCCTACATTGGATCGCCCCTCGCCACGCCGTGGTGGGCAGAGGCCAACGTCGCGATCGGGTTCGTGTTCTTCTTCTGGATCCTCACGCCCGTACTGTACTACACGAACACATGGTACGCGAAGTTCATGCCCATGTCCTCGCGCACCTCATATGACAACACCGGGGCTGCGTACAATGTCACCGCGATTGTCAACGCGGACTCGTCACTTAACCTTGCCAAGTACGAGGCGTATTCGCCCCTCTTCCTCTCGACGACCTTTGCGATGTCGTACGGGCTCTCGTTCGCGAGCATCACATCGACGATCATGCACACAATTTTGTACTTCCGCAAGCAGATTTGGGTGCAGTCCCGCAGGTCCCTGTCAGAGCAGCCCGACATCCACGCGCGCCTGATGGCGAAGTACCCACAGGTGCCCGAGTGGTGGTATGGCTTGATCTTTGGTTTGTTTTATCTCCTCCTGTGGATACGATGCGGAGTTGACAGGACTGCGTTGCAGTCACCATGTTTGTCTTTGCCGTCGTCTCAATCGAAGTCTGGAATACCCAACTACCTGTGTGGGCTCTCATCCTCGCTCTCCTCATCTGTACGCTTTTACACCGCCCGTTGCCAATATTTTCCGCGTGCTCACCCCCTTCACCTAGCCTTCGTTTACACAATTCCCATTGGAATGATACAAGCTATCACTAACCAGCAGATTGGCCTGAAGTAAGCATGATTCCAAATCTATTCGGTACACTCGTCCTGACAGCCTCCTTCTGCTTAGTGTTATCACTGAGCTCATTATCGGATACGCCCTGCCGGGCCGCCCGATCGCGATGATGATGTTCAAGACATGGGGTTACATCACAATGTACCAGGCACTGAGCTTCACATCGGACTTCAAACTCGGACACTACATGAAGATTCCGTGCGTCCACTCATTTTCACTGATCTTCGTATTCTGCGATGTCTGACGTCAAAATGCGATCGTCAGGCCGCGTCCGATGTTCTTCGCGCAGGTGCTCGCGACGGCGATCGGTGGGACCGTCCAGCTTGGCGTGCAAGCATGGATGTTCACCAACATCAGAGATATGTGCTCGCCAACCCAGCCTGACGGCTTCATCGTACGTGCATTCCCATCGTATTCATCCCAAAGATTCACTAACGGGATCATATTCGTAGTGTCCCTCAACAGAAGTCTTCGGCACTGCGTCCATCATCTGGGGTGTCATTGGCCCGCAGCGACAGTTCTCAAAGGGTCAAATCTACTAGTGAGTCATTTTCTCCCACAGTTGGCCCATTCCGTACTAACGACCTTGCTCCCTACAGCGGTCTCCTCTTCTTCTTCCTCGTCGGCGCAGTAGCGCCCATCATCTCGTACGTGTTCACGCTCAAGTTCCCGAACTCGCTGTGGAAGTACGTGAACTTCCCGGTTATCTTCAATGGGACGAGCCTTATTCCTCCGGCGACGGCGGTCAACTACGCGCCGTGGACGGTCGTCGGGTTTATCTTCAACTACGTCATCCGCCGGCGCCATTTCTCTTGGTGGACAAAGTACAACTGTGCGTCTATTCTTCCTCCCTTCTTCCCCCGTTATCCACTTCAGCACCATCGGTGCTAGGCATGGAGGCATAGAGCATTGCATCATTGCACCACCTGCGTATCTGATGACGTGTGGACGTGTGACTGACGCGCGTGAGCAGATATCCTGTCTGCGGCGCTCGACTCGGGCCTCGCGATCGGCATTCTCCTCGTCTTCTTCTGCTTGCAATACCCCAGGAACGGCACGATCGGCGCGAACAACGTCCTTAAGTGGTGGGGAAACACCGCGCCGTTCGACAATGCCGACGGGCGGTCCCAGGCACTTTGGGCGCCCCCGCCCAACTCCACATTCGGGTGAGTACACCTTTCGCGAACCACACGTCTGACTGAGTGCTGATCTGGTCACAGGCCTTCTCACTGGTAAACCCTTCGCTGTGTTTTGTAGAGGGGGTGAAGCATGTTGTAAGATAGAAAGTTGATTTAGTTGTTGTAGCGTTGTTTATTACTTGTATAATCAGTGCTTCTTGCTTTCTGCTATCAAGAAGCGGATGAAGTAGGAGAGGCCGGAGATGCTGTGTTTGCGAATCACGCTGAGCATGTCTGCAGTAAGATGGAAGACAATTGCGCAGTCATACAAGATTGGTGATTGAGGCGCAGACTGTCACCTTAGATCCTGCCTCGTAGATCGTGGCTGTTTTGCCACCAAAAAGTTATCAGGTGCCACACCCATGCAAAAGGACAGCGTGTCCACTGAAGTTCAGACAGGCCCCGTGGCAGTTCCTATTATTCGCCTAACTGTCCACCGGGGAATTAGAGCCACTGCGGAGACTCTTTGGAGGGCAGTACGCTCTGCCCTTCCGTTTGCTCAGGCTAGTTTGTAGTGGGGAGTCCATCAATTATAGATCGTACATAAACGCGCGGGGACTCGTGAACAAAGTGGTGCAGGTGCAAGCCATTTACAATGTCCAGGCTGAGCCACCTGATAACGCACCAGTCTAATATGTCCGCATAATTACATCACAGCACTGCTCGCACTAGATGCGTTTTTTCTTGGCTCGGTCGTCTCATAGGAAGTCACGCCTCAGGCATGGCGACAGTGGAGCGGGGTCCGGAGCTGCCCTATAGGGTGCCAGAGGAGGTGATGGTGACCTTGTAGCGAGGGGTGCCCGAGTCGCTGCCGACGGCCTCTATCTTCTTGACAATGTCCATGCCCTCGACGACCTCGCCGAAGACAACGTGTCGGCCGTCAAGCCACGAGGTGACGACGGTCGTGATGAAAAACTGCGGCGTGGCGAATCAGCGACTGTCGGTGACGTAGAGAAGCTGGGCAGTGCGCACCTGGGAGCCATTGGTGTTGGGACCTGCGTTCGCCATGGAGAGGAGGCCGGGCTTGGTATGCCGGAGCTTGAAGTTCTCGTCTGCACCAAGCAAGATTAAATACGGAGACGTGTTGTGCGAAACACCGAGACTAACCTGCGAACTTGTCACCGAAGATCGACTTGCCGCCAGTGCCGTTGTGCCGTGTGAAGTCACCGCCCTGGATCATGAACTATGCCCCCAGGCATTTAGTATGCATTCAAACAGCATATGTCGGGCAGAGCAAACTCACGTTGGGGATGATGCGGTGGAAGGAGCTACTGGCGTAGCCGAAACCGTGCTGGCCGGTCGCGAGCTCACGGAAGTTGCGGGCAGTCTTGGGGACAACTTCGTCGTAAAGCTTGAAGACAATGCGACCGGTAGGCTTCTGGTCTATCGCAACATCAAACTGTTCTACGTCAGCATTGCGCAGACATCAAATTCGCGGACGAATGCTCACGAAGACATTCGGCCTATGCAACGGCGGGATTATTGATCAGTCCTCCACTCATTCTGAAAAGAAAACGAGCATTACAAAAGCTTGTTGGTGGATGCTGAAGTCGCAAAGCGGCGCAGAAAAGAGGCCATTTTCAAGACGGACAAGACGGATCCGGAGGAGTTGAACGGAAAAGAGGACGCGCAGCGAGAACGGGCGTCAATAAAAAGTTACGCGTAGGCGCCCATACTACTTACGGGTGACGCGTGGCTGAGTGGAAGGCATGATCTCGACTTTCGACTCTCCAGACTCTCAACACAGCGAACAGCAGAAGACGAGGATGAGCAGAACTGGGCCTCGTACTGCGGAAGTTCTAGGACGTTTTATAGGGCCGACCATGGGATTCTTTCCGCTATCTGGGACCGCTCACTCCGTTCGGTCATTTCTTAAAATGGGCGGCAGATGGCGAACATGATGTGCATTCGCGGTACATGCTGTCCTCTAGGGTAAGTATCTCGTACTCTACTGGCCCCGTGAGGGGATTCGGGGCGACTTCTTCACAGCAGTCGCAAGACATTCGTCTTCCGCTCCTCGTTCTTGGGAGGATCAGGCAAATGTGCCGCACATTCACCGCCCACGTGTTCGACAAAAGAGCGGACCTGGACAGGCGCGGTGCGCGAGGCGCTCTGGATGTCCAGACCGCCGACAAGCGAAGGCAGCAAAGATAGGGGATGCGACGGCGTGGGTCCGATTTGTGGGAGCCAGAGAGCACGGCGCGCTCGTTCGGGACGAGACCGAGGCTTCGAGCTGCGGCTGCTATTGCGAGAACCTGCGGACTGTAGACGCTCCAGCGTCCCAAGAGCAGGCGGTCGGTCTGGAATGTCTGACAAGCTACGTGCCTTGGGTACTCTACCAGGAAGCAGTAAGAGCGTCACCGAGTTGAGCGCAATTCAGGCCAGTTTGCTGGAGCTGCGAGCGGCGTGGTAGCGTGGTAGCGTGAAGGCTAAATCTTATTATTTGACATATAGGGAGCGGAGCTTATACCCAAGCAGACTCGGCGCATTCCAGACGGTTGCGCCGTAGCGCCCAGAAGACGAACATGCATGGAGTTCTGGTGTGTTGTGCTATCCAATCAAGGCTTCGCCTCGGATAGCCGAGCAAGGTCGGACCGACGTACACCGTAAAACTGCGCGCCCTACACGGCCCTCGACCATGAGGTGATTATTGCAGTCTGCTACAGTCCGTTAGCGGTGAGATACTCCGTTCCCAGTCAAATCCGGACGATGTAGCGGACCTTTTTTGTTGCTGCGCCACAAGGCACATACTCTGACTGTCCGCAGCATAGACAGTGAATCTGAGAGAGAACAAAACTGCTAGCGCGAGGGGGGCAAGGCATCTTCCCATTCGGGTCGCGATTAGGTGCCGAAGTTCTGGACTGCAGAAGAGGAGTCGATATGTCCCGCAGAACGGCGGAGCGTCGCGAGCTGGTAGCGATTTTGTGACTTAGATGGCAACTGTTTCACTGGCGGCGCCCTTGCGGTCCGAGTGACATAGCGAGAACGGGACACATGCCGGTGGTATTACTCGAGGATTGTGCAGAGCCTCCGAGATGGGTGTACCAGATGCTGCATCCATCAGACGTGCTGCGAGCGTGGCCGGCGCATCACACTGCAGGTGGCTTCGCGATGGAAGACGATGACGGAAAGGGTGAGTACCCAGCGTCGCGACGGTAGGCCAAGGACGTGCTCTACGATGTGCGGATCAGAGTTAGCTGCTAGAACGTGCTATACAACCAAACACGGCAGGCGCATCCCAGCATATGCTACTGTGAGCGTTTGCAAGCGGATCAGCATGAGCGACGGAATGGTCGTATGAGCCCAAGGTTTAATGGCCGCGGGAAGAGAAGGCTCCAGTTGTAGCAGATGACTGGAAGGCGTGTAGATTTAGGACCTGCGCGCGTCTCGAGTTGCAACAGAGCGGACGGAACACAAGGACTAGTGACGACACGAGACCAGAAGTTGTAGAATTCACAGGAAGCGAGGCCATGGCAGTACGAGGATACACGGAGGCACATGCCCTGGGCACGACGCCGGGACCCAGGTCTGCCTAGGGCATTCGCAGGCATTCATTATGGAGCGCCCCTCGACGTCAACACTAGAAGCAGGTACACCCACCGGTAATGACCAACTGATCTGCAAGTCTATCCGAGGATGGCGCGTTGAATTTCCCCGCTTATCGGTGCACTCAAGCGGGCCTCCACTGACCGCGGCGTCGCATGCGCCCCCATGGACCCGCAAACTGACATCACGCTGGCCGAGAGCATCGCTGAACCAGAAGGAATTGGACACGCTTGAGCAGATAAGAACAACCTGTGACCATCGAAGTTGTGTCCAGTATGGCAATTGTGGCCTCCACCATGAGAACGTCGATTTGCGCTTGCACGCACTTGCCTTCTGTAGTTTATCTTGCAATCTGTCGTGGGTGAAAGATGACTCGCGGGAGACCTGGAGGCTGGAGCATCAGGCTTCTAATAGAGAGGAGGTTAGGTAAAAACGGTGCGGTTTGCGCTTAATTTGATCACCGCGCGGCGGGACAAATATTTGTTCGGCGTGGCTGAAGGCTTCGATTGCTACACCGACCTGAAAGCTGAGGCCTAGAGATAATGAGCAATTATTGACGGACCTCGGATGGCTCATTCTGGACAAGTTGGATTCATCGCTTATAATTTTCTAGACGAGAGAACCGAGGGAAAGCATAGCGATCCTTTTACTTGTTTCACTTCATTCGACACGCTAGCGGCTGGCAGTCCCGGTCTTAGCTCAGCAGCAGGAAAGTGAATGGCTTCAAGATCCGGTGTACTTTGGACCACAGGCCGCTGTCGGCTGAACGAAGAGGCCAAGACTTAGCTAGAGCCAATTATCGGTAGAGGTCGTGAGCAGCCATGACAAGGAACACTGCCTGGGAAAAGTGGAGACAATTTTCCGTCATCCATCAGCACTTAGAAATATCCGGCGTAGTCGATGAGTCCTGCTGTCGGCTGACAGTACTGGGAAGAGCAATCTTGTTGTAATGGTGAAGGCATGGAACAGCACATGATAGCCCGAAGTGAACACCGTGCTATGTAAAACTCGCCAGAGTCGTATCTGATGAGCAACTTTCCGACCGAGCGTGCAGAAATGTAGGCCTGCGATCGATACCGATGAATCGTAGACCCAACATCCAGCGTATGCGCGTTCAATTGAGACAGCGTTGATGCAAGGACGCGATGAGAAGTTGATATCAGATTAGTCAGTTGTCGAACCATCCCGTTCTCGTCATTTCCTCCGCTATCCCCTCCCATCCCTTCTTCCTCGCCTTTCGGCCGGCAAGTTCGGTGGCAAATCTAACTCCTCGCGCGTTATACTCAATCCGGAGGCATACCAGGTCCCAGACGTACCTCAAGCATCCCTCCAACTTCCATCGCCCCCTCTCCGAGTCCGTCTCCCCGCCACGCACCGTCGAGCCCTCACGCGCCACTGCCGCAGGGGTGTACGGCTCCCCGGGCAGCATGCGTCTGCTCAACGCAAAGATCATCCCCGCCACAAACGCGTCCTGCGCCCCGACCTCGTCGAGCGTCCCTGCGCCCGCGAGGAGGTCCCGCGACGCCTGTCGCTGGATAACGCGTCCCGCCTCCCAGCCCGAACGAGAGGCAATCTGCGTTCCGTCGGAGTCTGACGATTCGCCGTCTTTCCCCCTGCGCCGGCCCCCGCCCCGTCGCCGCGCCTCGGGAGACCCTGGCGCACTGGGCCCGGGCGAGCGTGACGAAGCTGCACCCGCGGTGAAGAGGCTTGATGTGTCGGTGTGGCGCTCTGCGCCAGCCCAGAAGTCGCTCCCCGTACGCACGGAGCGCATGTCCCCCACGCCATCGGCGTCAGCGTCGGTAGTATCCTCCGGCATCCGCAGCATGCTCCCGAGCTGCATGTTTGCCGCGTCCCCTGCGCTGGCGCCGGCCGCACTCTGGTCGGCCCAGCCAGAGCTCTGGAAGTACTCGCGAGTGGGCACGGAGAGCACCGCGGCGCCGTATGTGCCCCAGTGCGCAACGAGGAGTGCGTGGGGCGGGGCGATGGAGACGAGGGAGAGGAGGAAGGCCCGTGGAGAGCTTGCGTATTGAGGCGAGTGTGCGCGGGCGTAGTGAGCGTTGAAGAAGAGGACGTCGGCATGTGGGATGAGCTTTACGGAGAGACGAGATCAAGACGGGAGTAGGGACTAGAAGAGCAGGAGAGCCCACCGCTTCGAGGCCTTGACGTGCGCGTCGGCCCACGTCCACACTGAACACGCAATGACTGCGCCACTTGCGATCTCGTGCGAGACCATCCAATCCGACGATATTACTGAGCGTTGTCTTAACCGATCGGCCCTCAAAATGGATCCAGTCAAATGGCGCTGGACTGTTGACAGCCGGTCGGTGTGCTGTATATATCCCCGCACCCTGGGACTGGGATGTGACGCGAGGGGGATACGCATTGAGATGGTTGAGAGCGGTAACCGGCGAGTTTGGTGACGAGGTATTCGGTAGTTGGTTATTGGGAGCGGCACCGGGAGAAGTGACATGAGCATAGTTCTCCGGTGCCAGGAGCGGCCCAAGGAGTGATACAAAATCCTCATGTGTGACATCAGGTAGGGGGTTATTATTGATCACAGTCCGAGAGTCCGTGTCATCTGCGTTGGGGGAGTGTCAGAGGTTTGTCGGAACCGTTCAATAGAACTCGGACATTGCTGGAGGCTCAAGAGTAGGGATATACGAAGTGATCCCCGCGTACTAGTACACGTCTTTCTCATAAGCTTTGAAGACATGTCTCGTAGCGGCATCGTATTTGGAACAGCCATCAAATATCAAGATCATGTGCAGTTTAACCTCATCTCAGAAGGTCGAGTCATTACAACGGACACGCTCACTAACCTGCATGCAACACCCATGCACTCGGGACGCCAGACTCCTCCCAAATCTTGCAATATCGAGTGCTGACGCGCTCCCTCTCCAGTTCTTCCAGTACCCGCCTGCCCTCTTCATTGCCCCCAAGCGGTGCAACCAACATCGCGTCGACATTGGGGAACTGTGCCAAAATCGAGAGGCATGTGGTTGCAGATCCTCCACGCGTACGAATCACAGAATGAGCACGAGAGACACTGCCAGCGGGTGGATATGAAGGCAGCGAGAGTGTCTGAGTGAGGAAGAGTGTCCCGGAGGCGATGATACGGAGAGGACGGTTTACAGCTGGAACAAGCGTTTCCTGGGTATCCCGACGAAGACGAGTCATTATATTTACAAACGCAAGTCATGGAATAGACATGGGAGCAAGAGCTGAGAGAAACCCCGCGGGGGCATAATAGCAACCACACGGAGGCTCTTCGGGTCTATGAATGGTCGCCAGGAAAGGAAGGAACACCATCCCTACTTTATTCTACGCACATTTTGGCTCTATTTTGGCTCTAATATGCCTCGATATGACTATTTAACAGATGAGATTAGGGTCAAAAGTTTACACTTTTAAGGGCCAATTAGTGGCAAATAATCATGCACTTGTCTTCAAATGATGATTCAGAAACCTAGCCTGGACTGTTCAGACGATTCTCTCCTTGAAATTCGTCGGGCCCTCGTCCTCTGGCTGCTCTTCGCAATGTAAGTTATCACGAACGTAAACGCGATACAGTGAAGTTCGGGATTTAGCGCTCAACTACGGCGAAATTTAGCGCTGCACGGACATAAGAACTCTACTCCCTTCCTCTCGACATCCTAAACCACTGGAAGACTCGGCTGCGATCTCTGGAGAACTAGCTAAAAGGGAAAGTGCTTTTGAACTATATGCTCGGATGCCGAAAGCTCGACGTCGCCGTCCGCACCACCCGACCTCACGCTGGGGAAGGCAGCACCATGATATTCAGACGCCTACTTTCGGCTCAGAACCATCATCATCATACTACGCTCCGACCGCAGACTACTCGTTCGAGGAGAGCTACGGCTATGCAGACTCGTACCAGCCACAAAGCAACATATATCCTCCGCAAACCGCTGCTTATGGCGGAGACTACGAAGTGCGGAGACACCAGAATTTCGCCGCGTTCCAGCTTTCTCACCCTCCCTTCTACCATGAAACCAATTCTGCTAGCTCAACTCGCCCACCATCTCCGCCACGAGAGCCGAGAGAAAATCGAGACTGGGACCGACCGGTGACGCCTCCGCTGCCCCAACCTCCGTCTCCGAGCTACCTCGCGCTCGCCGAAGAGTCACCTTCACAATTATCAGACCCTGTAGAATCTAGGAAGCTCTTGATCCTTGATCTCAACGGCACCCTGGTGTTTCGCTCGCAGAATGGATACCGCGCCAAGACAAGATACTATCAACGCGACGGCGAAGACGGACCATCTGACGACCGGCCGCTGCCTCGCCTGCGACCAGTGCATCCACGGCCATATATGCGCGCCTTCCGGTCATATTTGTTCGCACCAGAGACGAAAGCGTGGCTGGACGTTATGATATGGTCGTCTGCGCAGCCGCACAGCGTCGACGACATGGTCGAGAAGAGCTTCGGCGAGGACAGGAACCATCTTCTAGCAGTGTGGGCACGAGACACCCTGGGATTACCGCAAGACCATTACCGTGCGAATCTCCTCTTTTCACCGCACCATTCCTGCGCAGCCGATAGCTCTGCATCATCTGTGGTTGTCCTATACACAACTGCAGATGATCCATATCTACCGCTCCCGCGCAGATTGGCTATCAATACCTTCGCTAACCAACATTCCCAACTCCAGGCCGAAAAGTCCAAACCATCAAAGACCTCACGAAACCGTGGGCCCAGCTCTCCCAGCTCTCCTCCCCGCACTCCTCGCAAGCAAGCACCCCGCGCTCAAGTCCATCGCGTAGCCACAGTCCTACAACCGCACCCGCGCCTGCCCGAGCACACTCGGCGCTGACGACGCTCCTGCTCGACGACTCGCCGCGCAAGGCGGAGCTGCAGCCGTACAATCACGTCTGTATCGGCGAGTACTCCGCCGCGCTCCGCGCGCGCGACCTCGAGAGTTTTACGAAGGCCGCCGATTGGGCTGAGGCCGAGGCCGTGCGTGCGCAGCTCGAGGCATCAGAGCTTGACGCGGACGAGTCGTTTGTGTCTGTCGCGGAGAGCGAAGGCGCAGGGGCGGACCAATCCTTCGTGTCCGTTGCAGAGAGCGAGGACATAGGCGCGGACGAATCGTTCGTCTCTGTTGCAGCGAGCGACGTTGCTGGTGAGATAGAAGGGGAGGGCGCGCCTGGGACACGAAAGCGCAAGCGGAAGGAGAAGAAGCGGCAGCAGCGACTCGCGGGGCTGCGCGAGGTGCTCGATGCGCCGCGCCCGGCGGAAGAGTACGACGAGACGCTGCTGTGCGTCGTCGGCGTGCTGGAGGCGGTGAAGCGCGAGCGCAACGTCGCCGCGTGGATCCGCGCAGGCGGGCTCTGGGGCCCGGCCGGCGTACCTGTGCAGCTGGAGAAGGACGGGCAGGAGGGCGAGCGGGCACCGGAGCCGGAGTCAGCGCGAGACGGGGGCGGACAGGCGAGTTCTGACGGTGGGCCGCGCGACAAGAAGCGCAAGCGGTGGCAGCGCGAGAAGGAGGTTGCTGCGAAGGCTGGGAACGACGAAGTCACCCCTGCTGCTGCAGACGCGGCGAAGACCGTGGTGTCCAACGATGCCGGTGCCGGTGCGGTGGATTCGTCCTCAGGGATCAAGGAAACACCCGCTCCGCCGATGTGGTTCGAGCACCCGCCCACCGTGAGCTACTGGGCGAAGAGAGGACGGGAAGCGTTGGAGAGGCTTGGGATACCCGTCGAGCATGGGATTGAGCGGTGATGGTCAGTCGTAAGGGTCCCCAGTTTTGGAATATGCATGGTGATTGTCAGTGCCGTTCTCCCGTCGTCGGACAGTCATGCTAATTCCCAGCAGCTCACACCCAGCATATGTCATGTGGCAATTTGTGGCGCCAATGCAAAGTCAGGTATTATCATGAAAATGCAATACTCTACTGTACACCGCTCTAGATGTACACGTCGACAGATCGGAAATGTACAGCATCTTGTACAGCGACCGTAGAGGAACGAGTGGAAGGTGAATGATAAGGTAGCAAAGCAAAGGCAGTAAACCGAGACTCAGCCCCACAGCAACGTCAGCCAATCCAACACAAATAGCGTTAACAAATAAATGTCCCCACTCAAGTCCTTGAAGATCCATGTGCGCTCCTCGCAAGCATCTCCATCTCGGGTATAACCACGCCCACACTCCCCTGCACTCATAACCACCCCACTCCCAGCAGCGCCCCCGTAGCCAAACTGATTAACACCCCGACCCCACCCGCGCGCAGCGCAAACGCTGTATTCGCGCCTGGCGCGCCCGCGGCGACCCAGTCGCGCCACGCGGCATACATCTCGAGTACGAACGCCTGGCCCTCGGGCGAGTGCTGCCCGGCCTCGGACCACGCGTCCGGGTTTGGCACGGGCGTGAGCCACATCGCGCCATCGAAATGCGCAAGCGACTGTGTCGCGGAGGGCGCTGCGGAGGACGAGGACGAAGGTGAGTGGGAAACAGAGGAGGATGAGGGTGAGTGCGCGGCGGATGGGCCCGGACGGTCTGTGCTGGAAGTGGAGGCCTGGCGCCGCTGCACGGCGGCCTGGCTGCTACTCGCACTAGAAGTGGAGTTGTTGAGCGGCGCGCTGAGCGCCTGACGACAGCGCTCGGCGAGGGGGACGTGCGTGTGCACGCCGCCGAGGAGCGCGAGGCGGTACACGGTGCTCGCGAGAAGCGCGGTGCTTGCCGCGTCCTGGAACGTGCTCGAGTCGTCGGCATAGTTCGTGAAGAGCATGTCCGAGGTCTATGGACATAGAGCGGCTATGAGCCAACCGTGATAGGTGACATGAAGCATGGAAGCACGCACCAAGTGCGGGTACATCGCGTCGTGTATCTCGGACGTCCAAGAGATGAGGTCCTTGATCTGGTTTTTCATCTTACCGGAGAACTCGGAGTGCTGGATAGTGCCCAGTACGCGAATCATCCCTCCTGCTGCCCATCCATTACCTGGTAACCCGGGAAAGTAAGTAGTTGAATGAACGGTTTGACTACTACTCAACGTTGCAGGATGTGCGTTCGTTGAAAACCTGCCGTTGTCATTCTCAATGAGTGGTACAGACGCACTTACCAGTTGACCAGTGCCCATTGTCGACCTGCGACTGATTTCCCAGTACGATATGTTTCCACAGCCCTCCCGCATTAGTGTCCCTCAAATAATTCCGATACAACGAAATCTGGTCGTGTGCCTCTTGCAGCAAGCTCTGATTGTTGTTGAGCGCCCCGTAATATGCCAGAAATGGCGGGACCATATAAACCGAGTCTGACCATAGCTCCACTTGCTCAATGCGGTGTGAGATGGCCCCGTCGGACGTGCGAGGCACAGCAGTCAGCGTCCAGTTCAGCTGAGCTGTGGCCGCTGCGGCATAGTCCAGGTTGTCTGACGCGCCCTGGCCGGTCCAGTTGGCGAGGAGCACCGCGAAGCCGAGCGAGGCACTATCTCCGGCCGCTCCGCCCGAAGGAAGGTCCAGGGGTTGGGGCGCGTCTGGGTTATTGGATGAGATGCTCAAGCTTGAGACAACGTTTTTTGCGATAGTCAGCACCTCTCCAAGTGAGGACGGCGCAGAGCCAAGAGGTGGCGGCACTGAGGAGCCGTTGACCACGGCGTAGGAGGGCGTGTCGAGCTCTGTGAGCGCCTCCGACTCGGTGCCGAGCTCCCAGCTTGTATGATGAGCGTACCGACCGGGTTAGATGGCGATGAAAGGTGATGCGATTGCTTGAACGCACCTCTGTTTGGCGCCCTGCATAAGATTAGACTTGACGGCATCGAGCTGGTCGTCTGTGAGATTCTGGGCGCGGGCGCACGCTAGAACGACAGCGCATGCGAAGAGTGTCCTCCGTATATGAGACATGCCTTTGGCAAATGTGTTCCGTCAGGGTAGACGACCAGCAAAAACACGTAAGTGGCAGCTTCCCAGAGGATTCTACCCGGGAGCGAAGAGCAGGTAGGGAGATGGTCGTACTTAAACGGAAGTTTCAGCCCTGGTGGAATGATCGGGGCGCAACACGCAGAGTGGCCTGCCGCTTTGGGAAGGGTGAGCATTTGCATCCGCCGGTCACGATGGCTCCAGGCGCGCGTTCCTGACCACGAGATTCAGGGGATCCAAGGACGCTAGTACATCTTCGTTGGCAACGGCAGCCGCGAAAGTGCATGCGTGGGCCGCCTATAATCCGTTATTCCCCGGCTCTCCTCTGTTCGGATGTTCTTAGACTGCCTCGGCGCTAGTACCGAGATATATCGACATGAGACTTGGACATTGCGTGCGCGTATGCAACAGAGGATGGGCTCGAGTTGCAAATGTCGTGAGTGCTGCAACAGCGCCTATTATCCATCCCCGAGAAGTGGCAATCTCCGAAGAATGAACTACATCCTTGGCAACTTCGAAGTTCTTTCTGAGCAACGTGTCGCGGCAACCACCCAGAGATAAATGAAAAGGCCAGCTTATAATCAAACATGGTCTCCACACAATGAAGACACGATATCCAGAGTGGAAGAAGGGAAGAGGATGCGTCGGCAACGCGTCGTCTCGCGTCGTTCTTATATACACGTCGGCAGGTGTCGGACTGTCGGCGACGGCGCGCTCCTGCCGAATTGAGCTAAAATTGACGTCATGAAGGCGGGGCGCGCAACTCAATATGGTAGCGGGATGCCCTTATCTGAGGAACCATAATTCTGTCATATTGAAGCAAGTAGGCCTTTTTCGCATTGTGCTCCTCCTTCGTGTAGATATACAGGGCTCAGGATTAGTATTGCAGTGCGCCCATAACGTTCTCCAGGAAAGACTAGGACGCTCAATTATAGAGAGGCTCTGTCCAAGAGAGCCCAACGGCGATCATTTAACGTCCTATCCATAACTGAAGCGCTAACTTGCGAAGTATACTTGCATTCCCACAAACAGAGCACATAAACAGGATTTGTATGCCTGCCAACTACGGCTTGCACTATATGACATGAGACAATGAGAAAATGCGCAGCACTCGGGGACGACAGGGAACCCTGTACCCGTGTGAAACTGCTAGAGGGTACTGCAACTTCGCCAGCAGTTGCAATTAAGCATGCAGTGCGGTCAGCGCAGGACACTTATAGATGCTGGATCAAGGCTATTGGTGGGCAACTGATCGAGTTCTCAAGCTAAGTCCCGCAGCGGTATGCTAAAACAGTCGGCGGAGATGGCGGAGGCAAACGTCCCTTTGCTTATGTCATCAGTTGTACTGCGGTGCACAGCCTCGGGGGCTGTAACTGTCCCATACGCCAAGTCGGCCAAGCAGGTGCATAAAAACACCTCTCATACGTGCCCCCACGACCTCTAAACGAGACTCAAGCCCTTTCCATAGCACACGATAATCCAGGCGTTGAACGTCCCTGCAACTGTCGCGTTATTTGCTGCAACCGTGTTATTATCTGTAAATCACTTCACATCATGCCAGGTGCGTCTGATATGGATATTTCCTACCCATACACGCTGACGGAGACTATGACGATAGAATACAACCGCCGGTCTAGTTTGCCTCTGTTCGCGCTATTAGCTACTCTGTCTTCCTTGCCATCTGCGCAAGCGCGCTGTTTTTTCGACCGGTGGGCATCACATGTTCAGTCCGCCATGTTTTACATACAGCTGAGGCCTGGTGACCTCTCAGATTTGGTGTTGAGCACTGCTCTCTTTCCACTGGTGCTCGTATTGGTATAGCAGTTGCAGCCAGTGAGCACACACATCGCGGGAATCAAAGCTGCATCTCCTGATTGTTGATTCTCCTTCAGTTGTAGCATTCATCGCTGCAATCGGATTGTTCTACTTTGCGCGGCAGCGGCGCAACCGACAGATCAACTCTGCCAACGCCGCCTACATTCAGAACGGCACACCTCCACCTTTCCAGCCGCCGTACAACAATGCGCAACCGGCATACAATGCCGGCTATACTCCTCAGGGTGGTGCAACCTCAGGCTACTTTCCGAACTCCCCACAGCCCGGCTATGACGCTCAGTACTCGTCGCAGTACCCGCCCAATACCTATGCAGGCTACAACCCTCAGTCAGGTTTCGCCCACGTAAGTGTTGCAGTATTCACAGCATCATGATGACGCTGACGCCCGCATCAGCCGCAGTCCCCTCCTCAGTACCCTCAGTACCCGCAGTACGCACCCCCGCCTGGAGTCCCGCCTTACGGTGGCAAGGAGACTGCATAAAGCGTTTCTGTGTATGGTTTAGTTGTACCAGTATAATGCATGTACCGCTAGTGCTGTGTCTATGCACGGTTTTTTTGAGAGCTGACAACGGTTCATCTGAATCATTTATGCCCTATTCGGTTTCAGGTTGATATGTGGTAGGTAGGACAGCCTGATCACAGTCAGAGTCTACAAATCTAAACTACATGTCGCACGAGCCCTCACTGCTCTTTGGAGGTGAGTCAGGTGGGGTATCCCGTGGGCCGAGCGATGCGTCCATCTCAATATGCGGTTCCTCAGCCTCGTGGCGCTCATCCTCGTATCCTTCCCAGGCAATGTCAAGATCATCGGTGTTAGAATCGTGGTCGAGCAGTTCCCCCATGTTTCCTACAAACACTAAAGAATCCATGACGGAGCGATCTTGACTCATTTCCTCGCTATGCCTGGAGAACCGTCCAGTGCCCGTTGACTCGGAGGGGTATGACGTCAGCTTGCGCAGATTGAGCATAAAGTGGGTAATGACGATCGAAGAAAGCCTAAATACGAAGTTGATCAGTACGATGACGGACAAACGGAGTTTTGTCATGCTGACGGTGTCGAAAATGCAGAGGCATCTACAAAGACCTATAAGACAAGGTCAGGTTTGGGATTTGCTGATACTGGTTGCAAGCGTACGTCTGTAGTCTGACCCACGATATTCAATACGTTTAGGGCCAGCAAACCTCTTCAATATCGTTAGCGGGAACTACAGCCATTCGTGGCATTGCCTACATGAAATAGAACGTGCCTATGATCTCAATGTGAGTCATTATTGTTAGCTCGTATAGTTACATATCTCACCGTCTCGGAACAACATCCACATTAGCTCGCTCTTTATGTTGTGCCTACGGGAAAGTTGAATTGTAGTCCATGTCCGGGACCAAGTGGCAATCAGAATAATCGTGTCCGCTCCTATGACACACATTCGGGTGCCGACTTCGACTATGCTCATACATAAGACTGCATACGCGTAACAACGATCGCCATACCTCTGTGATTGGAGAATGAGTGCCCAATAACCTAAAACAATAACCAACTTACTTCGTATTCGTACTCGAGGAAACATCTGAGAATTGGACGCATTGTTGGCCAATCACCGGAAAGATTACTACCCGATAAGCGTCTCTGGCAAACGCGAAGTACTATCCATTCAGACAGTAGTGATTTGATTAAGTGTAAGCGCGCGATGGAGTGGACCAGTGCTTACCGCGTTGACACCAACGGGAACCATACTAAGCAAAACAACAGTAATGACGAGCGAGTAGTTTGCTTTTCTCAGCGCGTAGACGCGCAGTCCAGAGAACACTTCTCGAAGTTGTCAATAAGATTGTTTGCTCGTACTCGCTCTTTGACTTCACCTGCCCATAGAGCAAATAAACAAATCTCCACCGCAAAAGCGAAATAGCCCAGCCAATGACAGCTAAATTTATGGGACTCAGGGTGACATTGCTATCTCACGCAGCAGAACACCAAACCTCTGGGAACGATAGCCTGAGCATTTAATTCTTGACCAAAACGTTGCACTCACGGGTATGCTGACAAAGAGTGGGACCATGTCCAAGATAGTCAGTGCGAGAATAAGCCATCTGTTCATGCAGAACAGCAGCGTAGCGCTCGAAAATCTGCGTTTCCATACTAGATCCCACTCCTTGTCCAGAGTACACAGGTGATCATAGATGACGAGGGCTTGAAAACATCGATTCATTATCGCTTCATACGCCACATGTATTGAATGACACGTACTAGCCGATGCAACATCACAATAGGATGCGATGAGACTTCGTGTAGTAGCAGTCCCAGTGAAGTAAGTCAGCATGACAGGAGTGGGTCTGTGCCCTTTGAGAACTTACTTCGATTGCGCAAAACCAGCGACCTCGTCGGCCAGACTTGAGCCGTATTGAATGGACATAGTGCGAAGTAAGTAGGAGTAAGAGGTCACGTCTTGTATGTATAAGTACTCCGCATATTCGGTGACTCGCCCATTAAAAACCCAGAGCATTATTTGAGCGCTGACCTGACGATGGTATGGCCTCGACTGAACAGAGGAGTCTGATCCATGCCGCGAGCATTTGAGCGGTGTAGACTCAGCTGCGTGAATCGGAGAGTCGAAACCGCCGCGGGCTCCCGAGTAGCTGAGGCCGAACATATATGCTGACATCAGCGGATATCAATCTCAAGATTGTGATGCACCTTCGGCGCACCCAGCCACTCTAAAATCAGGACTCAGCTGTCAGTATGCACAGATCAAGACCTTGGAGAAGCTAGTAGCATTGGTCAAGTCCTGACGAGTCGGTGCATGAAGTGAGACGAGATAGTATGATGTTCAGACATATTGTACATTCCGAGATGCAATCGTGAAGGAATGTTCGACACGGATAAGCACGTGGCAGCTCTAGCGATAGCGATGATGTCTGTTCCATCGGAATCAAAAATGGATAAATATGTCTTAAACAACGCGTGAGTGACATCGATTCGGTGCTTTGCACAAGGTATGCTGCGACATGCATGTGTATAACCCAAGAACAACATGGGGGAAAGCATGAACGATATGTATGTGGGGATACTACACACGATGGAATGGTAAGGAATGCGTACGATATACGAGGGGGCCAATCCATGGTACCTATCAACAAAAGCCCTACAGGGGAAGACGCACGCGGGAAGTGGTCCCTCAAGGGAGTTGGGACTTAAAAAGAGTATATAGCCTGCCAGGGGCTACGGTCTCGTGACTGACGCGACGCGGGTTGAATTGAGACTCCGCCTGAAGGACTACATCACATTAATGACAGCAGTCAGCGGAGCCTCGCTTCCTTGAATATTGAATCTTTGCTTCTCCACTTGACTTTGTACATAGTATCACCCTCCCTCTATAGAGCTTGCGATATTGCTGGAGCATCAAATTAGTGACAGATGCTCTGCATCGAAATCCTGATGATATACATGCAATATCTCAGCAGATACCAGCACCTCGTGGCCAAAAGAAGAGGCCTCGAGCAGATGAGTCCCCCAAGCGGAACTCTCGGAATGCTCGGAAGGAAAGTCTTACGAATTCCAAGAGATGGGTCCGTTGTCGATCTACCACGAAGAGTGAAGGTGATGATGCCGTCGTGTCTTCCACGACAGCTGTGGATAAGAACAGCACAAATGCAATGGAGCAAATGCTTGATGGGTTGTTGGATGCGCATGCTTCAGCGGATCCGAGGAAAAGGCCGGGTTAGGCACTGCCTACTGAAAGAGATAGAATGAAATAACACTTGGTTTTGCAGGGAGAACACACCGCTGGCGGTGTACCACAAGGTCGGGCGGCATTTGCAACACGATCTCGGCCCTAACATAGCAAGCATGTGGTTATTGCACTTTGGACCGACGACAGCTGATATGGAAGCCGGCCGCAATGGTGTCAACGCCGATGTTGTCACAGAAGTGACCCAGTGGTAAGTGCTGGCTAACCGCATATGTTTGTCAGACATGGGTATATGCGCCTGTTCTTGCATCGTCACCCATGGTTGAGACGCATATATGAGGTTCAGAAGGCATGGCAGATGTGTCTGCGTGAGTAATCGTGGCAGACACGATGAATGCCGGCGGTAATGGCAGGCGTGGCTATATGCGTGGCTGGTGGGTCGGAGGGTGGTACGCTGAGTGCATAATTGTGACAGGTCCAAGCGCAAACGCAAGGTGACCTTGGAGAGTCACGGTCTATGAATGAAGAAAGTGCCAGGGCTTGTGGACTTTCTGGGCATGTTCGAGGGAAATGCGGGATCTTTGAAGATGCTGACCGCTTATGTGAGTCGCTGATTATGGTTGCTGGTGACATGCTAAGTTTGACGGTGTAGCTGGATGCTTGTGCGAGGGGCGCGCGTGGCGACGAAGTCAGGTCGTTGCGCAATAGGCTTGGCGACTTGTTCCCTGAGTTGCGGGCCAAGAAATTGCATGTCCGCGTGCATAAAGCACAACGCGGCTCCAGGCCAACGGAGACTGGGCGGCTGTTGTGTCCGCAGAGCAGACTGGCTGAGTTTGACGCGGATCCGGAGGGGTAAGTACTCTCGAGACTGAAAGTTTTGAGGACTGACTATGCGTTGTAGATTCTGCAAGAAGGTGCTGCATGGACAGGTGCAAATTCGAGCGACGAGTTTTCCATCATTTTTGTATGACCAAAA
Source organism: Gelatoporia subvermispora B (assembly GCA_000320605.2). NCBI lineage: Eukaryota > Fungi > Basidiomycota > Agaricomycetes > Polyporales > Gelatoporiaceae > Gelatoporia > Gelatoporia subvermispora. The sequence goes on from KB445799.1 coordinate 912,999, forward strand.
GCTGGTCGTGGCTGGACGACTGGAGCCGGGCTTGCTAAGGTCTGGTTTTCTGGTCAATGTAAGTGGCGAGTGGCGTCAGTTGGGGTCGCGGTGACGAAAATTTGCAGTGCTACAAATGTGTGTACACCGGGCCGACATCGGCGATGAGTGAGACGGGACGCAAGACGGCAGGCAAACCCTCGCGAGCTCAGCAGATGAAGTTGAGCAGTGTGGGCGCTAGGTCCATCGCGCATGTGGCAACGATGGTATGTTATGTCGTGGGCGTGTGGCTGGACACTAACTGGGGCTGTGAGTTCGTTTTGTCTTGAATGATCAGCCGGAGTGGTCGCGGACGGATGGGAGCTTCGACGGCCAAGAGATCTTCGAGTGCCTCGTGCACATCTTCACCAACCAAAAGTGGGCTCGGGAGACACTGGCTTGGTGGGACAAGTGAGTGACTCAGATTGACGGTGTTTGTGCATTAAGTGCATGGTGTTCGTGCAGACAAAAGTTCGGCGCAATGGCGAACAGGTCTGTGACAGAGCACGGCAGAGACGAGGACGAGGCCGCGATGGATGCGCTCATGGCAGAGCTGGGCGCAGATGAAGCTGACACGGATGGCGAGGTGTGTCAAGTTATCAGGTCGAAGAGGGTGCTGATGACACGTCGTACGCGGGTACAGGCGCAAGGTTAACTGCACTGGAACGACTGGCTCTTGCGCTCTCTGGCGAATTTCTTGGACCGTCTTGCGCTGATTTCTGGGCGACGTGTGGCCAGGACTAAACTCAAATGAATCTGATGACTAGAGTGACTGTACTGGCTCGATGACCTGAGGACCTCTGATCGGTGACTGGTGACTGATGACTGGAGCTGAAAACGACTGGACTTTATGACGGAGACATAGTATGCAACAAGCAATAATACAGGGTGGTTATAGACGGCATGCAGTACTTAGCGTATAGTTATGGGAATGCGAGCAGAGTGGCGTAAAATGGAAGACTTGCAACCCGGGCCTGCAACGGCGCAGCAGGGGCATATACTCGTTACATGATCAGGTATAACCAGTACGAGAATGTGATGGTTGCAGCGGGCGTGCAATGGGGCAGCAGGGACATGTATACGTACCATTCTCAGGTATAACCAACACGAGAGTGTGATGACTGCATATCTTGTCGTCCCATGAATTCAATCGTCGTGCACCAGAGACGGACGCCGCGCGCTATAAGGCAGGCAATATGTAGATAGTGGCGGGAGACTGTATAAATGCCGGTATACGCGATTATAATCGTGCTATCCAGGATTGCGAGGAAGACAGTGAATGCTAGACATTTGGATACCTATGCAGGGCTATGCATAGCAAGGTGCCTATTTTGCTGACAGTATGTGTGAGCGGCGAGTTGGCATCTGTCACTCAATTGGCACGTTCAATACAAGGAGCAGACAATCACCGCCGGGTAACATTCCATTCGCTTTCGTGAGCATTGTACTTCACCGCGAGAGCACCCAGGGACGTCGTGACGACCGTCGACGGGCGCCTGCGCGACTTGGTCGCTTACCACCACACCCCCTCCGCCAACGCACCCTCCGTTGCTCCTCCGCGTCTTCCTAGTTATCCTGGTCGCCCTGGTACCATCCCGCCGCCATCCCCACGCACGCACGCTTGATGCCAAGCCTCTTTTCCCGCGCACGCGCCCAGTCGTCTCCGAGCAAGAAGCCGTCCCTCGACGAGTTTGGGAGGATCAGCAGCAGAGGCGGCGCGGCGAGCCCCGCCCCGGCGTCGGTGAAGAAGGACAAGGACAAGAAGGGCTCAAAGGACAGCAAGCAAAAGACAAAGTCAAAGCACGCCGCGCCCGAGGCGGATGAGGACGAGTGCGCGATCCCCGACGGGAGCTTCCTGCCCTTGAACCTCGAGCACCCGCAGCTCGAGACGAGCGACGGCTCGCCGCCGACAGCACAACAGGCCGCGCAGAACCATGACTATGGGTACCTCTCGTTTGGGCGACATGTTGTGCTCGGCCTGGAGGAGCTAGCGCGGCTCGTCGACGTCGTGGGCGAGGAGCTCGGCACGCGCGGGCTGACGACGCCATTCATCTTCTCGACGCTGGCGCTGGACGTCTCGGCGACGGCGGTGCGGCGGCTTATCCAGGCATTCCTGCGGACGTGCGGGAAGCCCTCTGCGGAAGCGACAAGGCAGTGGCGCGACGAGGCGCGCTTTGCGGGCCCGCATGAGCTCGGGATGTGCCTCCGGTGGGGCCTCGCGCGTGTGGTACGTATCGTCGGCGGACAGGAGGTCCGCGGCATACTCGCGTACGAGTTCTACGCGGCATGGCGGGACGCAGAGCAAGGTGCGCCTGGACGATACCGTGTGTTTGACTGTCCCCCTCGGCCCTGACTGATCTTGGACTACCTCCTGTAGAGATGAGTTACCCCGAGGGACACTTTGCCGCATTCCTCGATCCGCTCGATCCGCTCCTACAGACCCTTCTCGTCGGTCTTGTCACTCTGTTCACCCGCTTCACGGCGCACTCCGCTTCGTCTGGCCATACGCCCCCGACGCTCTCCCCGCTCTTCGGCCCGCTCCTGTTCGGCCTCGGGCCGTCCACGCTCGCATTCCACCACGCATACATCCACTATCTCCGCGCGACGACGGCGACAGAGCACCTCATCCTCGCGTTCATCCGATGGCAAAACGTCCCGAAGACGGGCGCAACGGCGAGCGCGACGTCGATGGGCCTACCCACGCGGCTCAAGGCGTGGATCCAAGGGTACCCCGCGACACTGCCAAGCATCGGACGGCACGAACGTCCGCAGCCGCGGCGCGGCGCGCGGACGGTGCGCGTCGTGAGCGTGCGGCGCAACGTGCGCATGTACTCGCCAGACCTGGTCAAGAGCGCGGCGAGCTGGGCCCACCGCCCGCGCGGGGCCGTCTCGTCCGCGGGCGACCGCTCGTTCGTCGGCTCGAAGGAGTGGGAGCGCATCGCGCCGCCGACGCTCAAGCTCCCGCCACGCTACTCGGATGCGTATAAAAAACGCATGGACCTCCCCCCGAACTTCCACCCCGACACTGGCGCAGGCTCGTCCACGTCCACGCTCAGCGTGCCGTCGCTCACCTCGTCCGTGTCCACCGCGTCGTCGGCATCGACATTGTTCGACGACCGCGAGCATGGAATACTCAGCGGTGCGGGAGAAGACCGCTTCCGGAGCCTCACTGATCTGAAGTGGGGTGAATTCGAGGTGATGGGTTTTGGCAACGTCGGCGCGGACGACAAGAAGCTGCAGTTCGACCTGACCGAAGGCGCGCGGGCGGTGAGTTGCTAGTTGTATCAGTGTGACGAGGTTGCCTTATGCGATAGATCTTGAAGGCTCGCGCGGCGAAGCGAGCGACCCTGACCTGGCAAGACTTTTCGAGCACTGGATTCTCCCGGACCGACGCCCCCCTCAATGCGACGCTGCAATTCAGCGCGCCCGTCACCAATACTGTCAATTCCTGGCCGGCGCACTCGGCGGAGATATCACGCAAACTGAAGAAGACGCAGAAGGCGCTTCCGCCGTTTGGATGGGACACGGAGCCGATCATTGGCCGCGAAGAGGTCATTGAAGAAGCATTCGTTGATGTCTTCTGTGATCTGATATATGGCGGTGGATGGATGGATATTGAGCGATGCGAGGAAGTCGACAGGGAATGCAATTGGGCACTGGTGAGTTGCATCACCGAAGCATCGCCTCCGCAGAGATTAGCCTAATTTCATTATAGGTGGAATTCAAATCAGTACCTATTGCGCGGAACAGCACAACTCCAGGCACAGGCGATCCGCGGATATCCACCACTCTCATTCTCTTCGAAGAATTTGTACCATACGAGTACAGGCAGCAGATGGCAGTATCTGGGAGAACAAGACGCCGTCTTCCCTCACTCTTTTCGGTTTCTAGCAAGTCCAAGCAGTGGAAACCTGCCGCTACCTTGAATGGGCGACCCTATGTTATCGGACACGTGCCTGCAAGTCCCTCGTACCGTGAAGTCGAATTTGAGGGACTGCTCCGCTCTAACGGCAGTTCTACCAAGGTCATCTCTCTCGCAAAAAATCCGGAGGGTACCCGCGGCGCGGCCACGCCAGCGAGTACCGCAGCAACACCAGGCCACCAAGAACCTCTGAGTCTATCGAGCTTGAAGATTCCCACTCCACAATTCTTGCAACCAATCACTCGGACCAGGTCGAACCCAGAGGAGCCCAGGCGACCAGCCGAGGAACCTACAAAGAGACCACCGAAAGTGCAAGATCCTCCTACATCTCCAACGAATAGGTTGTCTAGGATACGCCTCCCTACGAGCCCTGTCTCGGGGAAGAAGTTGAATTTGCCCCCCGCGGAGTACGATACCATAGATTTTCACACGCGGTTGGCGAGCTTCGACGATGAGGACCAGGCACGTGGCGCGAGCACGAAGCAGAGCAGACGGCGGTCGAGAGACGACGCATGGGTGGACATACTCGTTACAAACAATGGCAGACGTATGGCTAGTCAGGACGCAGTGATGCGACCAGCAGGAGTTCGGGGCGGACGGTCGGATCCTGATCTCGTGAGCCAGGAGATATCGGAGGTCCTTGCGGCGATACAGGCGCACCCGGATACAGACGATGAAGATACTCAGCCAGTACACGCCCCTGATCAAGAGGAACCCCCTGCCACTGCGTCTTCCCTCGCATACGATGAGCCCGAGCGCGACTCTGTACTGCACGGTGAGGAAGACGAGGATGACCCACCACGAGCTGTGATACAGAAGCGTCTGGGCTACTTCGACCTACACCCCGAACGGAGGCACGCTCCGAGCGGGGACAGCCGATCATCTGAGCCTGGTCGACAGTCGTTTGACAGCACTGGCGACGCGGGAATGCAACACACGGACGATGGCGCCTCGTCTTGGCAATCTCATTCCTCGTACACTACGGAAGAAAATGAAGAAAACCTGGAGGCAACGCCCAACCCGTCATTCTACCAGCCCGCATTCGCACAGGGAACACAGTCCCTCTCGCAACGGGATCTACCTGTTGTTAACGTCTCTCCACCCCCCGTCACACCTCCAGAGAATGCACCCACGCCAGCACCGACCCCTGCTGCGACCAGCAAGACAGCATCGCTTATTCAGATGTACCGCGAGAAGGAACGCGCCACTACTACGCCAGCACCCGCATCGCGCCTACCCGTGCGTAGTGGCTCCCTTCCCGATGCACCGAACGCACCGCGCACATCCCCTGCGCCGCCAGAAATTGAAGAGGTCCCAGTGAACGACAATGAATCGGTGCTCGAGGAGGTGCCTGAGCCAGACCTTCCCGTGCGTTACGTGCACGGCGCGCCGCTGCACAATGTGCTGGAAGAAGAGGAAGAGGAGTACTGACGCGGGAGGGCGATTCTTCCCGTAAAGTGAATAGTAAATGGACTCGCGCCCGGCACACGCCTCAGGCTTACCCAGGACATTCATTCTAGTATGATACCGGCGTGCGCTGCTTGTTGAATCTTACCCTGACATGTGCCCGTCCGGCCGCAGGGCTGTGGCCTCGCTTGCGCTCGTTGAGATGTGCGACGCATTTCCCGTTGTTGTTGTTAATACTGTTGTGTTGCGGCCGCCTTCATTTATGGATACCATGGATTGGCCCCCTCGTATATCGTACGCATTCCTTACCCTTCCAGCGTGTGTCTAGTATCCCCACATACATATCGTTCATGCTTCCCCCCATGTTGTTCTTGGATTATACACATGCATGTTGCAGCATACCTTGTGCAAAGCACCGAATCGATGTCACTCACGCGTCGTCTAAGACATATTTGGATAACCACATTTGATTCCGATGGAACAGACATCATCGCCATCGACAGAGCTGCCACGTGCTTATCCGTGTCGAACGTTCCTTCACGCACCGCGGGCAATCGCCCATATTTCCATTGGATAAATGGTGGACTTATCGTGGTAAATGATTGCATATTGCGCGGATAAGTCCATCGGTTAGTCGCTGGTCTGATTCAAAATATTTCTCAGGTGCAGCCGAGAAATTCGCATATCTCTCGAATAATTCCAAGAAGTCCATATATATCTCAAGTAAGTCCAGGGGTTATTTCTAAAGGATTTATCGAGGTGTTATTCAATCGTTTTCTACGATAAGTTCTACGCTTATCAGGCCAAAATATGGGCGGATGCCCGCGGTGACGATTGCATCTCGGAATGTACAATATGTCTAAACATCACACTATCTCGTCTCACTTCATGCACTGACGCGTCAAGACTGAAAGTCTGAAACGATGTCGCGGGGTTCGCTCAAGTCCGGGTTCGTGCATACTGGCAGTTGAGTCCTAATTTTAGAGTTATTGGGTGCGTAGAAGGTGTTGTGGTACGACTGAGTCGAGCTTCGAGTGCATCACATTCTGAGATTGAAATTCGCTGGTGTTAGCATTTGTGTTCGGTCTCAACTACTGTGACTCGCAGTATTTTCGACTTTCAAACTCGCGTAGCTGAGTCTAGGCCGCTCAAATGTTCGCGGCATGGACATGATGGATCAGATTCATTCGTTCAGTCGCGGCCGCATCGTTACCGGCCAGTACTTTAACGGATCTTCATATAAGCGGCCGTCCATAGGGACCTGACCATCTACATCTCAGACGTGGCTTCATTCTGCTGCTTGCTTCACGAAATGTCCTTTCAGTACGGCTCAACTCTGGCTGACGAGGTCGTTGGTTTCGTGCAGTCGAAGTGAGTTCTCATCGGGCACAGGTCGAATCCTAATGTGCTTAATATCTCCACTGTGACTAATACATGAAGCCTCGTCACATCTTATTGCGATGTTGCATTGGCTAGTGAGTGTCATCCAATGTATGTAGCATATCGATTGACAGTTGAAACGCTTACAGCTCTCATCATCTATGATCACCTCCGTACTTTGGACAAGGAGTGGGAGCTCGTATGGAGGCAGAGGTTTTCCGGCTTTACACTGCTATTCTGCATGAACAGATGGCTTATTCTCGCATTGATTATCTTGGACATGGTCCCACTCTTTGTCAGCATACCCGTGAGTACATTTGTTTTGGTGGAGCAGCTACATGCTCAGGCTACTGTTTCCAGAGGTTCGATATTTCGCTGCGAGAAATAGCGGTGTTACCCTGACTCCCGTAAATTCTAGTTGTAGTTGGCTGGGATATGTCTCCTACGCGACACAGATTTGTTTGTATGCTCTGTGGGCAGGTAAAGTAAAAGAGCGACCGTAAGAGAACGCATAATTTATTGATGACCTCGAGAAGTGTTTTCTGGGCTACGCGTCCACGTGCTCCAAAGAGGGAACTACTTGCTCGTAATCACTGTTGTTTTACTCAGCATGGTTCCAGTTGGTGTCAATGCGGTAAGCACTTGCCTACTCGATTGTGTAATAAAACTGAGTCAAACCATGACTGTCCTCCCGAATAGTATTTCGAATTTGTCAGAACCAGTTCTCAGGTGCTATTTTTTCCGATTATTGGTCAACAATGCGTTCAAGTCGCAGATGTTTCCCGTAGTACGACTACGAAGTAAGTCGGTTATCAAATTAAGTAATTGGATGCTTATCGATCATCTATCACATCATCCTACAGAGGTACGGTGATCACTGTTGTATATATGTAGTCTGACATGTGCATAGTCGAAATCGTTACCCGAATGTGTATCATAGGAGCAGACATGATTGTTATGCTTGCTACTTGGTTAAGCACATGGGCTTCAATTGGGATTTTCCGTAGAAACAATGTTAGAAGCGAGCTGATGTGGATGTTGTTTGTGGACGGTGAGACATGATATAACTATGCGAGCTGATAATAATGACTTACATTGAGATCATAGGCACGTTCTACTTCATGTGGGTGATGACATAAATGTCGATGGCTCCTGCTGACGATGACGGAGAGGCCTACTGGCCCTGAACATATTGGATATCGTAGGTGTGACTACAGATGTACGCTGGCAATTAATAGTAGCAAATCCCAAACCTGACCTTGTAATACATTGTAATACAGGTCTTTGTAGATGCCTCTGCATTTACGATACCGTCAGTGTTACAGCTTACTAGACCCGTTTATCCGTCAGGCTACTGATGCGAATCGTATTCCAGGCTTTCTTCGATCATCATCACCCACTTCATGCTCAACCTGCGCAAGCTTGCGTTACATTCCTCTGAGTCGATGGCCACTGGACTGTTCTCCACGGATGACGGAGGAATCAGGCAAGATCGGTCTGGCACGCATTCTTCAGGATTTGTAGGAAACATGGGTGAACTGCTCGACCATGACTCTAACACTGACGACCCGGAAATTGCCTGGGAAGGAAACGAGGATGAGCACTATTGAGGAGACGCGTATTGAACGAACCGCTCGGCACGCAGGATACTACTACTTACTCAGTTACGTCCAAAATAGCAGATACGAGGGCTTTCGCGACATGTGGTCCACATTTTCTAAACCCTGGTTGTGATCGAGTCACCTACATACCGTATATCAATCTGAAACTGGATGGGCATAATTGAACACCAACACAGAATCCGGATGGTCATCCTAAGAAGTGATGGAGCTCTCACAGGGGAGGTTCATAGTTCGCACTCTAGTAGATGTTAATTTAAGAACTCAATCTAGATTCTGCTGGTGCAATGTGTGTATTCATACATGGCAGATGGTCATAATCTGACGACTGCCACGCTGGAATTCTTGGCGACAACAACGCATTTCTCGAGATCCGGGATCCCTGCGGCGTCATTGAGTGGTCCACAACTGGCACGTGATGACGGGCGGTTATGTATCGGCATCACGTGAGTATCATCACTGGGTACATGCACAGTAACTTTGGCGCTCGCAACTCAGATTCGTGTTTTGTATGTCAATGCTCTCTATCCCCGACACGTCGTCCATGGGCGTTGAAATTTGGGTGTAATAGTGCTATATTGCACTGGGGCGCAAAGAGAAACTGTCTCAAGGCAGCTGTGCGTCTCTTGCGGTCACTAATCATCCCCCCAAGAGTGGCTACTACCCTTGCGAGTAGAAAGACACTCAAGAGTATTTTGACAGGCACGTAACGTCTCTGAGTGCCTTCAGAAATCACTCAATATGACCTGCATTGCAGCGAACATTTCTTGAATGGCACCGCCCATCAAGCTAGCTATCGTGGGTGCAGGCCCGTCTGCATTCTATGTGGCGTCTCGGATACTCTCGTTGTTGCCTGCATCAAGCTCGCAGTCGCTCAAAATCCACTTGTACGACCGTCTGTGGGCGCCGCATGGTCTTGTGAGATATGGAGTTGCGCCGGATCACCCGGAGGTCAAGGTGAATCCATAGCTTCTCACAAGCCTCCGTCGAATACCGACCTTTTGCAGAACTGCACGCACAAGTTCGACGCCGCAGCGACAGACCCACGACTGCGTTTCTTCGGAAATGTTAACATCGATACACCTTCACCCGTTCCTCACGCCCTATCCCTTCCGCTATCCGCTCTGCTCCCGCACTATACGCACCTGCTTTTCTCCACCGGCTGCACCGTCCCGATCCTGCACTCTGCCCTTCCTCCGTCATCGTACTGTGTCCCTGCACTCTCGCTCGTGCACTGGTACACGCAGCATCCCTCCCGCCCACCAGCGCCACCGCTCGAGCGCATCTCACATGTGTCGTTGATTGGGCAAGGCAACGTCTCTCTCGACGTCGCGCGCATGCTGCTCATGCCGCCCGCCGAACTCGCCAAGCACGATGTCCCCGCGCCCGTGCTCGCCGTGCTGGAGCGGTCCGCGGTGCAGCACGTCTCGATCATCGGGCGACGCGGCCCGCTCCAGGCGGCGTTCACGGTGAAGGAGCTGCGCGAGATGATGAACCTGCCCGACGCGGCGATGGTGCCGCTCGACCCCGCCGTGTTGCGCGTGCCCGACGGGCTCACGCTCACGCGCCAGCAGACGCGCGCGTTGCAGCTCCTCGGGCAGGGCTCGAAGAACGCGTTTGGCAGCACGAAGAAGACGTGGTCGCTCGACTTTTTTCGCTCGCCGACGGGCCTCGTCACCCCGGAGTCCCTCGGCGCGTCGAATGCCTCTTCGTCGCAACCTCAAGCGCAACTTTCGCTGGCGCACACGACACTCGACCCGGACGCGCGCGCGGTCCCGACGGGCGAGACGTCCACGCTCGCGACGTCGCTCGTGGTGACGTCGCTCGGGCATCGCGCGGAGCCGACTGCACCGTGGTACGACCCCGGGCTGGGCCACCTGCGCACGCTCGGCGGGCGCGTGCTTGACACGGTGGGACGCACGGTGCGGAACGTGTACGCGAGCGGGTGGGCATCAGTTGGCGCGCGCGGCGTGCTCGCGAGCACAATGATGGACGCGTACGCGGTCACGGATGTCATTCTGCGCGATGCGCAGGGTGAGACGCGCGCGGATGGTGAGGCCACGACGGTTGAGCAGGTGGAGGTGCTCCCGAGGGAGGTAGGGGACGATGCGCCGCCGCCGGAGGTCGAGCGGGCGCTGCGGGAGGGGCTGGTGACGGATTATGAGGCGTGGAGGATGGTGGATGCAGAGGAGGTAAGGAGGGGGGAAGCGATGAGGAAGGAACGCGAACGGATGTCGTGGGATGAGGCAAGGTCGTTCCTTGCGACAGCCAGAGCTCAATGATCGTCTTCCTTGGAGCAATTTAGTAGATCCTACATTGTGCTTACTTGATAATATCACAATGACACAACTCTGTTCGTGCACCAGGGCCCTCTAAAGGCTTTGAAGGCCTTTGCATTGATTTCAAGATTGTGGTGATATTCAAAGTCATCGTTCGACCAGCCTGGTGCGCTTTCGCGACAAACGCGTCGCGTCGCGATCACATGCAGCGGGACGCGTGGCTGATTGAGGAAGATAGAGGATGCTCTTTACTCTTCCCGCCGACCTCCTCACGATGACTCTTAACACCACGTCAACGACTCCATGAGAATCTGAAGCGGCTTAGTCTGCGTTACAAGGCTTGTCGAGGTGAGAGGTAATCGATCTCCACGGCCTATGCCACACAGAATGTATACATCTTCAGCGTCGCCGTTCTACACCAGATTCGACTTGTATATCAAGTCAACAACGTTAAGAGATGGTGAAAGAAACCCCATCCTCCTTCCGCCTCCCTCAGCGACTCGGAGACCCGTCGGAGACTCCAACTCAAGCCGCTGCACGACCACAGAAGGCTAGCAAGGTCTCACGTCCTCCAGGAATTCCAGCCCCTAAACCTGTGCCACCTCCACAACCTTCCTTCGCACCTGCCCTGGATTATTCCAGTTCTACCACGACGCTCATAGGCGACCCCGTCCAGGATGGGGACGACTTGTTCGGTCAACCGGGGCCTTTGCTTACTGGTATCAAGCCAAACGCAGCACGGAGAGGCAGAATGATAGCCTATGTGTCGATTCCGATCAGGAAGGGAATTGGTTCTGGGCTTGCATGGCCTCAATCACGCTCTGTGGCAGCCGACGATCCTCAGACGGACAACGCAGCGAAAGGAGGTCCTCCTAAGCATGCGCGACGTCTTTCGATGTCCGGCGCTACCGCTGACCCTGCACCACCGAGGACTCATGGCAAGGCGTCTGCACAGGGCAAGACGCAAGTCCAGACTTCACGACCACTCAAACGCAAGCACAGTTTGCCAGTGGCGGAATCGACTGTTGTGCAGACCATACAGCATGCTGTCTCGGCAAACGCTGCCCTCGCACTGGAAAGTTCTCCCCCGAGGAAGAAGGCCTCGACTCGGAAGGCTACTTCACGCGCTAGCGACCACATGCCGAGCGGTGGCATATCCGTACCTCTACTCTCACATGATGACCAGCCTCGAAGGACCAGAGCCACATCATTATCCGACTCGCTTGGGGGGAGCACCCGAGCATCTGGCATACTAGAACGTATATCGCAGAAGAGACACTCCTTAAGCCAAGCTGAGATCGACACACACATCGCAGAAGCTATACAGTATGCCACCTCCAGTGTGGCAGCGTCCAGAAACCAGAAAAGTCCACCGCCTCAGCCGATGGCGGGTCCCTCCAAGCCGAGAATCAGCGAGATAAGTCCACCCAAAAGACCTCGAGGACGGTCGCGTAAGCGTCCCTCGGAAGGCCACGCGCCAGACCGCGCAGTCGTCGACAGCGGCGGTCAGAGAAGCGGTTCTACTGACATCGGCAGGACAGAAGCACCCGCGCAACCAGCGACGCCTCACACTCCTGCATCAACGCCCAGGAGACGGTCAGAGCGCGGACGAGGACAAGAGGTTGTCGCTGAGTTCCTTGTGCCTGTGGCCGAGGACGACGGTCCGCAGACGTCGGAGCGGCGGGGGCGGTCACGCAGCCGCTCGAGGCGTCGCACTTCGTTCACAAGTGCGCCGATCGATGACCCGAGCTTGCTGACGCGGAAGTGCTCCGCCAAGCGATGCAAGGTCTTCATCCCGTCGTTCGAGCGCTATCCCTTCAAACTGTGCGACGGATGTCGCGAGCGCGCCCGGGAAGCAGCGAGGCGCTCTAAGCTTTCGAAGACTACTGGCCGCCATTCCTTAGGGCCTGCCGAAGTGCAGGGTATAGGCAAGGAGACCGAGAAAGAAACGCAAGGTCTCTCTTCGAGACTGCGTGCGGCGAGTCTTGGCCGTGCTGATGCTGCAAAGATGAAGGGACACGCCGATCGCACACAAATAGGCAGTTTTGGTTCCTACGCGGGTCGGGTCTTGGAACATGACAGTGGCGGGGAAGGGCGCGCGGGGCGCCAAACGGAAGCGGAGACGGAGGCGGAAGTGGAACAAGTGGAGGAGGACGAGGAATTCGGCCCGCAGAGCAAGGAGGGCGCGCCTACTACCCCGCTACCGTCTGCCAAGTGGTATCTGGACCTTGACAGCCTCGCATGGAAGGAGGTGCAGCGATCGGAATCCACGCCATCGAGAGCTCCTTCCACACCGGGTAGCACAGCGCCCGGGACCACCTTTGGGGCAAGCACTGTTCAAGACACTGACCCCATGGACTATGAGCTTGCTCATGAAGAGACACACGAAGGAGGGGCAATAGAGGAGCAGGAAGAGGACCAGATCGACATGTATCAGAGCCTTGATGTTTTGTGTGATCGTCTTGCGACTGCTCTCAAGGACTCCCCGTGTCAATATGCGTCGTTCGAGGTGGGTGGGGCGACAGACCAGGGTACGCGCGGTGCGCCGGAGAGCCTAGGGGCGCAGTTCAGAGGCGCGTGCGCTGTCATTGTCGGGCAAGACACGCGGTTGGATGAAACATGTCTCCGCGGGTACATGAGGCAACTACTCCAGCGGTGCGAGTCTCTTGTAAAGTCCGTCTTCTCTACAATCCTCCGCACGATATATACTGATTCCGTAATCTTTCCAGGCTGAACAGCCCCAATTTGCGTATTCCTACGAACCGGATTTCTGTTGAGATTCCATGTGCCTGCACGGATGGCCCGGACAAACAGTCCTGTAGCAGGCGCGTCATAATGACGATTTCAGAGACATCCCTTCCCGAAGCGATGCTCTACCTTCAGGCCCTCGTGAAAGGAATATTTATCACGGTCGAATTTCTCTCATGAGGGTAACGATTCTTCATGAATACTGTCTCGTATTGCATACTCTATCATCGGAATGTAGTTGGACTCAATTCGATGCTGGTCAGCAAAATGACTCATGCTGTCGGACTCGGCCTGCCTTCTTGATGCAACCAATCGTGCGCACTTCTACAAGATTCTGGCATGCGTCAATGATCTGGTTCCCGATCATTAAACAGGTATATCCGGGCAACGTGAAGTTTGAACATGAACCCCATGTCCGCTATATAACTTACGCTATTCGGAGAACGCGACGAGCACGGATCAGTGGCACAGCTTCTGCAAGGACAACTCAGCCGCCTCGGTTATCGAGCATGTGTATGATCGATGTATACCCCGGTGTTGCGAATTTTGACAGTGGCGCCTCGGCAGAACGTGAAAATTTAGACTCTCCGGGAAAAATAAATTATAAATAGTCTAAGATGATATGTAGGCCGTAAAGTTACATAGTCCTGTTTCGACGTAGTTCGTGGGGGTCCTCACACCTCCATAATGGCTAGTGCTCTTCAGCCTTGGTGAAACGCACCCACAGACCGCCCTGCACAATTTGAAATCTCAGCGATCTAGCCGGGACTCCCGAGCGGGAGGAAGCTTACCTTGATGTAGGCGGTCAGCGCTGCGCCCGGCCAGATCTTCTCAAAAGTCTGACGTCCTTTCCCTCGTTTCCACTCCGGCGGGGGCAGAGACTCGGCAGGCTGCGCGTCCGGCGCGAGCGAGACCGAGTCAAACTGCTGCAGCAGGCGCACGAGGAAACACGACGCTTCGTTCAGGGCGTAATTTTGCCCGATGCACTGTCGAGATCGCATAAGCAATGGACATTGATAAATGGGCGGCTGCCGCTTGTCGCGGAGGTAGGAAGCAAGGACTCACAATGCGCGGCCCGGCGCTGAAGGGCGTGTACATCATTGGGTTGGCGGTATAACGCGACAGACGTTCGTCCAGCCAGCGGTCCGGGTCGAACGCGTCCGCGTCCGCGCCCCATAGCGTGGAGTTCCGGTGCTGCAGGAAGGGGAGCGTTATGATGAGCGTGTTCGCGGGCACGTATAGCGGCTGCTCCGGCTCGGCGTATGTCCCGTCCGATTTGGGGAACATGCACGGCTCTGAGCGGCTCTCGCGGGTGTTGAGTGGGACAGGTGGGAAGAGACGGAGAGTCTCATTTATCACGGCACGCACTGATACAGTGCACGGTCAGCTGCCTGATTGCGAGGGTGGAGTGGGGAAAGTCTGAATGGACATACAGTATCGCATGGCTTTGATGTTCTCGAACGTCGGCGGTTTGCTGGTCCCGCAGTGTTCTATTACCTCCGCGCGCAGCTTCTGCATGACTTCTGGATGCTCCGCGAGGAAGTATGTGGCATATGTGAGGAGTGTCGCCGTCTGATAAGGCAAATCAGTACGATAGAACGACGAGCGAGCCGATGAGTCTAGTTGGTACCCACAGTATCTCTGGAGGCCAGCAGTATGTTCAACAGTTGATCTCGAATCACTTTCGGGTCTGGAGCGCGCCATGTGAGCTCCACGAGGGCGAGGGAATTTTTCGAAGAACCGCACCTTCTGTCTGATCGGCCAGATACTCGAGGAATGTGCTTTGGCTGACCGAGGTCGTCAACCCCGCCATCTTCATTTTTGACTTGTTGGAAAGCGCATGCTGCACAACAGGCTCAAGCCACCGAGAGATAACCGCAACATGCGGCGATGTCTCATCGCCAAGGAGCTCCCAGACGGGCCAGAAATATCCGCGGCGGGCGCGGACGGTCACGATTGTCTGGACGGTCTCAAACGCTTGGGCGAAAGAACCAAAGTCGTCCTCCGTCGCAGAACCCTTCGCGCTCAGCCGCGTCTCGCCCGCGACGGGTAGCTTGCCAGACAAAGTGTCCATAGGCTGTCCGAAGAGGAACTCAGCGGCCGCGTCGAGGGTGAAGCGGCCGTAGAGGTCCTGCACTTCGATTGGCTTGTGGGAAGAAGATAGCGAGGACATAATGGCGACAGTCTTATTCGTATACTTCTGGAAGGTCTCGAAGTCGGTGATACGATCGCGCGCAAAGAACGGTCGGGCGAGAGCTCGGTGCTGAGATTATTCCGTAAGTGTCTAGCGGTCAAGTGACGGCCAGTAAATGACATACTGTCTTCCAGACCTTCACAGAATTCATGAGCGACAACTACGAATACATAGATTAAAAGCACTTACTTGATCATCCCGGTTAAAAATCCCTTCTCCCAAGAAATTCTCACTATGAAAGGGGGAAAATTAAGTTAATTTTCATAAGCATAGTATCGTTACTAACAAGCGTTCTTTCTGCCTACGCCCGCGCCAAAAGTGATTGAATCCGGTGGCGAGGATATATTTCGATTGCTCTGAATCCATCGTAATGATCTGATAATGAACGTCGGCGTCAAGCTACCAGCGGTACCTTACGTCTGATGTCTGACGTACCATGTCCCTCCATAGCAACCTGAGATTTAGAGTGGTCGTATGATATTCGTCGAATAATGAAATATAGAACGATCCGAAATATGATGTTGGGATCGTCCGCAACATTCGCAGCAGAATGTCGATGTTGCCCGGCCATTTGCCCACGACCTGGGGGATAGGTCGTGCACCAAGACGGTGTGCTTCCCGTCGAGTTACGAAGTCGAAATAGAATGATGTTGTACATATCCATGCAACTGTGCACAGGACATAACTAGGCAGCAATAGCAGACCTAAGCGAATGTGTGCGAGTTGCAGACAAGCATAGAGAAATACAGCCGGAGCGACGAAGATAGTTATGACATCCTTGAGGAGTCGAAGGCGATATTGACCGTACGGATGCATGATGGCTGTGGAACGGCGAAAGGCGTACCAGAGGACACTGACGGAGGTGGAGCTCACTCCGCTAGGTCGCTTATGTATGTTTTTGATCAATCTTAGCGACGAACCGCCCTTTCGATAGACTATTCGCCCTACGCGAGCGTCTATCATCCGGGGGATGGGAGCCGGCAACGGAGCATGGGCAAAGAGAATAATTTTCTTTGCAGCATGTTGTAGACGTTTACGGGCACAGAACGCGATGTCCGAAGTTTTTTTCCTAAGGAGATGTTCCGGACGTGGCAAGTGGCGCGTCGGCCTCAGCAAACCTCCGTTGCTTCGCAATACCATGCGGGGCCACGTAGAGCGCGGAAGGCAGGGTCGCGCCGAACGCGCGACCTGGGTGAAATTGTCGCCACGCCTGCCACAAGAGCCACAGTGTGTCAGGCACGCACAGCGCCTCTGGCCTACCTAGAGGGACCCAACAACTCGCCTCGTATGTCCGTCCAGATCGAGGCCTCCGGATCAATTTGCCCAGACACCCTGACGCCCGCGCATCCCGCGCCTCTGTGCATGACGGCAATGCATGCGCGACAATGGGGTATCAACTGCACCGGAGAATGCGGGTCCGAAGGCCCTCAAGAGCCACCGTCTCGAATATCAAAGCCGCATCCTTACCTGCGCGCAACATACGGTTCCGATGACCACACGCGCCGCCTAAACGGGTCCAATGCTGTGGGTGATGCATCTCAGAGTTCCGCAGCCTCCGTTGCCACGATACTCTGCGAGCGATCACGCCTGGTCATTGCTGCACAACATTTGAGCAAGGACTCATCCTTCACAGAAGCATGTCACGGACCCTCTCCACCTACACACGAGACGCGACGATGACGGTATCGATGATGCCAGTTTAGGCCGTGCAGATCCTGCGAACGCGATGCAAAATCGGTTCTCAGATTCGCGGATTTATCCATAGTGCGTTCTTGTTCGGATGCGACCCGAGATCGTCGAGTTTCTTGCACGCCTGGTGAGATCAAAGATCGGAGCACCGCGGAGACCGTAGAAGAATGATGTCGCAATCAGCAGATGTCGACGGCCTCGGAATCATCAGCCTGCAGACACAGTAACTCAGGAGGACAGGTGAGTATACTCACAGAGCTCCAGCTAGACATGGCATGAAGCGAAGCTCGAGTAACTGCCCATCTTACCGTCAGGACCAACAATGAATTTGCCGAGACACAGCTTGAGGGCTCGTAGACTGATGGGCAGGCTCGCGGTGATGCAAAGTGCAAAATCAGAGGCAACTGTCAACCTCAAACGCCCTCTGCAACTGGCAAAAGTCAGTGAGTAAGGCTCGGGAAGCGCGGCCGAAGGGGTGCTAGTGAAGTTTTCACCCTAGCATCCTGTGATCTGACAGAGATTGCGAATTGCCTAGTGCGCATGTCTCAGGGAGGCAATCAGGCGAGGAACGACCGCAAACGCGCGTCTGCGAAGTGCGCGTTGAGAGTACAAGTTAGTCATACAAACGCACTTGGCTAGGATCAGTTTCCCCATTTCCCCATTTACCTCTACCCCACCATACTCCGCTTTCGACCCCTAAGCCGCACTATTGATCGGTGTAAGCGTGCAAAAGGGCCGACACGGGCGGAGAACATACCGTCATCGAGCCTCTTCGATATCGCACCCCAGTCACGGCCCATCCCCGCTTGATATGCCCTGAGAACGGAGGCGAAGAGTGGCTCGGATGCGGGGTGCGTCGACGCAAATGCTCGTTCTAGAACATACAAATCCACGGCTTTGTCTTCTACTAGCGTTGATGTGTATGCCAGTCCGAAGTCAATTAGCACCTGCAGCATAATTTAGTCGGGTATTCATTCCGACGGGCCGCCAAGACGCACCAGCTGCAGGCCCTTGTCGGCACGCGGGTGGCGCAACATCATATTCGAGGTCGTGAGATCCCCGTGAATGATATCAGCGCGGTGCATTTTGGCGATCTCTGCGCCGACCATTGCCATGACTCCCTCTGCCCGCCGGCGTCAGCCTGCGACTCCGCCTGATCGCGAGACCCGCACCTTGTGTGACACCGTACTCCGACAACGGGTCGTCATCATGACCCTGCCCGCCCACGTCCGCATCTTCCGGCTCTTCGTCCTCTGCGTCCTCCTCCTCCTCACCTTCGGCACCACCACCGAGCAGGAAGCGGACGCTCTTGCCGTCGATCCACTCCAGCGCGAGCACCCCCTCCGCCGCGTCGACCATTCGGATGCCCGGGACATTGACGCCACAGCTAGAGCCTGGTCAGCCACATAGATACAAGACGCATATAGCAGGGTGTTTGCGGCTAGATAAACTACGTGACAGCGGTTACGGCGTCAGAGGACCCCTCGATGTCGGAGTGGCACCGCTCGCAATTCTTCCATCGATTAATCTGTATTCGACGGTCCGTTCCGATGTTCCAGGAGCATAGTAGCTCTCATTATGCAGCGACAGGCTCTGGGAAAACTTTGGCAAGGGCCGGTGATATTTGCTCGATGCACGAGCCTCGCCCGCTACGCGCGATTTCGTCCAAAAGACATCGAGCAACCTCCCGCCGTCGGAGTGGCACCACGCAATTCTGCAACCGGTAGGCCTGCATTCGACTGTACATCCCGGTGCTCCAGGACAACAGCTCTCATTATAGTATAGCAGACTCTGGCCGACCCTTGGGAAGGACTGCAACTCACCGGAGACATTTGATTAATGCACGAGCCTCGCCTGCCACGCGCGATTTCGTCAAGGAGGCATCGAGCGAGGGATGCCTATATCCCTTATGAAATCGGTGCTTCAGTAGCACGTCCACGCTTTGCACAGCAGATTCTGGGGACGCAGGAGCCGGGTGCAGTGATGTGCGGTAGACTTTCTGTGTGTGCACGAGTCGGAGGCGAGAAATTAACGCAGGTTTACGGGATGAAGGCGGGTAGACTTGCTGCTTCGGCGCCCTGAGACACAGCTGTGGCAGATTTGATCAAAACAAGCGAGCTCGACGCCATAGAATGCGGGGTCATTGTGCGGGACGGCGAGCGCAGCAGATGAACTCGGGTCCGCACGAGTCAAGTGCGTGTAGGTCTTCCAAAAGAAGACACATCGGACTTTGAACTTACCTGGGTTAGTTCACTGGTCTGCGAGCAAGAGACTCTCTGAACGCGAGTTCCTCTCAAATTCTGGGTACAAAACTTTGTATCTTATTGCAATTGGTTTAAGGATTGAGCCTGTGGGCTCGAAATGATGAACAACTCGGTGTATGACAATCATACTGTCTTCGGTGGTACGCAGAAACGATCAAGTGAATAAGCGGAGATTAAACTTAGACTCATTCGTGGGGGCTAGAAGGAGTCTGAACGATGACACCAAGAACTTTTCTGCCGCCAACGACGTACGCTTCATCCTGCTCGACGTGCTCGACATTACCGCCGCGACTTTCACGGGTATTGCAACTCGTAGGACGGCGTATTTGAACGTCTGAAAGTGAGTCCATTATTGATTACAACTTTTTATGAACGAGAGAACCCAACAGAACGTTGCCCTTGCCCAGATACACTATGGCGCCGTTCTCAAAGCCCGAGACAGTCCTCAAGCAGGCGGAGGGCCTCGTCTCCGTCGGGCAGACCCATGCCGCCCTGCAATCGCTCACAGAAATGTTCTCGTCAAAACGATTCCGTTCTACGCCCCTGGCGTCCCTCGAGCCGATTATGCTGCGCTTCATTGAGCTCTGCGTCGACATGCGCCGTGGCCGCACAGCGAAGGAGGGCCTCATGCAGTACAAAAACATCGCGCAAAATACGAGCGTGCAGTCCATCGAGGTCGTGATCAACCGCTTCATCCAGCTCTCGGAGGCGAAGGTGCAGGAGGCGCAGGAGAAGGCGGAGCAGGCGGTCGCGTTGACTGACGTGGATGACCTCGAGGCCAGCGAGACCCCGGAGAGCATCCTCCTCGGTGCCGTCAGCGGTGACCAGACCAAGGACAGGACCGACCGCGCTTTGGTCACCCCCTGGCTCAAGTTCCTATGGGAGAGCTACCGAACCGCTTTGGAGACTCTGAAAAACAATGCTCGGCTGGAGGGCATCTACCAAGTGTGTCGCATTCGCGCATTTACTGTTCGTGCTTCTGACCTGCAGCGTAGCACATCGCGCAACAAGCGTTCAAGTTTTGCTTGAAGCACCAGCGCAAGGTCGAGTTCCGCCGGCTCTGCGAGACCCTGCGTCTCCACCTCTCAAACGTCGCCAAGTATGCGCACCAGCCGCACTCGATCAACCTCTCCGACCCGGAGACGCTGCAGCACCATCTCGACACGCGGTTTGCGCAGCTGAACTCCTCCGTCGAGCTCGAGCTATGGCAGGAGGCGTTCCGCTCCGTCGAGGACGTGCACAACCTCCTCACGATGGCGAAGAAGGCGCCGCGTCCGGCGATGATGGCCAATTACTACGAGAAGCTCACGAGAATCTTCCTCATGAGCGGAAACCCTCTGTACCACGCCGCGGCGTGGAGCCGTTACTACGCTATCGTCATTGCTATGGGTGGCAAGTCCGAGGAGGAGCTGAGCAGGTTGGCTGGTCAGGTTCTCATCAGTGCTCTGGCAGTCCCGGTTGGCTCTTCGGCGGACGAGGCGTCTGCGGACGATGGCAAGGGCAAGACCCCGCGCCTTACTGCACTCCTTGGGTTGTCCAAGGCGCCCACGCGGGCGGGGCTTCTCAAGGACGCTGTGCGTATCCTGCATATAGCCGGCTGAACCTACGTTACTGACGTCCTGTATAGCTTGCTCGTAATGTCCTCAAGCTTTCGCCGCCCACGGTCAAGGCCCTGTATAACATCTTGGAGGTGACCTTCGACCCGCTCAGCCTCTGCTCTGCCGTCACACCGCTGCTCAAGACGCTCCCTACTGACGACGCCGCATACATCCCGTACATTCCGCTCCTCCAACGTGCGCTGATTTCCCGCCTCCTCTCCCAGCTCTCGCAGGTCTATGCGTCCATCAAAATCTCCAACCTCCTCGAGCTCGTCGCACCGATGCGCACGGCGGAGATCGAGGGCGCGGCCGCGTACGATGACGAGCAGATCGAGGCGTACGTGATGGGCTGTGCGCGTCGCAACGAGCTGAACGTGCGCGTCGACCATGCGGTGGGCAGCATCACGTTCGTCGAGTCGCCCTTCGCTATTGAGGACCCGAGTTCGTCAACCTCGATGGCGAGCGTCAACGCCGTGCAGCCATCTACGACTGACTTTGTGCGCACACGCCTCAGTGGCCTCGCTGCGTGCCTCCACAACTCCCTTGCGACCCTCTTCCCGCCCGCCCCGCCCTCCGAGGAGGAGCAGCAAAAGAAGTTCGCCGCGCTCGTTGCGGCGGCCCAGGCAGAGCGTAAGGCGCTTCAGCTCCGTCGTGCGATTGTTGCGCGCCGCCGTGAGCTCCTCTCTGAGCTGTCGGTCCGCAAGGAGAAGGAGGACGCGCTTCGCCGTGCGGAGGAAATGCGCCGTGAGAAGGAAGAGGAGGCTCGCAAGGCTCAGGAGGATCTAAGGAGGAAAGAAATTGAGCGTGCTCGCCGGGAAATTGAGACCATCAGGAACGAGGAGGCTAGGAAACTGGCTCAGACCCTCAAAGAGAAGGGTACTCTCAAGGTCGACGTTACTGTGAGTCGCCCATAAGTAGCTCAGATTACACCCATTTCCTTAGACTGACCACCACGTGCAGGAGATGGAGAACCTCAGCACGGACAACCTCATGCGTCTCCAGGTCGAGCAGCTCGAGAAAGAGAAGAAGGAGCTCAACGAGCGTATGCGCGTCATCGCGAAGCGCCTTGATCACGTCGAGCGCGCGTACCGCAAGGAGGAGCGACCGCTACTCTCTAAGGACTATGAGCAGCAGCAGGAGAGCGACAAGACCGCGTTCGAGACTGCACAGAAGGCCCGCATCGAGGCAGCGCGCCTCATGCACGAGCATGACTTGGAAACCAAGAAGCGACTCTCGCGCATGATGGGCGACTACAAGACTCATAGGGAGGACATCATCAGCAAGCGCGCCGAGGAGTTCGCCCGGCGCCAGGCGCAGGCGCAGGAGAAGATCGAGAAGGAGAAGGCTAAGAGGCGCGCGTCGGTCCTCAAAGAGCGCGAGGAGGAGCGCTTGCGCCTCGAGGAGGAGGAGCGGATCCGCAGAGAGAAGGAGGAGGAGGAAGCCCGCCGGGAAGCCGGTACGTTCTTCTGTTTAGGCGCTTTCCAAGCTGATATTAACCTTGTTGCAGAACATAGGGCCGAAGAGGAGCGCCTGCGCGCAGAGGAAGAAGCCGCGCGCGAAGCCGAGGAGGCCAAGAAGCTTGCAGAAGAGGAGGAGCGTGCGCGGGTGCGCAAGCAGCGCGAAGAGGAACGTGCTGCTGCCGCGGAGGAGGCCCGCCTCAAGATGCAGCGTGAAGAGGAGGCTCTTGCCAGGCGGCAGGCCGCAAAGGCTTCCCCTGCGATCCCGACGTCTCGACCCGCAGCCGTTGGAGGTGAGGGTGTCTGGAGACGGCCGGCCCCGGCATCACAAGCTGCGCCTCAATCTCCCGCCGCAGCGCCGCCGAGGGCGGAGAGCCCGGCACCGAAATTCCGGCCGGGTGCGGTCAAGTCATCGTGGCGCGAGCGGGAAGCTGCGAAGGCTGCTGGTGGTCCTGCCGCACCCGCAGCAAGGCCCGCTTCGCCTGTCGTCAGGCCCCCTGCGCAAGAAGAGCCAGCACAGGAGGACGATGGCTTCCAGCGAGTTGAGAAGAAGCCTGCTGTGTGGCGCAGTCGACGCGGTCGGGCGGTCTAGTTCCCTCCTACCTTGGTGTATGCTTTATGATTTCAGTACATGCAATGCCTCTTTTCTCGTATACCAGAATGCGATGCGATGGATAAGTTACGAGAATATGGTACTCTACAGTACTGTTGTGGTCTAATGTTGCATGTGTTCTACAATATCCATGTTACAATGGTATGTCTCAAACCCTCCTGAGTCCCTGTGTCCCAGTCCGAGTTCCGGGATGAAAGAAATAGATCACTATGCATCTTCCTCCTGTGCCGCTTCCACCATCATATCTGAAGCAGTGGTCAGAAATTGTAGCTCGCCAGAGGTGCAGAAATTGCCAACCATTCCATATTGAATTTTGGACTGCGAATATGTCGCTGTGATCATCATCAGTGCCAGCACTGCGAGGATTGGCCCACGAAACATCCATCCTATGGCCGAAATGGTCAGCCGCTGGTACACGATGAGCTGAGGCTACATACGATGTTCTCATGGCGGTATCTAACGACAGCGTACTGAGGTCACTAGTCCGTTTGCTACGTTGCAAGGATGGCCGAGAAGGAGTGTCAGTTGCAAAAGAGTGATCGAAGGATAATTGGATCCCATGTAGCTGGGTAGGAGAGTCCAATTCCGAGAAACGACGTATTGCATCGTGTTCAGGGGACGTGATATCGCGAGTCATCAGGGGAGGCGATAACATAGGTGGTGTTGTAGGCGATGTTTCCACGACAATAGCGGGTATATCTTAGATGAAGGTTAAGCTAACGATGTGCCCTTAGAATTGTATATAGATGCTCACCTGAATGCCCCATTTGTCTGAGACGGTCTTGTTCCTTTCTGGCTAGGTACCGACGACGATGGGAGATCATAAGTAGCAGGGATTGAACACGATCGAAGTCAACGAGGTCTGTTACGAGCTTGTTCGTTTCATTCCTCACAACAAGATCCTTGAGTCTGCAGCACATCGTTAACTACGTCACTTGAGAGAGATGACATGACCTGTACGAACACAAGCGCTTCTCGATCGTCTATCAATTTGTGATGTGCCAACAACAAGAGCATGTTCGTGAAAGAGATTCCCTTTCCAGGTTCACATGAAATCCGCGCTTCATGATACAGACGATTGTAGAGATTCTTCCGCTTCTTGATAGCGTCACGATCTATGCGGTCTAGACTGTCGTTGAGTCTGTCCAGATCGAAGCCGTCGATGATTCTTCGCGTCCAGAAGGACTCATCCTTGTCTCCAGCTTTGCATCTTGCCATGATGTTCGGGACGCTGAACTCGGCAGAATAGATCTTGACTTCGAATATCCCACTAAGTCTCTGTACAGTGATGTTGAGACAATATTTTGGGAGTGAACTCTGCGGCACTGACCCCAAAGAATCTCACGAATTTATCGCGCTCGAGGTACCCAGTTTTGGGGTTGGCGAATTCGGCCCAGACTTTCTTGAAGGATCGCATCTCCTCACGAGTGATGGATTTTGAGCCTCCTGTCATCTGGAAGACGTAGTAGAAACTCTCGACCACAACACCTACAAATGTCTTAGATACGTGTCTGTGCCAAGTCGGCGAATTTACATACCAGTGAACAAGTTAACGAAGATATACTGGGACGCAAGTTGACTTAGCGCGACTTTTGAGCTTTAGAAGCAACAAAGCTTACCATGCTGAGCAAGTTCCATGCAATGAACAAGGTGAAGGCCCATCCGACACTGCCACAGTCCGAATCGCCGCTGGGGATAGTCGTACACCTTGGGTAGACCAGAGCGCTATCGGACGCGTCAGCAAGGGGTTCTCAAGAAAATAATTGATACGCACAAGTCGTGCATGTACTGATTCCATCCCTCACTAGAAGGCTTCGGTCAGACGAATGGTATCAGGTTGTACAATCTACATACCCAGTGGTCATGAATGCCAACATGACCAGCGCTTTCGGCATCGTCGAATAGTTTTCGTTCCGCGTTTCGGCCGTATTCCACTTGGTCATGCTGAAGACTTCTACGAAAAGGATTGCAAAGAACACAAACAAAATCAACCAAAGACTGAGCAGACTCAGGATGACCGGCAAACTCGCACTGAGATTCACCGTTAGCTTCTGCTTGGATCAATGATGATGCTGTAGACATACACTGCAGTCTTGAAGAGCTTGTTCAGGTTGTTCATCCGCTGCACCAATTTGAGCGCAATACTTGTAATGAATAACTTCTGCAATTGCTCGATCGCGAAGCCACTGGAGTGGAAGCGTACGATCAACGTAGTCAGAAGACTTCCGCCGGCGACGATAACATCGAACAGGTTCCAGCCATTGGCACTGTAGCTCGTCCAGCCTAAGCCGTAGAGTCTAATCAAGGTGTCGAAACTGTAAATGACAGTGATGAAGATGAAGAAATCATCTTGAGAACAGATTGAGCGATGATGATATTACTTTAAAGAGAATACTCACTGCGCAGAGTCTCCAAAACGTCTTGATCAGCGAAAGCTTGGCTCCTGCGCGTCGGCAATGTGAGATGATGAAAATATGAGGGTTTGGAAGTGCGCGCACATGAGTGCAATAATGTGCAAAGTAAAGAGCGCAGTCATGAGCCTGTGCCACCAGCCATGTTTATGCACAGCCCGATCATAACACCATGCTCGGATGGGCCATGTTGGTCTATGTTTCGGCCGCTTTGATGGTCGCTGACGCTTGATCAACTTCTGCAGATCTATCCACTCTCTTTGTGGTTGTGTCAACAGCGCAGAGCCAGTCTTCGATGTGAAGTTGCCGATTATGATACTACAACATCGCGTGAGCGTGTTTCGCCCGAGAAGAGAGCTCAGTTACTCACCTGACAAATAGCGTGAGGATCACAACTCCTCCCAAGAGGTTGTATATGAGGAAGAAGAACGAGTTGAACTGCGCCGCGTTCGTCTGCGGCTGAAGACCGGCTCCTGTGATACTAGTGGCCACAGACATGACATCAACCCATCCCTCCAATGACACAATCTCGAAGAGAATGAGTAGAGAAGCTTTGAAAGAATCGAATGAGAATGTTGTCGACGGAGAGGGGTTATCCCAGACCCTGGGAACGAGGTATCCAAAGGAGTCGCCGTACAAGGTGTTGTTGTACTCGTTCACGCAGTCGGAGATCCCGTTGACAATGTCACTGTCATCGTTGCACTCGTTCATCAGACCAGCGAAGATGTTGAGCCCCCAGACAGCATAGGGAATCATGTACAGGATAGCCAAGAGAGCAGCGTCCAGAATACGAGTCACTCCAGAGATGATCAATGACTCGAATGTTGATCTCATCTTCTCGATCAGCGTAATGAGGCGCAGAGCCCGAAGAGCCTTCAATGACCTAGTAACACGACTAAGGCCACCAACAAAGACGAGGCCCGTCGTCACATTGACGAATACTCCGCACAGTATGCAGAAGTCCAGGACGTTCCAAATACTCCGTACATATGCGTTTGGAGTGAAGAGGAACCCGTCGGCGATGATCTTGATGAGAAATTCGACAATGAGGGTGATGCAGAACGCGCCCTCCGCAATGTCGAACCACGAATCCCGTATGAGACCGTGCTGAGCGTAATAGTTGCGACGATAGATGGGCGTCGCAATACTCTCGACTACGATGCCCGCGATAACGGTCAGCAGGAGGATCAGCTGAAATATCGTATGAGCAACTGGGGAATGTGGGGTGCCGCGAATCCGTTCGCCACCAGCGGGGACAACCAACTTCTGGCACAGACGCCGCAGTGGGTTTTTCTGAGAAAGGATCCAGAACGGCTTGTCATACGTTGGGTGATTCTGCATGAAGTCTGCCTTTTGGGCCCGACGTTCATGCAAAATATCTGTCACGTCCTCGGCTTCATTAGTCTCAGTATTGAGGGCAGCCAGGACCTCCCTGAGACACAAAATACTGATTAGCGAAAGGACTGTGTCTGCACGAGCTACTCACAAATGCCGCTCGGTCTCCTCGTCGATGACATCCGCAGGGACCACAGACTCCCTCCGATTATGCTTGAACGTCGCTAACGGGACGTCATTCGCATCGGGATCTCCAGTAAACAGCCGCTGTAATTTCCTTAGGGAAGACGTCGCGGTGTTTTGGCGTGGAAGATTTCTTCGCGCCGCCACATCCTAAAAACCAGGGTAAATATCATGTATCAGGAAGGAGATGCACTGAGCAACGAACCTCTGCAGTAAAGAAGTCCTTCCGCGGAAAAGTATAGTCTTGGATGAGCGTTTTCTGCATTGGAAGGACCAGGTTTGATGGCAGCTGATCTACTGCAACAGCCTTGGGCTGCGCCTTGAACCATCGGTAGGGGTTCAAACGCCGTACCCAGGGTGCGCGAGTCTTGGCTGCGCGATGTGACTGCCAATAGTGATCCGCCTGCTTGCTGCGTTTCGATTCTTCCGCGACATCAAAGTTCTCGTTGATCACGGCGATAAACATCTGCAGAACGATGACTGCGAGAGCGAGAGTATATCAGATATCTTATGCGCAGACTTGTCCAGCACATGATGAAACGCACAGTTTGCGAAGAACATCCACCCAGCGATGAACAGGATGACGATCACAGCCTGCCTCAGGGGGATCTCTGGCTCCGCAGCACCATACAACACGTCAGTCCAGTTTTCTGACGAGAACACCTGGTAGACAGCAAGGAACGAGTTGAAAATCTGGCCGAAATCTATGAAGTTGCCCTTGTCAACATCGCCGCGTAGTAGTTGCACAGCCACAAGCGCGGCAATGAAGTTGATCAAGATCAGGAACAGCGACATGTTGGCCAGACCGTACATGTTACCGAACACGGCAAGCTAAGGAGGTAGCGATTAGCGTCGTTGCGGATCCGGGAGTCTGGAACAGACCTACCAGCAACGGCTTCATCCTGGGAATCTCTAGAATAACTCGATAGAATCTCGCGAGCTGGAAGATCGTCAACCAAGGGTACACTTGAGACTTATGAATGGCTGGAATCTGGATGATGCTCGAGCCGATGGCGAGCACGAGATCCAACACATTCTGGCCCCTGTAAAAGAAGCTGCGCCAGTCCGGCAGATGGGCAACGATGCGTATGATGATCTCCAAGTCAAACACGAAAGTCAACGCGAGTTCGCCTTTATCAAGGATGGACGCGTGGACGGGGCCGACGTCGACGTTGCGTGTTGCTTGCAGGACCAACGACGCGAGCGCAAGCGCTACCCAACACCATCGAATGTTCTCGTAGATTTCCTTGATACGATTATGGCCTCTGCGTCTGCCGTCGACCATCTCCCATCCTTCTTCGCTTCGCTCGAGCATGTTCGGACCGAGTCTGGTAATTGCATCAACACAGTTCGAAAGTTGCCGGACGTAACGATACTCACGGTGCGGCCCCGAATGCACTCTTCTTCGTATCCTTCCTAATGGCGGAGAACGTGTTCGTAATAACCGCCACGAAGAGGTTGATGAGCCAGAAGTTGAGTACAACAATGCATCCGATGAAGAAGAAACAGGATACGAAGAATTCCGAGTCCATCATCTGGTACATGAGTGGGGACCACTGCATTTCTGATATTAAACACCGCAATGATATCAGAAGATTTCGTGACACGTACGCCATTCGCAGAGGCGACAATAACCACCTGCAACGCTGCATAGTAAATCTCGTCAAAACTTTCGATATTATTATCAGGATTCAAAGAGTTTTCCTATAGAATGGAGTTTAGCTTTGAACGCTTGCAAAATTGCTCCAGTATCACCTTGCAGATCTGGCCAAGTGGGCAGACATAGCCCTTGACCGTACCATGATTGCCCTGCGGCGTTAAATACCCGACTTCCTGTAATGTATCCGGATCGATGTAAGCACCGCAAAATTGGCTATCCAGATTGATATCGCCTTCTCCAAGAGTTGGATTGAGGTGGCACGTGCGCCGAAACGACCCGCTAAAGGATTGGATACCGATGATGCTGCACAGTCCGAATTGAATACTAGATGCAAACTTATCCGCGCATCTTACTTACGAGAATAATATCATGGCAAACAACACGAAGTAGGCGACACTGGCAAGCAGTGGACGAGCCGTCTTGAGCGAGCGCATGATCGTCTAGTTGAAGAATCTCATCAGTATCGTCGGGTAGAAGCAGACGGCACAAACCAAATTGTGCTCAAAAACTCCATCTCACCGTTGTACCAGATGTGATGGCCAGCAACCTCGCGGTTCTGAGCACACTCAGGGCACGAAAAATGCCAATATGGTACGTGCCCCGTTCCACGCCCGCTGTCGCTAAAAAGAACGATATCCAAAATCCCACAATCGCCACAAAATCGATCCTGCTCCAACTATGCCGCATGTACGGTATATTGCGCTGCGTCTGCCCCTGCGCATTCGTTACACTCAGCCGAAACGGCAGCGAGAGCACGTCCTCGGGGTTATCCGACCGCAGTGCCTTCGAGAGGAACGTGGGGTGCGACGGGTTGCGCATGTGCGCGTGCACCTGCTGCGCCTTCTCCATCATCGGTGTTCTCGACTGCACCGTGTCCGAACGTCGCCGGGATGGCGTCTCCCGCGTGCCAGCGGCGGGCTCGCGTGACAGCGCGAAGTGGTGCGGCAGTGCGAACGGACGCGTCAGGGCCTGCTGGAACCACTCCACGCGTTGCTGCATTGTAGGCCCCCGCCCGCGCTCGCTGTGCGTATGTGCGTGTCCGAGGGAGCCGTGCCGCGAGAGCGAGGCGCTCGCATCGGCCGTTGGGGGCGGCGGTGCGAGCGGATCTGGCGCCGATGAGAACGAGGTCCAGAGAGTCGAGACGGGTATTTCTGGGTCCAACAGGAAGCCGGAGACGCATATTCGCGCGAACGCTTCCAGCCTGGTTACGGGTGAGCGACAAGCTCGAGCTCGACAGTTAATGACACCTACGTGAAGAAGCAGAAAAGAGCGAACAAGACGTAGTCCTCCCAGGCGTGGAAGTATCCTTTGATTTGCGGGGGCAATTCGCTGCCGTCTGCGGGGAGCGCAGTCGACCTCGATGCTTGCAGCGTAAGTACAACCGCGTTGACAATGATGAGCACAAGTATAAGGGGCTCGGTCCATCTGTGCGCCGTCAGACTTGAACAGGCCAGATCCAAGAACGCACGCACGGGTAGACCAGAAATCTGTACATAGCAAGTCGCACGGGACTTGAGGGGCCCAAACATGCTAGAGTGCGACCTCTGATGGGTAGCGTTTTGGTGAGATCTGGAAGTGCTTCGTCTCCCTCCACCTTGTCTTCCAGCTCTTCATCCTCCTCTTCGCCCTTCTCCGGGGGCGTAGCAGGCGTATCCACGTCATCCAGGCGAACGTGGTCGTCCAGACCGAAGCCAGCGAAGTTGACAACGCGTATCGAGGCGCGGCGCAAATTGCGCGAGACAGTTTTGAGTGTATTCGTCGTCTTCTTAAGCGGCGACGGGGACGTGCTGTACCGCAGCGACTTGCGTCGCGAGCGCGGCGTGGCACCAGATAGCTCGGGATCAATCTCACCATGATGGCCCCAGCCTTGGCTCGTGCCCGGTCGCGACATATTGCTTGTGAGACCTGCCTCGTCGTCCTCCCTGTGCCCCTCCATCCTCTCCGTGAACGTGCGGTATTCAGACGAGATGAGCGACGTGGTTGACTGGCCGGGTTGCGTGGTCGTGTACGCACCGGCATCGCCCTGGTACGCCATGGGAGAAGGCCGCAACGGTGGTTCGTGCGTGTAGGGCGAGTCTTCATCTACCGGCGAGGAAAACGGGTCGTCACTGGGAGGCCAACTCGACTGACCTTGCCTCGGAATGCTCGGGCCAGCCTGTATTGTGTCCACGAGGTCTATGTTTAGTCGGAGAGGGTCCTGCCCCGCCTCGACTCTTCCCCAGCTCCTCCTGCGCGCAAAACTGGCGCGACTTTCCGATGTAACGAGCGATGGTGAGGTCGGACGAGAACTTGCGAGTCCGGCGGTCGTGCCAGTCAGATCTATGGCTGATGATGCCGAGTCTCCGTCCATAGACCAGAGGTCGCGTCGCCTAGAACAGTCCCTGAAACCGCCGTAGAGAGCGAAACGGTTGATGGACGCGGTGAATTGGCTCGGGTGTAGTGTTGTGAGTTACTTGAAGTTACCATGGGACTTTACGATTTCTGAATATCTGGTCTCGTTGTGCTGACATAAGCAGACCCCCTCGCAAGTGCGTATCTCGTTCTTGCTGCCGCAGCGCCGCAGTCACTTCCATCTCGCCGACTTTCGTATCCTTTTGAGAATTAATATCTCCCGGCAACAGCAGAACTTATTCTTGCGAATGCGCCGTCTGTCTCAGCCGAACCACATCGCGTTTGCGAATATCGGTCGGGCCCGCGCAGATCTATGCGAATCTTGCGTCTATACCCTGAGGAATTCCCAAAGAAGCCGCTGATGTGCGCATGCACCTTTCGCCCGATTACTATAGAATGTTCTGCTCTTGCTTTCTGCGTCAAGCGCGGGATCTCATAAAGTCAATGGTTCTTCAGGAACTCTCATCCCGAGCCGAAGCAACAGCATGAACTTTCGTATCCGACAGTAACTGCTCAGCATACAGGAAAATCTCTACTTCCAAAGTTGCTGATCCAGAATGCCCTCCCGTCGCGGTTGGCAAACGACGTTGTGAACCGAATTGTATGACATTATTAAGGAACTCGGTCAATTGTCTGGGACTGACAAACATGTCATCAGTGAGCTTGGGGCGTTTGAAAACGTTCTTCATTATGACTTACCGGGAGGGATGTCCAACTCATTATCGTTCAAGTACCAAGCACCTATCAGATCATCAGTAATCTTCAACCCATGCACAACGGAGTAAAACGCACGGTCTCCCTCGTTGACCTTCTCGACATACGTCTGCCCGTCACCCAGCCAGAAGAACCGGTTGTGCACACCCGAGTCCAGTGGCTCATACATGTAATCCTCCCAGCGTGGATGCTCAAGGGTGCGAAGTGCATGTAAAGTCGATCCTTCAATCCGGCGTGACATCAGAGATGTGGACGGACGGATGTAGGAGAAATAAAATACCTGGATAAAGACCAGTAATTCGCCCCTCTTCCTGACCCATCTTGTACCACGATCGGCATTTCTCGCTAAACACAGTCTTTGATTTGCGGGTAACCAGAAGTCTGTGTTAGGGAGATTATAGTGAATGCGGTATGAATCTTACCCGAGGAAAATAGTGCTATGTGTTCGACGGAGGTATCAGTCTCTCGCTGAGACCAACCAGTATCCCGCACGAACCTCTAGATACTCGTCAAAATCCCTCACTGCCTCTTCTTTCACCTCGATACTCTTCAACCGCTCGCGTTGCATCTTTTTTGCTGCCTCAACTGCGTACATAACCTGACGTTCAATGATTGCCAG
The DNA here is from genome assembly GCA_000320605.2 of Gelatoporia subvermispora B. Lineage (NCBI taxonomy): Eukaryota > Fungi > Basidiomycota > Agaricomycetes > Polyporales > Gelatoporiaceae > Gelatoporia > Gelatoporia subvermispora. The sequence goes on from KB445799.1 coordinate 945,500, forward strand.
CAGCGATCCAGACCCGACACCGGCATTGGGGCCAAGTGACATGAACAAGTTCGGGAATCCATCGACACAGATAGTTAGATAGGTCTCTGGATGCGGTCGCCAGCGCTCTTGCAATGATGTCCCATTTCGACCAATCATGGGAAATTCAAACTGCCAGGTCGTGTCGTACCCTGGCCCAGAGGTATGAACTGTGTATAGGGAGATAGGAAAAAGGAATACTGACCGGTCGCGCAGATTATGACATCAAGTTCTTCGTGCTTCCCGTCGACCGTCTCAATGCCTGTAGGCGTGATACGCTTTATATGGGTGGAGACAAAGTCCACCTGCAAGGTACACTCAGTTCTCGAGTCCTACGGCTGCCCATCTGAACGCAGGACGAGCAAAATCCCTCACATTGTCCTCGCAAAGTGCCTCGAGGTAGCCAGGTCCAGGAGTCAGACGTCTGCAGGCTACAGCGAAGTCGGGGATAACTGTCAAGTATGACGGCGCCATGATCAGATGTTCATAGGAGTCCCAGTCATACTGCTGCAGTGACTTACGATGATCTGCAATCCATGGCTTCTTTGCTAGCTTCTTAAGCATACTCTCCCTGAAATCCTTTCGAGCGCCCTCCTGCATCGGGCTGTCTCTGAGAGTGGCTGGGTGTGCGCCCTTCTCAAATATCAACTAGTACTCTGCGCCGTTATGTAAAGAGGCGTACGTTCAGATCGGCCTCCAGGTCATGTCTGAATTGCTTGTAGTACACAGGATCCTTGAATGCTTCTATATCAGACTCGGAGAAGGCGTCTGATGTTTGTCAGTAGAAAGACCAGGTGAGACTGCGCAAGCTCTTACAGTTCTCCACATTCGGATCACGTTTGGTCAGCTCCGCGAGCTTCGTCCCCGAAAATGGTGCCGACAGCCACGTCTTCCCCCGCACATAATTGATCACCTTCGCGACTTCGTTCTGCAACGCTGGGACAATTTGTATCGCACTTGAACCCTGACCCAGTCGATTTAGCCTAGCTTCAAAATTATTTTGACTGATACTGACCACCCCGATTACGCCCACTTTCTTGTTTTTCCAATTCTTTACGGCATCTTGCCAAGTCTGTTCGCCCACATCGAAGTCTGCACTATGGAACATCTTCCCTTGAAAGTCCCTCAAGCCCTCAATACTGGGCCAGGACCAACGTGCGAGGCCGCCCACCCCTGTGAACAGGAAATCGGCTGTATCTTCGAACTCTTCGAATTGTTCGGCCACCCCTTCCACTGGTTTGCGGATGCGCAGGTGCCATTTACCCGAGGGCTCGTCATACCGCGCATGCACGAGCTGATATTGCAGTTTAATGTAGGGCATGAGCTTGTAGGTGTCCACGACACTCTCCAGATACTTTCTAATTTCGGGTCCAGGAGCATAGAACGACGACCAGTCCGTCTGTACAACGAGTCAGAATATGGCTGGCTTGGAAAAGCTTTCCTGATCAGACTACTGACCTTGTTCGTGAAACTGAACTGATACTAGAACGCGAAGATCAGCATTTCCGTTATCCGTTTCAGCTCACATGCAGACATACGCTGTGGGACGGAATGTCACACGCTAAGCCACTTTGTGACATATGATAATTGGCCCATGAGTACGAAATAGCGACGACACGCCGTTGCGCGTTACTCACGGGTATTTATTGCTATACCATGTCCCGCCTACACCAGCATTCTTCTCATAGATGACCAAGTCAATGTTCTGCATCTTCTGTCGAAACCTGTAAAATCCCTGTCCAAGGTGCCACAGCTGGCGTTGGTTGAATGCCACATACCTGATTCCTGCAGCGATTCCACTGAAGCCAGCACCGATAACCACAATCTTCATGCGACGATGTTCGTCGATAGCGAAGTCACCGAGCTTGAACTCTGCACGGGTCTGCTGGTCATTAGTAGCGCCATTGCGAACATTTGCGAAGTGACCGCTGCCCATTTGTACAGCGGTACGGCCTGTGGGATGAGCTTAGAGCAGATCGCAGGTGGCGGATCAGGAAAGAAGGTCTGCTTTGGATCGACGAGGATGAGGAGGCACATACATATATACGCAGCCTACTTCCTCAGGTGTCACTGATTCCGCATCGTGTCACTCGATGTATCAATAGTGTTCTCATGACCGCGTTCGACGGGAGTCTACGAGTCGTATTCATGCATGGGCGATGACAGTCGGGTTCACGAGACCCCACGGCACCGGAGGCGCTGTTTATCCGCAGCTTCGCGGACGCAAGTGCGCCTAACTCTGGGTGCATGCTTCAGATGACCGATAGTCGCAGAATCGACAGAGGCGTCAGGGACTAGTGGGTCTGGGTCTGTCATGGATGTAGCCTCGCCATGAATTTACGGTCACCTCCGAGTCCTGCGCGAGATGCCTAGAGGCTCGAAGCATATCCTCATGGGATTTTCAGGAGCGATCTCACCTTTCAGGGGATAGTAGTTTCTCGCGCAATTGCAAACAGAGTCAGGCGGTGATTGACCGACTGCATCACCCACTTGTGAGAGCAGCGCATCTCGAATTGTCGACGGCAGACTCAGTGGCACACGAAGCAGGTTGCAGAAGTTGATAAGGCACAAGCCCAGTCGCTCTCAAGGTGCCCTATATGTATCTGGATTCGGGAGAACACGCGGCTGGCAGCTATGATGAGGAACGAAGGGCATACTATTCGTGGAGCAGGTTATTCTGAGCCGGCGATGGAAACTTCCTTCTCACGATGCCCGGAATGTCATTTTTCATGTCATACTGCGGTCAACAGCCTCTGCCGCTGCCTGATCAGGCCTCCTTTGGCACCATGGTCTATAGACAAACCGGAGCATGTAAGACTAAGAGCACGTAGAAAGTACTCTCGACGATTTCTGATCCTGACCCAATTTACCCTAAAGTTGGACATCAGCTCCCAGAATACACCTTAACCTCTCCGCTCATACTGTATCTCTGTCATATGTCATCAGTCTTGTGCACCGGGATCAATGTACACACATCTTCTTGTACTTTCGCATGGTACCTGTCCAGTGCGAGACATTATCATATAAAGACCCTGATCCCAGTATGCTCCGTGGAGTGGGCTCCTCGAATGGAGTCCCGGTCGTTCTGACGTTCGTTGAGCAGGATGACAGGATTGTTACAGGTCTGCTGTGACAACCGTCTTTTATCATCAGTCAGATATTGGTGCACCTGTATGAGCAGTGAATCCTCTCACCAGTCGAATCATGGACGGCGAAGTCGAGTATCCCACGCGAGCGTAGCTGAGGAAAGGGCAACGGGTCCACAGATCGGAGGTACAGGACATCGTCCACATCGATGTGAACGATGAAAATTCGGACCTTCTCCAGGGAAGACCACTCGAGCGTTTGGAGAAAGTCGTCTAATAGGTCAAGCGACCGCGTCGTTGGTTCTACGTGCCAACCAAACAACCTTTGTGGCCAATCGTGCAAGTCCATCATGAGCTGCAGTTCACGTATCGTCGTTGACGGTATCTGAGATAGAAATGCGACAAAAGGTATTCCCGGTCCTGGGGTTTCGGCATCGCTGAGCATAAGGGTGATGGATAAGGAAAGAAGACTCGTCAGACACGCTAATGTGCTTCGTGCCGGAGAGCACAGTGCTTCGAGTAATGCGATATCGGATGTGTCTAGTGTTAGGTTAGTTAAGGTTGTTGATAACCTTGGAGCAGTCAAAAGATAGAGGTGCGGTGAGTGTGTTTCGTAATCTTCCAGCTGGCAGGTACGGATCAATCAGCAATAGGGTAGATGACATCGATTGACACGGACCTGTAGTGTCTTGATCTGGAGAGATTTTGCGTAGAACTTGTCGGCTAGAGATTCTACAGCTCCTTTTTTGACACAGATAATGCGCAAGCAAAGAAGTTTCAGACTGGGGAATAGGCATACAGTTCGTGCCAGCTCGGTCCAAGTCCGAAACTCTGCGACGTCCAATGATAGTTCCGTGATAGTTCTAAAGCGGGACAAAGCGAGTCGGCACTGCATAGGAAGTATTATTGGGGAGTTCTCTTGGTACGCTGATATTTCCAACCGAGCGATTCTGTGTAAACGCTCCGAAAATTCGATGGAGAATACGGGCAATTGTCGTGAAGTAACCAAAATGGTTTTCGTGAACCACGCAACAAGTGGATCCTCCCGCATTCGCTGGCACAGTTCGTTCGAGAAATCCGACGTATACACTGGTTGGACCCCACAAACCAGCGCATGGTAGTCGTCCATGATTTTCTGTGTAATCGCTCGAAACCCTTTGCACGTGCAATGACACGCGATCAGAGCCCGATGATTATCAATGGCGTGTAGAACAAGCCACCAATTATCGAGTGGCATCCAGGGCTTTGAGTTGACTTCGGGTCTTTTCATCAATTCTGGTCAGTGAGCGTCGTCAGGTAACTAGTGCTGCATCGCTCACAAAGATTTTGGACCTTCACTGAGCGGCATCTGTATATGCTCGTCAAAGTCAGACGTATGGTTGGCACTCCCGCAATCCGCGCCGACGAGTCCAACGTTTGCCCATCTCGTTCCACCGGAAAACCCACGCTCGTAATCCACGTTCGTCTCAATTGCCGCGACGTAACGAGGGGGCACGGGTGTGTCCACAGGACCTGGATCAATCGGGGCCACATTCGAGCCAGATCCTCCATGAGTGTCCAGTCCGACAATGGTCATGAGATTGGATAGTCGTCGCAGTCGTCTCGAGGTCGGTTGTATGATGCACCTCGCCTCTGGCTGTACGAGATACAAAAGAAAGAGGAAGAAAAGGGACAGGGGGTATGCCTCATCGCAATACAGGTAACACAGCTGGGGGGGATGAAAGGCAGTGTCTGGGCGAACGGGCGGCAATGACCTGCGGTCTAGACCGTCGAGTCCACCAGCGTTGTCTCAGTGAGGTAAGGGCTCACTTCGTGGTGCAATGTCACTACGGATCGAATGTCAAGGTGTCTATTCCAGTACCCACGTTGGTCGCATTCTAGTCAGTCGATATTCAACGTCATTAAATTGGTAGACTAGTACAACATGTCACTATGATAAAGTGAAATATCAGGAACAGACTGAGCGAACCCGGACTGGGCATAATTATCACTCCTAGACCCACTCAGAGCTCTAGAATACTCAATTCTCCGGAACTATGATAAAAGGAAATGTCAGCGTTAACCAAGAAGCTATCGAGAAGGAAACGTACCCGGTGGGTAGTCGATCTCATCATCATTCAAGTACCACGCGCCTGGTGAGTAGTCGAATGTATAAGTAATGCGTTCACTCAGAGCGCACCAGTATCAAACCAGGCGAATAGAAAGTCCTTACGATCTCCGGTCATAGTCTTCTCGGCATACGTTTGACCATCTCCTAACCAGTAGAAGCGGTTGACAGAGTCGAGACGTTCGTAGGTATAATCTTCCCAGCGAGGACGTTCGAGCGCGCGAACCGCGTGTAACGACGAGCCTGGCATGTGTGATGGTGTCAAAGGTGGAGGACGATGATTGCTAAAGAACAGGTATTTACCAGGATACAGCCCTGTGACGCGTCCTTCGTCCTTACCCATCTTGTACCACGAGCGGCATTGTTCACTGTACACAGTCTACCCGGCGGCATTGATTCGTGCGCATGCTCGCCAGACCTGTCTGTTTACTCACCTTCGGGAAGTGATGCTGCGCGTAACGTTTGTCAGCGAGGGAGCAGCATCGAGCACACGCGCAGACGCACCTCCAAATACTGATCAAAGTCCCTCACGGCGGCAGGCGCCGCCTCTATGCTCTTCAGCCGCTCACGCTGCAGCTTTTGTGCGGCTTGCACGGCATACGCGACCTGGCGCTCCATGATGATGAGCAGTGAGCCGGAGCCAACACATCCATTGGGGCCAAGCGAGAAGAACCAGTTCGGGAACCCGTCGACACATATGGTGAGATATGTCTCGGGGTGCGGGCGCCATTTGTCCTGCAGAAGCACTCCACCGCGCCCAATCATGGGGAACTCGAACTGGCACGACGTGTCGTAGCCCGTTGCACAAATGATAATGTCAAATTCGGTGTGCTTGCCGTCGGCAGTTTCGATTCCCGTGGGTGTAATGCGCTTGATATGAGAGGTGACGAAATCGACCTGGGCACTCCTTTCAGCACCCTGTCAGGAGAAAACATAAGAGTTACGTACGTGGTCTTTGCATAGAGCCTCGAGGTAACCGGGACCAGGTGTTAGACGGCGGCAAGCCACAGCAAAATCCGGAACCACTAGGGTGTAACTCACGCATCAGAAAAAGTTGCATGAGTCATTCGATGTACGCACAGTGATCAGCGATCCAGGGTTTCTTCGCCAACTTCTTCTGCATGCTTTGCTTGAATGCAGCCCGAGTCTCCTCTTGCATAGTCGAACCTCTAAGTGTGGCTGCATGCATCGACTGCACGTGTATTAGCACTCGCTCTTCATCATCGCAAGGGAGACCTACGTTAACATCTGCTTCGAGGTCATGTCTGAAATGTTTGTAGTACTCTGGGTCGTTGAACTTCTTCTTGTCCTCCTCAGTGAAGACGTCTAGGTTTAGGAGTGCTCAGAGGTCAAGCAGGATGAATGATGTGCAATCGGGAAATACGCACAGTTCTCAGTGTTGGGGTCACGGTGCGCGAGTTCCGCCATCTTCGAGCCGGAGAACGGTGTCGAGAGCCACGTTTTGCCGCGAACGTAATTCGTCAAATGCTTGACCTTGTCCTGCAACGCAGGCACGATCTGGATCGCACTCGAACCCTGCCAACGCCACGAATGCATCAGCTCGAACAAAGTCTTGGAGCGACAGGCGTGCTTACCACCCCAATGACTGCAACCTTCTTGTCGCTCCACTCGTGTGCCGCTTCCTGCCACGTCTGGTCCCCGGTATCGAAGTTTGCACTGTGGAATAACTTTCCTCCGAAGCTCTTGAGTCCATTAATCTCGGGCCACGACCAGCGGGAGATGAGGCCAACCCCCGTGAACAGGAAGTCCGCGGCATCATCGAATTCCTCAGTATGCTCGCCCTCGGGCGTAATGGTGGTCTTGCGGACACGGAGAAGCCAGCGCCCGGAGGGCTCGTCGTATCGTGCGTGGACGAGCTGGTGACGAAGTTTGAGGTACGGAGCGAGCTTGTACTTGTCGACCACACCCTCGAGGTACTTGCGGATCTCAGGACCGGGAGCGTAGAACGAGGACCAGTCCGTCTGTAGGCGGTGCATGAGCTGGGATTCTGGCCAGAGAAATTTATGGATGGCTCGGTATGCGCACCTTGGTCTCGAAAGTCAGTTGATACTGGACTTAAGATTAGTTGCTGATCCGCTGCAGCTAGCTACAACGCTTACACAATGTGCAGGAATATCACAGGCAAGGCCAGGGTATTTGTTGCTATGCCAAGTCCCGCCTACACCTGCGTTCTTCTCATAGATTGTAAGGTCGACGTTTTGCATCTTCTGCCGGAAGCTATATGTGGTGTGATGTCCGGTAACCTAAAGCGATTATGATTTCGAAATTTCTCACCGTATACCAGCAATGATACCGCTGAAGCCAGCACCAACTACCACGACCCTCATGGGTCTGTCTTCGTCGATGCAGAACTCACCGAGCTTGAAGTCTGGATGAGTGCGCGCCCCATTGGAAGTTTCAGAGTATGACGATCTGTTGCTCATGGCGGAAATTGTCTGGAGTTACCACAGATGTCGAAGAGGCGAGCGAGTCAAGCTATTGCCAGATGTTTTGAAGCTTATATATACGTTGCCTGGGAAGCCGAGCTGGAAGCTGCGGGCGCACTGAGTCGGTCTAAACGTGTAATCCATGCAGGAGCCTGACAGTAGCCATCGGATGCTGCATGACAGGTCTCCGACGTAGGGCGATATCTCGCGCGGGGCATCATCCCGGAACAGTTTTCGACCACTGCTGTCAACATCCGGTCGTAAAGAAGCCTCGCGCACATTCGGAAGCGGATTGCTGCCGGAGTACATACAGTCTTGACAGGTTGTGGACGCCACCGCCTGACAATTCAGCGTGAGCTTCCGTCAATTGGCGTGAGGTCAGTTGCGTGCTGAAAACAAGTCTCAGACTAGGTGCCGGTGCCCTCGGGCCTATTGCTACAGCGGAATGATTCTTGATATACGGATATATGACTATTGGATCTAACCCAATCAACACTAGAGATGACGTAGACACCCAGAGCCACAGCTTGTTTGAGAATCGTCAAGACCTTGAAAGCGCAGGGGCACTGTATGATCGCTCGTGCCGATGTTGGCTCGGACTCCGAAGGATGCTTCTTCGAAGATCGGCATCAGGGAAATGTCGCTTCGATGTATCCGCCTTGGCTTGAGTCGAACGCCCTCCCGACGCGCGACACATTGCTGACGCATCATTCACAGCTACGAAGCGGGACAAAGGACAGACTACCGTCATTCGTCGTGGCTGTAGGGTGTTGACAGCCCGCGTTTAGGCAGTCATAAGCCCTAGCAATGACAGGACGGACGTCGGCTGAGATGATTCTGCGACCGGAGCTGCGATCGGTGCTTCTTGACATGTACAGCGCACAAAGCGGTGTTTGTACGTACGAGTCCGACGTAGAGCTAGCACGACTTCACATTCAGAATGCGGTCCGCTTTGTTTCTAAACAGGTGTAGATCCACAGTGTAAGTTAAAGCCTGGAAGCGTGGACAACGGTGGGATTGGCGAGCAGCACAGCAATATTAGGAGCGAGCGCCGAAAGCAACCAGACAAAAATAAGCGCCTAGTGTTCACACGACAAGAAACCAAAAATTATGCCACGTACCCGGGTCGAACGAGTGACCTTCGCATTCCATTACGCGCAACTGCGTATACAAGTGCGACGCGCTACCACTACGCTAACGCGGCTTGATATTTGTGGTGTCTCACACGTATCTATCACCATACCCTAATGAACGAGATCGTTAGCACAAGCCTAGGTCTGTGCACTGCCTCGGCTTGTCTTCACCTCATACTCCCATCTCCTCCATAACAATGGCGGCAACAAAGACATTCTTGGGTCCCAGCATGAAGTAGTGCCATACAGAGTAGAATGTCCTCTGCCTTAGACATCCAGCCCCGTGGACCGCGAGCGATGGAGCACATCTGGGCTTGCCCCGTGTCATAACCCCGGCCAAGCTCGTCTCAGTGTCCACCGCCAGACGTACAGATGAGAGCAACATCTGTGCATCGGGCTGTGGACAATGTGGATATGCGTGGCGAACAAATGGCTGAGCTCAATGAGAAGATGCGTCATTTACTTAATCTGGACCTCACAATGAACGGTCTCGATCACTTGCGGTCCTTAAGTGAGCTTTGTTGATTTAGTTCTCAGATATTTGATGTGCTCTGAGCAAACTGATTTGATTCTAGCAGCTTGGTCTGAGAGTTCCTGATATTGCTACCTAGAGACCCCTGCGGGCACCATATGTTCCAACCAGCAATCTTCGGCTCTATATTTTTTATCCGCGCCTCAACCAATGTATAGTCTGCCTGTGGACGATGTTTTTGTCACGGGCCGTATTACACCTTTGTGCATTCATGGCTGAACCTTAGAGACGTGAGTAACTCAAGAGGGGGCCACGATAGTAAATCGGCCGTAGCAGATGCTCACACACGTCCCTACCTGAAATGTTCACTGCCCATCTTCGTCAAGACCCAGTCGAATTGACGTCACGTACATCGTGCTCAGTAAAATGCTCCGACACTTCTGAATACCGTCACAAATGTGTTCCTCCGGGCAGTAGTTGGATTTATTCTCTACGAGGTATTTGAGATTTGTCAGTCCAGACCGGATCGCGCGCGGTCCGCTCATCGTTAGCGCTATGATCTAATCCAATCCAATCTGATTGGCATAAGCCCGCCTTATCGACGCCATGTTCGCATACTGACTTTCCTCATCCGTCGCCCGGCAGTCTCTCGACGCCCGTGGGCGTCATGAACGCTCCGCGTTTTGTTCTGAGCTTATGTAGCATCACAACCTCGGAAACGAAGGGACACATTTGCTTACAGCCTCACGCGATGTTTTCCGATTCTTCGTCCTCGTGATCGTCTCAAGATTATTACTTACGATCTGTCATCTGAGGGCAGTGCAGTTCCCAGGGACACTCAAGATCACTACGTCTCCTGGGATATTGTGCATCCCCTTGATACATATCTGCGTTGCATGCGGATCGTATACAGTGGATCATACTGGGCAACTTAGCTACTCAACTCAATCGCTCCACATTTTGACCTCGTACCGATGAGCACCCAAGGCGACACTAGTCTTCCTCGCCAGCTGACTCTGGAGTGTGACTTGGGCTGTGGGATAGACTTAACCGCAGTTGCTGCTCAGAACTTCAAAGGAGTAAGCCCTTCCTGTCAAGCAGTTTATAAATGGACTGAATTACGGCAGATCTTCACTTCCCTTCGACGCGCATTCCGTGTACTGAGTGCGGCGAAGAGATTGTACGCAGTGCAGATCTGTGAGTCTTCTTCTGTCACAGAACCTCAGATTGATTGACGTGCTACCCACCTTGCAGCGGATACATCTTACTTCAACGTCCCTAGCAACATCACATTATCGACAAACCGCTCTGGCACAGCGTACAGTTATTGCACATGTAAAAGCGGAGCGGCGCTCCGCGAAAACCTCGCAGCAGATCCTAGCTTCATCGCACGCTATACAGCGTTTAGTAATGCTGAGTTGTGCTCTTACTCGGTTCGCAAGTCTTTCCGTGACGACTGTCACTATGCCTTGTACAACATCGAAAAAGTACATTACACCGCGAGAATGGAGGTCCGCACCCAATCCTTCGACAATAACTGTGTCGTACGCATCAAGAAGCTGCCAATTAACTTCAAGTTGGAAGATGCTCAACTGTTCAAGGACTTCTTCGAGGCAGTAGGGTCTCACGTCGTCATAAGTGCTACATATGGCTCGCGTTTCAACCTGGTACGTTCTCCGTTCGATGTCTTCCAGGAGCCTTTTGCCCATGACGTGTATCAGATTTGTTGGGTTTCAAGCCTAGGAGCCAAAAATGATACGAGGTACGCCGAGACGATCAGCGCTTTGGAAAGCATCACATCGGGACAAGAACTCATGGACCACATACAACGAGAGAAGACGACGGGAATTACCGAACATCGACATGCTTGCAAGCTAAATGAGAGCGTCTTTTACACCGGTGGTGAACCCACGGCGCTCGATACACTCAGCTCAAATCCTTGCGTTTTCAGTGAGCACGGCAGATGGCTTGATACATGCTCCCCGAATTATGGCCTGACTAGTGTTGGGCTCGAGACAATATGGACGATTGCAAGTTCGTCCGAGGACTCCGCGGTCCGGTCACGAGCGCGTGCACTCGAGGAAGCCTTCAAGTATCTTACTTCGAATCCGCCCGTTTGCAAGACATTGGCGCTCTTTCATGTCGACTCTGACTGGGCCGAGTTTACTCTAACTACACCTGGGGCTATCCTTCTGGTCAGACACATCACCGGCGATCTCACGAGCTCTACCATTGTCAGCGCCAATAGAATTGTCTGTGGATTGGGACGTGCTCTCTTCGGCAAGGCACACATTCAGTGAGTAATTAACTAAGCGAGATACACCTTGAGGAGTAATTTTTCGTTGATAGCTTCGAAATTTATTATGACGGGTCGCGAATCAACTTTCACACCTCTCATGGCTCGTCCGGCACCGGTCAGACCGCTGGAAGAGCTAACGTCACCATTGAAGGCGTGCGTGTCCTGGGAGTGGGCTGCGCGCTCGGCTGACATTATTATTCGATTACAGCGTGAATACCCTAACATCGGCATCGTCGACAACCACTGGAATATCAGACACTTTCAGCAAGTTCCGACAAGCAGGAGCCCAGGTTCGACCTCTGCTGACGTTACACAGATGATGGCCCATCTACAGATATGAACGAGACCTCATGCGCCCACATTATGAATAGACCGTGCAGATAGCGTGCATCCTAGTATTCCATGTGGTATGATGATCCGGATACTGCTCGGGCCCCGAATCCGCGTGCCAGACGTCACTGGGCTCGCTGCATCAGGGTATCATTGTGTCAGGAGTTATCCAATGACTCGATTTTTATTGACAGGACTTCAGGAAAAGTCCTAGTGCTCGGGAGTGACTAAGATGGGGCTGTCATGGCGCCGCCTTCTATCATCCTCGTGTCTGACGGCCGTAAGTTCTGGAACGCGCAGGGTGACCTGCTTTGTATCGTGACAGTCGACTCGATCCTGCCACTTCATCGGGTGCCTGTGAGGCTCTGCTCAGCTTCCATTCTCAGAAAGCTTCATGGAAACCCGATGACGAATGTCTTCCCTAACTGAAGTGCTTCAGTGTCTCTACTGAGGCGCAGCTACTTGCGAGGCGCTCACACTCGCACTTGGCCGGAAACTGTCCTAGTATTCCTGATACCTTCGCCCAGCTCTGCCCTCATGTAGTATGGATCCCTGTGACATCACATCCCCGAAGCTGGAGCTGATTGAGGTATAATCTCAATTTGATCCCAATGTCTGGGAGTAACGGCGCGCTGAGCTCTGAGCTTATTTCGATGGCCAGCGCTCGCGGATGAAGCTGAAGTCCTGTGTGCGCTTGTAGTGACACGTGGGCTTCCAACCTTAGTTTGAGCCTTGTGTTCACACCGGACGACACATAGAGCAACTGCGACGTGAGTCATAAAATTTCGTGGTCCTTAAGTGGTGTCGCTCGTAGGGACATGTCCCGCGATGTTTTAGCATGATCCTGAACTCTATCCTGGTCCTCTGCGTCGAAAAAATTGCTCGGCGGTTATAGCCATACGCCACCTTCTGCTTCCGTCCTACTCATCAGGCAGTATACGACCGTGTGACAGAGTTCCTGCATAACAAATCCGCAGCAAACCACTTCCCCAACATCTCGTCGTGCATGCAAGGGAGTATGATCTCTCCACATGCTGCACAACCAGTTCAGCGAGTGTGCTATCCCAACAATCGCAGTGACGTGCATATTGCTCGATTGATCCGGGTAGGGCGGCGCCACTCGTCAATGGTGAAAGTCTACTCACATCACGAAGCATCGGAACTGAACATATGGTCATTTTAGTGCAACTTGACTCTTGGCTCGGGAGCTATTCCTCGGCGCCGAGCGCACTAATATCTCCTTTCGGTAATGCATTGCAGTATCTGTCTCTGGTCAGGAATGTAGTTGTGCCTTGGACTTTAAGTTACTGGAGATGTGTGACCATCAAGGATCAACGAAACTAAACGCCGTGATATTCGGTTTGAGGAATGGCGTTTGTGCGTCATCTGTCAAGCTCCCGTCACTAATCCCCAGCTATATAAGTGTGCGAGGTCACACTAGCTGCGATCGAGTCTCCAGTCAGAGGCATCCTCGAAAGTCATTACTGTTCTACATCTTGACTTCCCGAAGCAATATGAGCCAAGGGGAGCTACCTGCAACCGACAAGCTAGGCTATGCGCTCGATCTTACGACTATGAGTGGACAAGACATCAAAGGGGTGAGACAATGTCTAGGGTGTCCTTTTCCATCAGTCAACCGAGACCTCTGCAGCTTTTGACCTCTCTGAAGACATCATCTCGTGTGCTCAAACTCGCAAAGAATGACAAACCGATCCAGCTATGTAAGTGCTTGATGGTGGGGTGCTGAATGCCTAGACTAACATGTTACACACAGATAACGAACTATATCATGTTCCGAGCAACATCGCAGTGGAATCAAGTAACGCTGGCATTGCCTCTGTGTTTCGTCCTTGTACAAGCGGAAGCTCTCTACGTGCTCAGCTGAAGGCGGATCCCTCCATTTTGGCGCCGTATTCCGCATTTAATGCTGGCAATTCGTGCGCGTATTCGGTCTACAAGTCATTTCGCGATGATTGCGACTATGTCCTATACGACGTGACTCATATCCGCTACACTGCGCATCTCGACAGCAACGGAGACTCGTTACAGAATGATTGTGCTGCAAGCATCGCGAGACTGCCACAGATATTCGTCCCTGAGCGCGTACAGACATTCAAGGATTTCTTCGCGAGTTACGGCTCCCATACAGTCACAGATGTTACATATGGAGCCAGATTAAATCTGGTACGCTCTAGCTTGCTATACCACGTTCTTCTCTAACGCGTCCTTCAGTTGGTCTGGAGATCACGACTGAACATAACAGACGATGCGCCGGATCTTTCGCTGCGAGCTAGCGTTGCTCTCGAAAGCATTAGCTCTGGGGAAGACCTGATGGCCTATCTCCCGCCTCAAAACAACGCTAACAATGCAGGCATCCAACACCGCTATGCCTTGATTTACAGCACCTTCTGCGAAGGAGGCGGCACGGAGGAAGCTAACAGGATCCAGTCTAATACACACGCCTTCAAAGATTATGACGCCTGGATGCGTTCCACCTCGACCGACCCATGTCTCATCAACATTGGAGTCAAAGATATCTGGACTATTGCAGGCAAATTCCCAGACCCCACTGTCAGCACCCGCGCGCAGGCACTCCAGGATGCGTTCGAGTATCTTATATCGCACACACCACTATGCAAGACGCCCGCACAGTTTGATATCAACTCTGATTGGGGAGAATTTGTACTCACTAGCCCTGGAGCAATGCTCATTATGAGAAGCGTTACTGGCGATCAGCCTCAGTCAGTCCTATCTGAGCCGAACAGAATTATTTGGGGACTTGGCGGAGGAAAATTAGGGAGAGCACGCATTAAGTGAGTCTTTGTTACCTAATTTTGTAACATCAAATTGTCATTCATATGCGTTCTTGAATCCTCAGGTTTGAGATATACTACGATGGGTCCACGATCAACTTCTGGACGGAATGCGGCGCTCCCGGTACCGGCCAAGACTACGAAGGAGCCATTGTGATAATTGGCGAGGTACGTGGTTTCAGAACCCCTTTTTCTACAATTCGCTGAGCATGTATACTCGTTGCAGGAAAAGTATTACAACATCGGTTCTGCTACTACCAACAGGAATGTTACACAATTCAGCCAGATATCGACTTACGAGACGCCATGTTCAGTCCGAGATGATATCACAAGCCGAATGATGCACCTGAGAAAACATCAGTGAGTCCACGATTGTAAATGTATGTATGTCTGTACATTGGTATAGCTACGAATTTGTGTATGTACATTATATCACGAAGTTCAGGAGTCATAGGGATAATCACGGTCTGCAAGTCTTTACGGCCCGTATCACAGTCTTTGCGGGACATTTCTTCTGCACGTTAGCGTGCTGGTACCTCATCGAAATAACACTCAAAAGGTTGACGAGATCCAATTCGTATTACGAAACGTCAGGGACGCTTGTGGAGACTTAGTATTGATGCATGTCGACACGATCATCGTCACTACTCCTCAACCTGTGAAACTCAAAACAAGATGCCTTGACAAAACCTGTGCTACTACATAACGAGGCGCCCTATGCCGAAGGAGAATCATGTAAATATATACATTTATTCAGAGCGTGAAACTGATCCAAAGTCAAATGTTGAGGGGTAGAATATAGCTACCATCGTGTTCCGCTCGAGTTCAGGGCATGGTCGCAGAGCGTAGGCTGCGACCTTCATCCCGATGGTCATTATTTACCACGTCAACAAAGCTCCCAGGCATGCTACACTTCCGACGTGGATCGTGAGAAGGGCTTGTTGAGTGAGCAGGAGGTGCCTTTGGTGCATGCACGGGACCGGCAGATAACGAGGGAGTTATGGCGGGTGTTTGTTGATATTTCTGAGCGCCACTTAACAGTGAGTCGAGACACTACCACGATTTGAACAGCCCGCCACTCACGGAAGTTGTACGCGTGGCGATTGACATGTTGTCCTCAGGCACAAACCTGCAGGTTCAGGCACCCCTTGAGATGGCTGCGAACCTTGTATGGACGAGGGTGAGGCACCATCAGCTTGAACGGCTTGAGACGAGGGGCCATCGAGTCGTTGCTTGATCTCCCGGGGTGCAAGCCGATCCAAGTATATAGACTGACGCGTCTCAGCACGCGAAGCACCATGGATGTCGGCTGGCGCGCTCTGAAGTGCGCTATTTGTAGAGCCCTCAGATGTGGCTAGAGTGGCCGGGATTGCTGTGACCGTAGACACAAGCGACTGCTGGGAAATAGAAGGTGTGCGGGAGGCGGTCGCGTCGAGGGCGCGTTGCGACTGCGACGCAGAGGAATAGCGAGGGATTCGGCCCATCGGCCATCGGGTGCTCGTCGACTTGTAAGATGCAGCTGGAGGATTGGCACTCTGCGTGGAGGTGGCAGGACATGCACTAGCTTCCGGGCGCTGAGGCGGCTGGATTGAAGGGGACGCTTGATCTGTAGTGCTTTTGGACTTGTTCGAGGGCACCTGTGTGCTCCTGGTCGCTGGAACGGTACATTTCTCCTTGCCCGCTGCCGATCGAATTGGTGCATCGGCATCCTTGGCCAATCTTCTCTTCTTCGATCGTGATGTAGTCGACGCAGCAGGCGAGACTTCCGCCGCTAGTGTCTGTGAGCCTTCGACTGCTTCTGGCCTCTTTCTCTTCTGGGCCTGGATTTCATCGCTTGAATGGGCTTTACATGACCAGAGTTCAGAGACGAAAGACATACCTTTGACATTTTCTCGGTGGGTTCCGAAGGGGCTACCACCACATCCGGGAACATCTCCCGAATGACTAACAAAGCGGGTCTTTCCTCGCTGGCATCTACTGGATAGCGCGACGATCGCATGGTTTTCGTGACAAATGTGATCATGAGTTCTCCCTTCTTCTCGTCTGAATCGCCTTTGGTGCGAAAATTCGCAACCTTCGTCCTCATCTGGGCGATAGCTGATGAAAGCTGCTCGAGCGACAGCGACGAGCGATGCAGATAAATCAGGATGTCGATCATGCTCAATTCCTTCGCGCCGATGCGTTTGTTCAATGGCCTGTTGTACCGCTCGTCCCGTACGAGGACGCCGGGTATGCGGAAAATCTCGTGCAAGCGTGCAGAAAGCTCAGGTGGCACCGGCGTTTTCGACTGCAGCCATTCTGTGAGGGGCGGATTCTTCGGGAACTTAGGCAGCTCGCGGGACTTTGTACGGGCATGGTGTGTGAGTAGCCAGACCATTCGTGCGAGATTCTCAAAATCTTGATTCCGCGTATGCGCGCGAGGTAGGTGTTGACCGTAGTCGTTGTCCAAGTACTGAGACTGGAGAGCTCTCACTGACGTTGTCCATGAACCAACAAATGCACGCATCCGCTCTGTTGGAACGATAAGAAGAAACATGCAAGATAGCAATAAGGATGGCCTGACCTGCACCGGTTAAGGGAACACCATTCTGGACTCGCTGGGAGGATGTCAGCGAGAATGTAGTTCTGAACAGCACGTATACCTACCTGGAAAATCTCTCTCTCTGTATCCTCCGTGAAAGTCGGAACATCCCAATACTCCACAAAACTGAATTGCTTCGCGAGAAACTCCTCTCTAATATTCTCGGGTAATTCGTATTTTCGAGAGCCTTTGTCCACTCTAAAATAGTACTTCCTTCCGGTTGCTCTGATCTGCATAAGCGAAGTGCACGACGCGTTGGTATTCAGATGGCTCACGGATCTCTGTCTATTGATATGCAATAAGTGACCGTGCCAGGCTGGTCAAGGGCGCTTGAGACTTACGACATATGTTGCATCAATTTCGCATAGAGAGCATACATTATCAATGAGTACGCGTATATGCAGTTAGTGGCTCAGGTCTCACCTCGCCTTGAACGAATCTACGAAAGTCACTCAGTATTGTCAACCATGAGTACGGAGTAGTATACCTTGACATTGACGTCAATTGTTGTTTACCATCGATGCACGTACGGATCTTGTGTCCGTCCTCCCTGTGCCTCCCAGCTATGCTTGAATGGCATGTCAAATCGTGTGATATAGACGAAAAGTTGCTGCTAACCGACGATCAAAGCTAGGATAGGGAAATTCTGGAGTATGACATCGATAAGCCCAGATTGCTTTGCGTCACTTCAGACGACATCTGCAATGAATTGACTAGTGAGCAAATTTAGTTACATATGCTTCTCTACGGCTGCGCACTGCGCTGGTATTCGGGATCAAGATCGATGAGCCCTCGTTTAAACTGAGCTGTAGGCGGTCAAGGTTTCAGTACGCGAGTAGATTGAATACATATGAGCATGTACAACAAAGCCAGTCAATCGAGTATGTGCCAATCTTGGGCTCCTTCAAACATCCAGCGATCTAACTAGAAGTTAGAGTAGCTCCCAACGCGTCCAGGACTTACAGACCTTATACCCGGGCTTTGTCTGCTTAGCCCGCTTCGTCGCCGGCACCGACGCCGTAGCGGCCGGTTTGCGTGCAACGGACGCGGGAGGGTGATAGTCGGCATCGTCTTCGGATTCAGATGAAGCCGAAGACTGGTTATACTCGTCATCGCTGTCCATAATCGAAGATGAGACCCAGTGTCAAGTTTGATTGATTGCGGGGAAAGAGAACGAAGGACGCGACGTGATGCAAATCTCGTGTTTTGAGCGCGATACGCTCTACCTGCATGGCTGTGCGGTATCAGGCCGAAGGCGCATGCCCATGACTCATCAGATCCAGACCTCCTCCGTGTACTGCAGCAGACTAACACTAATATGGAATGATGCTGCGCCACTGTACTCAGGCCACAGTCCGGTCGTCGGTCGACATTCACGGAACAACCGAGAAGACAGGCTGGGCGGCTATCTAAGACATTCTTTCATATTCGAATGTATTCTGCAAACGATTCATTCAGATCTCACTCGGCATTTCTCGAGCAAAGAACAATACCTGTGCACCCCGCTGCTGGCATTTCACGTGTACGGTGTCAGACTCCTGGAAGAACGGCCACAATGCACCTCAGTTGGATGAACCGATTCAATGGGTGAAACAGTTGACGTGGATACGATGTGTCTTCAGAGTTCGTCGCCACCAAAAGATAGGAGTTCAACAACAAATGCCAGCTTTCGGAAGCGCTGAGGAAACGAGGAAACGAGGTTACATAAGCCGGCTACGCTACACAAAAGGATGTTAGAGGCCGCGTGTGCCATCACGTGCTTTGGACCCTCACTTGAGAAGACCAATGTAATGAGTGAAAGTCTAAAGACGTACAGGCTACGGCAAATGAAGTACAGGAAGCATGCAAATCATGCTCCTAGCATTCCTAGTGTTCGCACATATTAAACTCTAACTCGAAGATCTTGTCCGTATGCGTCACCACGAAGTGCGCACGTTCCTTCATGAGCGCCGCCCTCTCCTCCTTCGCCTCCTCAAGAGTTACTGTTCCCTCAATGATCTTCTCTCTAATCATATCGTGTAGCTCGAATGGTAAATTCATCATACGCTCGTTTTCCGCGATCGCGTCGTCGCACCACTCGCGCTGTTGCGGCGGTACTTGCACGGTTGTGGACAAGATGTGCTGGCTTGGGTCGACCACGAAAAAACAGAGGATCTTGCGCACGCCAGGCTTCGTAGGATCCACCAGCTGGAACGGCGCGACGCGGTGCTGGTATATGTTCGGGAATGCAAGGCACAGGTCTTCCTTCGTCACGACCGGCCCGAGGGGCTGGTTCATCGGCCCGCCGCTGCCCTCGATCCCGTATACAACGCGGAACCCACGAAAGTCGTCCTCCTCATGCGGAAGCTCGGTGATATCATCTACCGCTGTGCGAAATGCAAGCCGGCTCTCCGAGATGTTCTCCGACGCGTAGTAGTAGATTCCCGTCGCGACGATGCACTCGTTGCGCATGCCTTCGACATGCCACGACCCGCCAGCATATGCGGGTTTCTCCGGCGTGAGCATAATATTCGCGAGCTTGACGATTACTTGGATTGTCCGACCTCTGAAGCTGATCGCTCTGTCCTGTGGCCTTTGACGAGAAGGGGGGGTGAAAGGAGCGGGCTCCGGGACCGTCGGCCACTGGTACTTGTTGGACCATTCCTTGTACACCCCGTCGTATTCCGACATCTTGCCCGCAACCATGTACTCCACATAGTCTGGCTCAGTGCTCCGGTCGATGCCGTCGTACCAGGTCTCCGGGTCGGGCACAATAGCGGCAGGGGACGGATTCACGACGTCGGTCAGGACACGCTCCCATAAAGGGACGAATCGCCCGATGATAGCCACAACGGCCTTGTACAGCGCAGCATGTCTCGTTGGGTGCATATTGTTGATATAACCGAGCGGGTGAACGTTCCCATTATTCGAGACTTTGAAGTCGGTGGGGAGCCATTGGTGCTGCAGAGAAGCGAGCTCGGGATAATAGTCGCCACGGAGATTAGGTCGCGATGCGAGGTATTGCTCTACAGTTGGAACGGATTCCTGACCTGTAGTCGGGTCTGAGATGGGAGACTTGCCGATCCTGAAGCAGTAGAGTGATGGGTGCACGAGGTCGAGTACCTGCTCGTTCGAACCCGGATGCCAGTCTTTCTCCTCCTCAGGCCTGTCCTCAAGCAGCGAGACTGCATCGATTAGCTGGTCTTTCAACTCGGCCGGGATCAGAGCATTTGAGCGATATACATTGCGAATACCGGTCATCTAGTAAAGTAATCAGAAGATCTGCCACAAGCGACGAAGATAATAATCCACACACCTCTATCCCCGTCTCCGGATCTCGCTCGCTCGCAGCCCACCTCAGAAACCCAAACACCCAATCAAGTTGTGCATCAGTAACTCGATCTCGGGGCCAGTGCTTGATGTATGCGGAGACGTCCTCGTCGTACATGTCATACACGCCAACGTCATGTTCGTCCCTCTTCGTCTCCCAAAGCCTCTCGACGAGCACCGCGTCCTGTTCCTTAAGCTCCTGTCTCCATGTACCAATGACGACCTCATCGAAGACTTTCTCGTACCAGCGTGGCTTCTCCGTGATGTCCGCTACGAATCTATGCATGCGCCGCTCCACGAGGGTGGCAGCATTGATTTCGCTGAATACAAACGGGGAGGGGATGTGCGGCAGGGATGCCCAGTCATTATTCAGAGCAGCAGGGAACATGGGTGGGTTCACGAGTGGGAAGACGAAGATGCCTAGATGCAATGATCGTAGCACGTCTCGGCCTCATCACACGATAGATGTGAACTTGATCTTGACTTGTTGGATAGATCCATGGCAGCGGTGTCAATAAGAGAGCAAATAGATAGCAAGTAATCACAGATGGTCAATCCTGGAGGCGTGAAGCTTGACGACAGCAGAATCAGCGATGGTCGCTTGCCAAGCAGGTCTGCAAGGCAACGGCGCCCAATTTATGGCGAAATGTATATGCCTAACGTAAGTCTCCCTAGTGTATGTTCTCAAAGTTGTCCTTCTCCGATTCTGTCTCCGCAATCATTTCATATGTTCATATCCTATGGTTATACACAGGTAGCATGTACCTAGCCGGTCAGAAGTTCCTGTAGTACGGTCTTTGCCTTTGCGCGGAGCGCGTACAATTGCGAAAGAGTACTTGGATCATATATTCCCTCAAGGCAACAGAGATGGGAAGGCCAGCCGGCCAGACCTGCATATATCCAATTAAAAAGGACTCTAGAGGCTGAGGGATGTATATCGAAAGAAAGGAATCCGTAGAAATCATCAAGAAACTGATCTAATACGAGTACGAGAAATCGAGGGACAAAAAAGTTATCTCACAAGGGACACAGATCGGAATACCTACATAAGAAGTCAATTGGTACCCATTGTATCCTCTGCTTGTCTACTGTCTAGCCCGACCTGACAGGACGTGTACTTGTTGCCAGGGGCCGTGATCACAGGGGCAGAGATACATGTAGACATTCGCGCAAGTCACCGAGACGCACGATACCCCAAAGCAAAAGCCTCGTATCGCAGAAAAACGACAGCTTCCTTTTGGTCCACAAGTCCACAATAAGATAATGGATTGAGTTCTTGAGTGCATACGACAAGGTACGAGGTAAATTAGATGCGGGAAGGGAGCCAGAGCAGCAGCCTTTCAGCCGAAGGAACGCATTGCGAACTGAATATTCGAGCAGGTACGCTAGTGCTCGCACATGTTGAACTCCATCTCGAAGATCTCCTCGTTATGCGTCATGACGAAATTTGCGCGCTCCGACATCAGCTCAGCTCGCTCCTCCCTTGCCTCGTCGAGCGTGATCGTACCCTCGACAGCATCGCTTCTGATTATATCGTACAATTCGACCGGAATGGTCTGCATGCGCGTGTTCCCCGCAATCTCCTCGTCGCACCAATCGCGCTGCTGCGGGGGCACATCGGTCGTCGACAGAATGCGCTGCGTGGGATCCACGAGGAAGAAGCACAGGATCTTCCGCACGCCGGGCTTAGTCGGGTCCGCCAGCTGGAACGGCGCGACGCGGTGCTGGTATATGTTCGGAAATGCGAGGCACAGGTCCTCCTTCGTGACGACTGACCCGAGCAGCTGATTCAAGGGCCCGCCGCTGCCCTCGATCCCAAAAGCGACACGGAACCCGCGGAAGTCGCTTTGATCGTACCTGATCTCATCGCTGTCACCCGTGCCGTCTCCGACTGCAGCGCGGAACGCAAGGCGGCTCTCCGAGATGTTCTCCGAGGCGTAGTAGTAAATGCCTGTGGCCGCAATCCGCTCGTTGCACATGCCCTCGACGTGCCACGAGCCGCCGGGGTATGCGGGTTTGTCTGGCGTGAGCACGATGTTCGCAAGCTTGACGATCACCTGGAGCGTCCGCCCCTTGAGACTGATCGTCTTGCGGCCCTCGAGAGAAGGGGGCGTAAACGGCGTGGGCTCGGGAATCTTTGGCCAGTGGTACTTATTGTGCCATTCATCGTATGCTTTGTTGTACTCCTGCACCTTGTTCGCATCACGGTATGTTGCGTAATCCGGCTCAAGCTCCTCGATGCCATCGTACCACGAGAACACGTCGACAGGGATGGCGAGCGGTGGATCCGGGCTGAGCACATCGTTCAAGACGCGCTCCCACAGAGGTATGAATCGCTGTATGACAGGGACGACGGCCTTATACAGCGCCGCGTGCCGCGTCGGGTGCATATTGTTGATGTACCCCAATGGGCTCACGCTGCCATCTTGCGAGACACGGAAATCGGTCGGGAGCCACTGGTGCTGGTGCGAGGTGAAGGTGGGGTTGGAGATATCGGGGAGGTCGATGCGCTGTTCTAGGTACTCCTCGGTAGTGAGCGTATATTCTCTGCCCGTCTTCGGGTCCTTGGTAAGAGATTTGCCGATGTAGAAGCAAAAGAGGGATGGATGCACGAGGTCGAGTACCTGCTCGTTCGAGCCCGGATGCCAATCCATCTCTCCAGGAGGGACATTCTCAAGCACAGACACCGCATTGATGAGCTGAGCTTTGAGTTCCGCAGGTATAAGCTCTTTCGAATGGTGAATCTTGTCAATCCCGGTTGCCTGATGAAAGATTGGGTGAGTATAATACAGAAGCTAGATCAATGCACCGCGTACCTCGATTCCGGTCTCAATGTCGTGCTCGCCGGCAGCCCATCGCAAGAACGCAAATACCCAGTCAAGCTGGATATCAGTGACTCTATCTCGGGGCCAAAGCTTGACGCCCCTGGATACCTGCTCGTCGTCCCGCTCATGCTCGTCCACGTCATACTCGCCCACGTCATACTCGTCTCTCTTGGACTCCCAGAGTGTTTTCACTAGCGCGTCGTCCTGCTCCTTGAACTCCTGTCTCCACTTGCCAACTATGGCCTCATCGAAGACCTTCTCGTGCCAGCGCGGCTTCTCCGTGATCTCCGTCACGAATTTCCGCATGCGTCGCTCGACAAGCGTGACGAAGTCATTCTTGATGAATTCGAATGGAGATGGAAATTCGAGGTCTTCCTGAAGCTCAGGCTGGGGAGGGCGTGGCGTCTGATTGTCGACGGGGGCGTTGTCGGTCATCGGTGTGTGCGTCTAAGAGTGAGACCGGTTTCCGGAGGAGTGAAGGCGGATGACTTTGTCAAGCATCAAGTATCATAACGCGCAATTTATGCTCGTTTCAGTCCAGCCATGATCACTGCACGCGCATACCTCGTCGCATGCCAGCGATGAGGGGGCCAGCGGAGTCGACCTGACTCGTTGGGTGCGCGCGCATCACAAGCGCGAACAGCGAAAAGGGTTACAACGTCGGCCCCGACGGCGGTAGAGTCAGACAGTGTGCTGTGCCCTGCCTGGGCAGGCACGGCGAGTGACGGCAACTTTACGCGGGCGCGCCCGATCGGCGGCATGGCGGGCGGCGGCAGCCTAAACAGGCAAGGGCGGGGATCACGTGCAATCGGCCAGCTTCGAATAATATCTAGTAATGATCTCGTTCATGGTATGGGAACGCCGACACGTATATATGTATACACGAGTCATGGTGCAGCGACACAAGACAGAAACGTGTAGGCTGTGGATGTGTGCACGGACAAGCATGTTGAATCCAGCGCTGAGGGACAGCGATGTGATGGTCGTGCTCGTAACTCAAATGCTATTGCAGTGGGTACCTAGATCTATGACTCGAGTGCGTCCCAGAAGCGGTCATCGGGTATGATGACTGTTCTACCGACCATGTGATGCGCACCTGTATCCTTGCGCACGGCCAACAGAAATCCCTGCACCTGAGACGTAGCTGTGCACACCAGCGTGCTGTTCTCTGGCGTAGCCATGCGTCGTGCGCCCTGATTGACCAGCGCGAGCAACCTTCCAAATTTTGTAGGGACTGAAACAAGATCAGCTGCCTCCAGGACGATGTCTGCGGTGCGCAGCGTCGTCCCGCACAAGAGGCAGACGAGAAAGCGTCTCAGCTCCCGAGCGAATGTCTCGTCTGGGATATGTTGTACGCGCTCGAAGGTGAGGACGCCCGTGGTCCGGAGCTCCATCTTCCGGAACTTGGCGTCTGTGAGGTGTCTCGCTACCGCAGTAGGGACGAGCTCCTGGACGAAATACAGGTGGAGTAGTCCCTCGTCCGTCTGCACGTTCGCTCGGGCTATGCCCGTGCATGGACCTGCAGGATGCACGTAAGCCATGTGCCTGATTGTATCCACTGTTGTCTCCCAAAGCGTCCTGAGCTCCGCGAAACCCTCTTTTGTGCACGGGGCATCCTCGAAGGAAATGTTGGAAGCAAGGTTGAAGAACTTCGCGGCAGCCTCTGGTTTAGGCTCGTCCGCGAAGTATCCCATGAGCCCATCAAGAGCCTCACTGATATTCGCTGGCTTCTCTGGGAGCCAGGGCTGAGCGCTCTCTTTAGAAGAGGTCTCAGCGATCATGCCTCGCGGGATTTTCGGCGTGAGGTAGAACCGCCGCTGGTTCGCGACTTGGCCGAGTGCATCCTTGAGCAGTGCGTCGAACTTCATCTTGCGGGCATCTGGGGGAACACGATAGCCAGCGATGTCAGGGAATATGGCAAGAACGTAGTCTCGTTCTTTTGTCGTGACGCGTCCGCTTCTCCAAGCTTCAGAGAGAGGAGAATAGCTATAATGGGGTCCAACGGCGCCTCCGTAGTCTGCGATACGCAAATGATGTCGGTATACAAGGTCGAGGTACAGCTGAAATCGCACATCGTCATCCGAAGTAAAGGTGAGCCACAGTATTCAGTTTTATGAACATACTACAACACATACCTGCCATACTCATTCCATGGTACGCAAGCTTATCGTCCAGGAAGAATGAGACTGCATTCCGTTTCTCCATCACACCTCCTTCTGCCGTCCAGGCCTGTCTGGCCGTATTTACCCTGAGGGGTTGAAGGCGTTGACAAGCGACGCGGTTGAGCGTGATAACATCGATGGTCATCCCGTAGAGGCCTTCCTGGCGGGTCCAGAGTCGTTCAAACCAAGGGTCACAAAACAGCATGCTGGAGCACCGGCGCGCGTGCCTGAGCTCTTCCTCTTTATACAGTTCCACATCGGTCGTCGGCTCTGCCGCCACCCGGGCAGCGGTAGCTTGCCATGCCTCGCATACGGGTGACTCTATCAGGACCTTGACGCACCGGCTGGAGCGATACACGGCTGGGATGGCCATAAGCTGCTCCGCGATACTGATTGTCGCGTCGGGGCGCTGGTCGATGCAGAGGAGATCCATCCAGAACCAGTTTTCCCCGCAGACATCCGGCCGGTTGAGGATGGACAGGATGTCCTTCTTCCCTGGGCTAAGCTGGACGGGATCTGCGATCCCCGCGACGTGTGTGGGCTGGATGGTCTCCGGGGTACCCCAGACATGGGAGATGGCGATGTAGTCATCACTTGTGGTTGCTGAGGGCTTGCGTTCGACGAAGAGAGTACCTTCGTGGCTCTTGCTGACGCGAATGAGGTAGATGTCCATTGGACTCAATCGAATTGCAGAGTCCAGCAAGACTGACTTGAACAGACGCAAGTAGATTGTAATCTGCACAGCATCGCACTTCACTAGAGACGGTCCATCGGTCCTGAAGTCCGCGAACTGACGACAGAAAGGGAAGATGATTTCTTTGGACATACGCGCGTTCAAAACGCTGCGTGCTGCTCGAGATATTGCCCGACAGTGGGTATGTGTGGTCTGCTAGTGTCTGCATCCTTGATCAAAGACTTGTCAATGCGGAAGCAGAAGAGCGACGGGTGAACAAGGTCGAGCACTTGCTCGTTCGATCCCGGACGACAGTCTTTCTCTTCCTCAGGCACATCCTCGAGAATCGCGACAACATTGATGAGCTGCGACTTTACTTGAGTATCGATCAGACTTTATGAATCCCAGTCGCCTGCAAGCAAGCCCTATCAGGCAGCGAGAATGGAAGACGAGAGAAACTTCATGCACCTCAATGCCAGTCACCACATCGCGCTCGTGAGCAGCCCATGTAAGGAAATCAAACACCCAATCAAGTTGGGCATTGGAGACCCTATCGCGAGGTCATTGTTTCACCCCGCCGTAGACCTCCTCGCCGCCGCCGCCGTCTCCCACAACTTCCTCACGAGCGCGTCGTCCTGGTCCCTTAACTCTTGCCTCTACTTGCCCACGATATTGCCAACAAATACCTTCTCGTACCAGTGCGGCTTCTCGGTGACTTCTGCAATGGACCTGCACATGCGTCGTTCGATGAGTATGACGAAGTCATGCTTGATGAAGTCAAACGGGGAAGGGAACTTGATGTCTTGCTGAGAGGATGAGGAGAGGTCGCCAGCTCGCGAGCTCACGTCAGACATGTCAAGCGACGGATGCGTTTGGGTATATGCAACAGGAGCCTCAATCGCTGTCTTTAGAGAACTGAAAGCACTTCTCCTTTGCCGCCAACTTGTAGAGCAACTCATGCACGCCTTCGGGGACGCCGGAAGTACCAAATGACTTGGGAATCACCAGGTCGTTGCCGACCTCCAGGATTCCACGTCGATTTTGACTCCGTGGACGAGTAGTAAACCACAATCTGGAACCGACGAGCACATCCAAAATGAGGAAAAGTCACGTCCCAGCATATGATGCAAGTTGAGCGAGGTTGACCGCGAGCACGCCGGAGCAAGCAAGCCATATGCGACAGCCAATCGAAATCCATCATCTACTTAAGCGGCATGCATCACGCTGACTGTGCCCACCAGCGTTTGCCTTGTTCACCACGGATGTCGACATTGGCGCAGGACATCCCCATCGACACGCCCAACTACAGTCCCCGAACGCCGTGGGTATCGTATCAAGGGAGGCCGCTACCCCACTGCAAAATATGCAGTGCGCAGGGTTGTCTCACATGAAGAGTAGACAGTACCTCCCATACACGCTCTACTCGACTCGGCCTCTCCAATGCAGCAAGATGCGAGCTTCGTCCATTGTTACGGCAAGACATGCGGTTCTCAGTAGTATATCTACAAGCGCCGCAGGAGACTTCGCGAAGCCGTGAGCCAGGAATCAAGAACCTCGTCCGCCCAGGTGCAGGAGCGCTGAAGGGTCGTTGAGGTTTGAACCTTGATCGGGCATCCCTGCCTCTCCCCGCCAAGGGGCGTGGCTCAGCTATAAAACGAATTGGGATCCAGGCTTCGCAGCTCGGTGACTCCCTCAGAGCCGATTCTCAGCACCGCATCAATAACGGGATGGCCGTGCCAACCATTGCACGAGATGTCCGCCCAAGGTAGAGTGCACACGGCACGTTTTACGATTCATCTCAGCAGCGTACCCTCTAGGTCCGTGTCGGCAGCGAAAGCCAAGTCGAAGGCCTCGCTGAACCACGACGTGCTGTGCTACATCGTCTCGTACCTCGAGCAGCGCGAGCTGCTCAACGTCATGGAGACGTGTCATGCGTTCCACTCCGCTGCGCTCAAGCCGCTCGTCCAGCGCATTTCGCTCTGGCCCATGGGCACGCGCGCGTTGCAGTCGTTCTGCGAGTTCCTCCTCGCCGACCCTGCAGGCCGTGCGGTGCACGTCCGCGAGATCCGGCTCTTCCTCAACTCCGTGTCGAACCTCCGCTCCGTGCTCCCGACGATCATCCGCGCGCTCGCACTCTGCACGAACGCGGAGGCCCTGACGATGTCGGTCACGGACCAGAACCTGCAGCTGTACCCGGACCTCTTTACTGCGGTGACGTCCCTGAGGAAGCTCAAGACTGTGTCCCTGACCGTGTACGGCGGGCCGCGGGCCGCGGGGCTCATCGCAGCGATGCCGTCAACCTTGACCTCGCTCGAGTTCTCCTTCGACGAGGACTGGTCGGACGCCGCGCGGCTCTTCGAGCACCAGTCGCGTACTCTCGAGACCCTGCACGTGCGCGGGGCGCACTTCGTCGACCGGCCCACCGCGCAGTTCGAAGCCCTCCGCGAGCTGAGCCTGCGCTTCGGCGAGGCGTCGTACGACGTTGCCCTACTCAAGTGGCTCTTCCCCAACGTCACCCACCTCCATCTGGAAGAGGAGTCGTTCCTCACGTGGGAGGATGCGGACGTGCGGGAGGACGCTGCGCAGGCACACCGCAAGCGGAACCTGGAGGCCCAGGAAAAGGCATCCTGGACGAGCCTCAAGTCGGTCAAGGGCGAGCTACGGAGTATCTGGGCCGCGGCGTTCGGCTGCACCGTCGACAGCTTGGCCACACGCGTCGAGTCATGCCACGCCAAGAGGCTCGCGGACGTCCTGCACGACATGCAGCCGCGTGAGCTCGACTTGGAGGTCCCGATGTATGGTTGGGAAGCGGGCGAATTCCACGCTTTGTTGCACGCCGCGAAGGACTTAACGTCCTTGCGGCTGCGCCTAGAGTTGGACCAGGACTCAGGCGTCAAGCCGGACGACATCATGGTGAGTGTTTCTCAGCACGGTGCAAGATCTATGTTACTCACCAACTCTCTCGACGACCAGCTGCACACCGTTAAGTTGCTCGGGCATCTGCCTCTCACCACATTAGACCTGTCCCTCGTGATCGCGGAAGATCACTACGACTATGACGAAGGGCACCCTACGGCGGAGTCCCTTTCGGACCTTAACATCGAATCGTACGTGCGCCAGTTGGCCGAAAACATCAAGACACTGCGTAAGGCATCTCTTCGCGTTGATGTCAATTCGAATTCCGAGTGGAACATCCGGCGCTCGGCCAGCGGGAAGTCATTGTTGGAACGGGCTATGTGGGAGAATAGGCTAGGCGAATCCTACGTCGAGGAAGAGGAAACAGACGATGAGTATGAGGATTGTTAAACCATTATAAGTATCGTTACTCGGCGTCCGGCGTGATTATCGCCCTGAACTTACTAGAAACGGGGACGTTGTGTATTGTTAATTTGCATGTCGTACATAATGTCTTGCTTCGCTACTACTGAGCTGTACATCAACCGCTCCGAGCTATTAATTCGGAATGTTTCCTCTGCCCGCTACGGCTTAGGCGTGGGGTCTGTAACGCCACTTTGATATCCAATTGTTCTTTTACATATCATTGGGATGTATGTCCGGGATATTGGATGAACCGCCATGCTGAAATAATTGTATGTTCCATAGGTTGTCCGTAATGTGGTCATTCCGGTACTGTTTCTGAAATGCGCAAGCCGTCAGGCATCGAGAACGATGAGTGGACAATCAGCAAGCACGCACATTTCTCGTCTTCACGATGATCTTGCCCATTGAGGAGTTAGGACCAAGAGAGCCATGACCTGTGGAAAACTCTATTGGGAACCGGTCGTGGTAAATATCAAATCTGTTCCTTCATCAACAGCGAATGCTTGGACCAGGCGCACGGAACGTACTGAATAACGATCCGTCCGAATGCGAAACTTCCCGGATTACCCCACTGCACTTTACCACTTCTTAACTTGATTGTCTCAGGGAAATTGCCGGACGAACGTGGCCTCACAATTGTGGCGCCGGGCGTATTGAGAGTGAACTCCGCCCAATCCGAGGATATCAAGACCCGAGCTGCCGTCTTAAAAGTAATGGGGTGTGAAGTGTTCCATCGGAAAGCATCCTCAAGTGCCTGCGCTCGACAGCGAATATCGGGATCTAAGGATGCACGTGCAACCGCCCAAATTTCTTCGAGTCTGACACTGATGAGCTCCGCAGTGTGAGATGCTGGGAAGATCCAACGAGCGTCGTGCCTGAGACGACGATCACGAGCTCTTGTATTCATGCTTTCAGCGATACTCTCGTAATCGCCAACAGCAAAGAGGCGCGTGTGGATGTTTGACTGGAATAGTCTAGGTAAACCCTTCTGTTGCCAGATATGATCCATCAGTTCCTGTCCAGATGTGATACTGTCTAGATTATCCTCCGGACAGGACCCATGTGCTTTGATATCTCGCTCGGCGATCCAACAAATCTACACAGCACATTAACGATATGACGCGGATCGATGAGCGTATTCGTACCAGATTCAGTCTGGAACCGAATGTCGCCCCCGTGATAGCGTGCGTTCCATAATCCCTGAAGAACTTCATATATTGACCAAGGCAATCCGAAGTGAAAACTTCAGGCAGGTCCTTGATTTCGTCTTCACAAACTTTGGTGATCTGATCAGCGTCATATTGGAGACTCGCGGTGTAATATACGTGGCTCATGTCGAAAAGGACATATTGGTGATCGTCCAGGAAGGACTTGCTGGCTGCATAAACACAGGATTCACCGCCGGCGAATGATGAGTATCGCATACTAAAGCCAGCGTTAGCTTTCAAGGCCTCGCGCATCGCAGCACCTTCCCGAATGGCGCAGAAGCTGGCTGTCGTCCTTGTTTCAGTGGAGACGGTGACTTTGTTCGGAACGCAATGTGCCCCATCACCTGGTACAGCCCAACATGAGACATATGCGTTCATAGGTGTCAATGATGATAGGATCATCACTTAGATCGTGGACTCACATAGACTAACGCTGTGATCGAGAGCACCGAGCTTGAGCACAGGCGATACTCTTGCTATGGCAGTGGTGTTGAAAGATAAGGCCTATCATAACACCAGACTTCAGCCTTAGCCTTGCCCTGTTCGCACAGGTAGCTCGATGCGCACAGCCGTAAAGTCCTGACCAGATATGGCTGTCAGGTTCAGCCCACGACCTAGGATCTGGATTGCAGAAATGTCCGGAACATCGTCAAGTGCGCATATATCCATTGACGATTTGTGAGTGATGATCCTCGGAAACTGTGTGAGTGCTTCAGAAGTCCCGGCATAGTATGGAGCTGGAAACGCTCAGATGCGGGCTGTGCAGTGTGTATCGACTGTCTAAAAGCACACGGTTTCGCACACGTGACCGTTCTATGCTAGCGGAGAAATATCGCGAATACTCGTGTTCACATCTATGCGAGGTCCGACAAGCGCAGGTCTAACATTTCAGGAGATACATTACGGTTTCGAAGGCAAGTTAAAACATGATACATATAACAAAACGCGCCCAAGCGGGAGATGGGGTGAATTAACAGCGATGCGTCCTCGCAGGCTGAACAGCTTTAATATTCTTCCTGCAAGTTCCTCAGAGCGTCCATAAAGTCCTGCATAGAAAGAGATCAGCACAAAGACATTGAGTAGCCTATGAAGCCGTACCCAAGCATCATCGTCCCATGGTTTGACACCGTGCGACAGGAGTTCGTTGACTTCGTCGTGGCTAAATCCACAATTGAGCGCGCGTTCCTCCATCTCGGCGTCAAGTTCATAACGGTCATCTTCATCCATGTAGTCTTCGTCTTCGTCCTCTTCGACAGGGGACGGGTCGTAGGGTCCAAGGTTGAGTATCCTAAGGAGCTCTTCCCCTCTTGGGGGCTCTTTCGGATTGTAGGAAGCGGTTGCCCACATTTCGGTCCGCCAGGAGGACCACAGGTGACCCATGATAGCGAGAGTATTGATACTGGGCATCTCGAAGCGATCGTAAAGCGTCTGGAGGTGCCGGATGAACTCCTTGTCCTTCCACCGCCGAGAGAGACGAAGGTATGTTTTGTCGTGTGCATACGCGCATTTAGCTCCGTAACGGCATCGGTCAAAGAGCCAGTAGACGCAAACATTGCGCCCGCTGAAGTTAGATGTGGTGAGATGCGATGCCAGCTAGGACTTCATGGATAAGACTCACAGGTCGTCTCGGAGGCTCTTCTCGTCTGGCGCATGTCTGTACCTGCATTGAGCACCCTTGTTGCATCCCTCGTGGTTGTAGAATCGGCATGGAGTCTTGTTTCCGAACACAGCATTCCCGGAATGTTTGTAATCCTCCGAATCCGACTCTGTTATAATGTCCGACTTGGCAGACTCATCGGCAACAGGGTCTTCTCTTCGGTCATCTCCTGGTACGGGTCCAATATACAGCTTCAGGGTGTTTTCCAACTCTTGCCTTGCAGAAGCATTTAACGGGTCCAGTCGTAGCACACACCGGAAGTCTGCACATCGTCAGAATCAATAAGGATGAAAAGGTGGGAAAATTCTTACCCTTGATTGCGTCCAGGTACTTACCCTGCTCTCTCAGGGCTAGGCCTCGCCGATATCGTGCCTTGATGTTCGTTGGCTCTAACCGCAGAGCGCGCTCCGCCGCACTCTCAGCTAGTACCCAGCTAAGATTTGATCAATAGATGCACAAGCAATGACCGGCAATACACTTGCCGTTCGAGTTTCAGTAGCGCTTGTGCAAGGTTCGTCAAGAATACTGGCAAAGGTTTGTACTCTAATGCCGCTTTGCGGTACAGTTCCGCTGCTTCGACATACTTCCCTCTTCCAAACAACGTGTTGCCCTAGAGGAAATGTCGGATAGTGCAATGCAATTAGGTAGCGGGTACTCACTTCAGTTTTGAGTTTCTCTGCCTTGACCGCCTTCGCCCGAGAGTTAGCTGCTCGTTTCGCAGCACGAGCGACAACTTCGGCTTCCCGCGCTCTTGGAGCACGCGGAACCGGCAGAGGCTTCTCGAGTATCGTCTCTTTGACTGCATCCACAGTTCCATCGGGGTGTAGAGTCACTTCTGCGGTCCTCAATTCTGCCCCGAGGTCTCCTGCCTTCACCTTGACGCCGCACATCTCGATAAGCAGTCGTATGCTGGGCTGTTCGCCGTTGACGTCGCCGACATAGCCCAGGTAGCCGTCACCGACGCGTGCAAAGACAGCAGGGCTCTCTTCAAGTCCAGAACCAGTAATTTGAACGTTCGGAAAGACCATTGACTCGACATGGGAGCTCTCAGTCGGGAGGTATACCGCATCCTCTCGTGTGTTGATGCCCGTGATGTGCAGAGTCTTCATGCTGTATTCCGAGAAAAGCGCATTCGAGTTGAGCGGGGTCGGAACGCCTGCAGGATTCAAGGCGAAGGTTGAGCGATGGTAGGAGCCCACGTCCCAAGAGGGGAAGCCCCACTGCGAGAAGAATTGTGGACCACTGCCAAGCGTGAAGTGATTACTGAAGTTCAGACCAAGGACAACGCGGCCCCCGGCGCGCGCGTACTGGATGACTTGCGCGAGAAGTGACCTATGTTTTCTTTCATGAATGGCGGCGTCGGTCACGAGCACCGCAGATGGTGATGAGTTGTTGAGAGCATGCTTGGCGGCATTGGCTGAGAGGACCTCGGAGACGGTGGCGTTCTTGCGTAGACCGCGATACAACTGAGCGTATGATTCCTCGGTCCAGCTCTCTTTGTTCAAAGAGAGAATCAGTACACTGGGTGAGGTTGTCTCCGGCTATTACATCTTGTCAGCGAAAGGTTAGATACGGCTCATGCTGATAGTACATACCCCTGAAGACGTTGAGGGCAGATGTTTTGGGAAACACATTTCGAGTATGACTCTTGTGAACTCCGGTATGAAGTTGACATCTCCGATGAAGCCCACACGTCCTCTCTCGATTGCAGTATAAGCCGCGGGCGTTGATATCGTGTCGCCAGCTCTTGAATGTGTGTTCGCCGAACGATAGATTGCGTCCTCTCGGGAGACATTGGCAAGTTGCAGGACTTTAGTGTAAAGCTTCTGTACTAGCTTGCCCGTGTCCACGCACTTAGCTGCGCGATTCAGGCGGAGATCTCTGCGGCCATAATCGCCCGCTGTCCAAGGGAGCTTCCACATGACCGTAAACATAGCGCTCAAGTCGTCATACTTCACGAATGAGCTGAACTGGCATGCGAAGACGACGATGCCACCGCCTTTCGCATACGAGACGAGTCGTTCGAGCACATTGCAGTTGTCCGGCTCTGTCACTCCTGCATCGGTCACGATGACCGCCTGCGGAGTGGGCGTTCTGGCGAGTCGCTTGATGGCTGCCTGAGCTGTCGACAGATGTGCGAGCTCTGCTCGCTGACGCAAGGCGGTATAGAGATGGTCGTTTGATTCCTCCATGCCGAGCTGACTGAGGGACAGGAGCAAGATGCTAGGTTTCAACGACGACATCGTGCAAAGCAACTTTTCTCCAGCAGTGTGGATGGCGAAGACAAAGTGCCAGCACACAGACACTGTTATATCCTAAGTCCAGATGGCTGGCAAGATCTGCGACACTGTAGTTGAGGCGCCGTTACGTATTCGCCACCCTTGATGAAAGAGATGGCTCTCAGTCTGATGAGGGGAGCTAAATTCCAAGTACACGGAAGTATATAAGAAGAGAGATTCTATCCACAATGGACAGCTTATTCTGAAGAGCAAATTTTGAAGAATTAGATACCCGAGTGGAAAGGAAGTGCACACCTTGTCGAAGAGACTCGTCGGCGGTCGCACCTGATTTTGCAAAGCAAATCGAGATCGTGACACCCAAAAGGCACTGACAGCACGTGACCGGAATATGGTTTGCCGACGTCGCGCCACGTCAAGTGGTTCCGCTCGCCGTCTCAGTCACGAATCGTTGAGCTGTGAGGCTACCTGGCTTCTCGTGGAATATTATGATTGAGTTGTTCGATACTGACTGTCGCTAGAAGGTACTCCGGACGCAGTTCACCTATAAAAGAAGACACCCATACAGAATTATGAAACAAGCTCAGTCATCAGTGACTCTCCATGCTAAATATGACTCGGGCACACCGTACTTTTGATTGTCAAGGTCCTCGAAGTTGGTGTAAAACCCCATCTTCTTTCCGTATTTTAAACACGACGAAAATTTGGTGCTAGTGCTCACCGGCACCCATCTTCGTTTGCGGACTGACTTCGGGGATGAACCTGATTGGAAAGCTGACCTTCGACAACATATTTCGGCGCACTGCGACCAGAAGTTCCTGATCAACTTTCGACACAGGTCGTGCGCCCTGTGGGTCATCCCCAGTCAATATCGACATCAGGTAGATCGAGTTAGATATAGTTAAATCTAGCTACATTCCCACGCACCTAGGCAAATCGAGTAAAAACTAGTCAGAACGTGCGAGACTCTCACGGCGTGATCCATGCACGCGTGTGCTCGGGCGCTTGCCTCGACATGACGCGCGCCATGCACACTGTGCAGCGCCAAACAGCGCACTGCACAGTGCACCATGCACAGTGCCCAGTGTAGTGCGACTGTGCCGCGCCGCGCTGCGCCTCGCCTCGCTGTCCGACTTTTGCTGCCATTTTGTACGTAGTACCTCACACATGTCTTTCCCACCTGCAATACCTCCACCCAGAGAGGTCGTTTACGAGTGCAATTGCACTCGCATATGTCGAAGTAGCAAACGGCGCGTGCCTAGAACTACATATTATCGGCACAGACCATTCAGAGAAGAAGATGAACAAAATCGCCAAGCCGCGTGGTGTGCAGCACAGAATGTCTCTCCTGCAGAGTCCGAGCCAAAGCACAAAAGCAAGGTGAGTATATGCGCACAAATTACTCGCTCAAGCTTTTCTCAGACGAGATATCACGTAGCGACACAGCTCTAGAGACCCAGAATCTTCTCAGCGACCACGTACTGGCAACTCTGATCAACCGACGCTTCCTCCACGAACTCCTTCTCCTATCGCTTCTACCTCTTCTGCGTTCGTTCTAGGCGACCAAAATGTACACTCCGTGGATGATCCCGATCCAGTTCCGGACGTACCAGAGCCGTTTTCCCCTGCGCTTTCAGACCAAGGACTGCACGAGCCTACCGGTCATCTGGGAAGCACATAACCAAATTGATCGGGGTTGTTCCCTTTTCGAGTCGACGTCGAACATAGCCGACGTGGCCAGTTTCAAAAGACGTTTATGCAACAGAAGATAAAGTCAATGAGTCCTCGGCGTCAGAACATTCACACACAGCGTGCTCTGAATACTTGACAAGAAGCCTTTTTCAATCAGTGAACGATGGCAGGTCTCAAACAAGATATATCGATGGCGTTCTACTAGTACAAATCGATACTTCGATATATCACGATCTCGAGGGAAGCTCAGTTGGACACGAATTTGTTCAGAAGATCATGTGGGAGAATCAATGGGAGGAATTTCAGAAATTTGCGGGGTTAGAGACATGCCCGGGCTTTCCTTCCAGTATGTCCGGAAGGGGAGTGTTCGCTCCATAAGTAGGTAGATCATCAAGCGGCCCCTGTGTGACACTGTAGAAGAATGGCATTGCCTTGAATGACGTCAGGTCCGATAACCGCGCCGGGCTGCCATCCTTCTTCGACGAGTATGAGTTGTCGAGATGAAATAAACATATATACATGACTTACCTTGGTTCCCCGGATATCGAAGGACAAATCAGCCTTGAGTTGCTCCAAAACGGAGCCATGATCAAGGCCTCCTGCAGGATAATTGCGTCGTATGGTCGGCGTGAGGTGCACGTAACCTTCGATCTCTTTGTTCGTGTTGCTAACGCAATTGGCGCACCGCTCAGGCTGTCGCGACGCGAACGCGCTGACACGCCCAACATATATCCCGCCCAGGTTTACGAGGATGGAGAAGCTCGAGCCGAGCTCGAGCTTCCTGAACTTGATGTGCACGGTATACTCGTGAAACTCGTGAACCGGGGCCCGGGGCGCTGGTGCCGGAGCTGTCACAGAGTAGTCCGGCGCATAGAGGGAATTCACTTTGCGCAGGATGACTCTCATAATCTCTGTAGGGTCCGAAGTCTTGATGTCGTTGAATTCCGGGTACGTGTACCGGAGGCTTTCTGAGATGCGAACCGCGTTCGAATTCCAGTATGATGATGCACCGTCCCAGAATGGCGTGAGATCTGTGTCGATCAAGAAATGTTAGCCTATGATTCTCAGTCGCTGTGAGCAAATCAATGACTGACCCGTCTGGACGTTCACTGGACCATCATTCGAGATCGTCCATGTGCCGTCCGGTTGATCTCCTTCAGTGACCCACACACTAGGGTTGAGGGCAGACCACAGCGCGAGCATACGGTCCACATTTGTGTGGTGCAACCAGAAGATAGGATCAAACCCTGGCATCAATCGAATGAGTGCGAATCACGATTACTGTGCGCGAGAAGCACTCGCCAGCGGTCTCAGGGACGGCCATGTGACCGAGCGGGTCGTGTCCTCCGATGAGAACGTGGACACTGTCATGGACTGATTCCAGACTACTGGCGCGGCCTTTGGACCCAGGATTGGCTGTGTGATTACTGAAGTCGTCCCAAGTCTTCAATGTCACGAGGCAGTAGTATATCTGGGTACGAAGCTGCTCGCAATCCTGGGCATATTCGCTGGCAAGTGCGGCTTAGCAGAAGATCGGACATGTTGACGTAAGTACTTACTCCTGAAGGGCTTTAATATTGGTCCCTGCGTCACTGCCTTCGCTGGTGGGGTGTCTGAGAGTACTGCCCCAGCTCTTGAGATAATCGGGGAAGGTCTTGTTTGGGTCGTCACTGTGGAACTTGTACTCGAAGAGCGGGTTCGTGACCTCGACAAGTCCGTCGCCGTCCTTCGCCATAATACGAATGGTCGGCGTGGTGAGTTCCTTCGGTATCTTCTTGTCGGAGTCGACTGAAGCCCAGTCCCAATATGGAGAACGTAAGTTGTGAGCCGCTGCTTTCCATTCATCACCGTAAGATGACGCTATTTCATTCGCATGCTTGTACAGCTCTTGCTATTGTGCAATGTGTCATTGATCCAATTCTGCCAATATCAAGGAACACGTACCTCAAACAACGCGACGTAAGGCCGATGCCACGTAGGGAAAAGTACAGATCCATGCGTGCAGTAACCACCGAAAGCAGCGTCGGGTGGCTGGGTGCTGGCTCCGGAGTTGCCCCATTGCACATAAGGCATACCGTGTATACCGCCAATCGAGGAGAAAGATAGGTCATTGGCGAAATCCAACTCCATCAGCCTCTCTAGAATGTATGTTAGAACCAGACGGAGAACATCAACGTGCACAAAATAAGCAGTATCTCACGGAGTGCTTGAATGTACAGAGAAAACTGTTTGCCGTCTTTCATGAATTCCCGTATTTCCAGGCGGTTCTGCCAGCGGCCCTCAGGGCCAGGTCCGCCGCTAGCACCTGTGATCACTGGGTGAGACATATCGCAGACTGCAGTGTAGACGAGGATCGCCTGTCGTCCTCTGTACTTCCAGTTGATTTTTTATACACCTCCTGGCGCCTGATTTTGCTTGAGGAGCAGAAAGAACTCAGTGAGGGACTCGGTCCGTTCATTCACATCTCATAAGGTTTTAACACTAACTGACTGGAACTAATGCATGTGGCTCTTAGAGAGCGTTTCGTTCCTCGACAGATGCATGTTCGTACCTCAGGAAGGGGCACAGGCGCTCGGCATGTGCAGCTTGTGACTGGCCGTCAGCTCCTATAAGGATGGCTGATGTCTTTCAACACGTCCGGATCCTGAGGCATATTCGCGCCAGGAACCTGAATTCATGTTGAAGCCGTCAAGATTGGTCGACGGCGCGACCACATGAGCCATTTCGAGGTCGCCGTGCGGAACCTTCGGTCGCTTCCTTTACGACTTCTTGCCCGAATCGGTACTTATCCAGTACAAAAGCTACCCAGGCATCGGTGAGACGGTACAAGAAATTGTAATAGAACGGGTGCCGTCTCCGCCGATGACGTTCGTTCGTGTAAAGTAGGCGATGAATAGCACTCAGCTGACTCGAGGGGAGGCGCTACCATCTCACGGCGTTGTCCCGTCGCGAAGGTGCCTAGGACTTCCTCCGACACATAGCGCGCTCAATCTTGTATAGGCAACTCTACTGGCCGGATATGGAACGTTTCGGATGGTAGCTGAATGGCCACGGGCGTGGAGAGGCTCTGCGCCAAAATTGGAGGTCGACTTATTACGTGGGCCATTACTAGGAGAAAGATGTGAGAGCGAATTAGGAAGTTCCATGAAGCCTAACTGGACGGAGAGTTCAAGCCAATCGTCCGTGCGAATCAGCCTCGCATAGGATTTGAGAAGTGCTTAACGCGATAGAACCACTGGATTACGATAAGCATGGTGGCGGTTTTCCTGCAGTATACTTTGAAACGTAGAATATATATTCAGTCAGATCTTTATGAGAGACAGCGAAGAATACATCCATGCAGTCTGGAACTGCTTCCAGCAGTTACCCTCATGGGGCAGACTTTGGTGAGCGACGTGATCAAACTGCAGACCCAGGTAGTTCAAAGAGTCGCCAAGGTGTGATCGACAATGAAGGCCAAGAGGTCCTTCCGTGACCCTGAACAAGCAGTTACACCGTCAGGTATGTGGGTGTCGCGAAGGGGTGAGCCCAGAAATAGTGGATCTTGACTGAGGAACAAGATGTCGATGACGGCTCATGAGCATACTAAGGAGGTTTTGGCGTTTGTTCCCGCTATTGGACCAATCCATCGCGGCTACTAGAGTCCGGGATGGCTTCTTGTCCGCAGAAGAGAGAAAGAGTCGTCTCAACTCGTCTTCACACCTGCAACGATCAATCTGCAACAACCCGTGCGTTCATCATATAATCTCGCAAGCCAGACGTTAAAAAAGGATGGCTGCGCCACGGATGCTTCCGAGCGGAGATCGAAAAAACAGGGCTCGCATCCTCCTAAGATTGGCCCTACATGGTCGAATCGAGTCTAAAGCATCAGGTGTTGCATGTTTGCGCTTATGAGTGAACCTGTAAACTATATGTCGGTGGATCAGTCTTGCGAATTCCAATGCACACAGTGTCTCTAGAGGGCATCGTGTAAACGTATGCAGCTTTATTCGAACGGGGCTAGGGTACACGGGTTGATTGATACAAGTGCTAAGATATAACGTTAAGCAAAGCAGAATCCAAGAGAAAGCAACGCAAATGAACTGGGATCAACCCAATAACGATACACACTCGCTCCGTGCTATGCAGCAGTCCTCCGTGCCCGCTTCGGGTGCCGCAGGTCGTCCTCGTTCTCCTTGTCGCCAGCGTACAGCGACGATGTCGACCGCTGAGCCGTTCGCTCGACGATGGAAGTTCCATCCCGGAACCGGGTCCGGAATAGTACATTAGCGTTGGTGAAGAGACCCTCCTTGAGCGACACGACAATGAATTGCGAGCCTTTGAAGCGTGTCCGGAAGAGCTGGCCAATATGCTGTGTATGTGACAAATCGAGTGCGGCGTCAATCTCGTCCAGGATATACATAGGCGCTGGCTTGAACTGAAGGAGAGACATAATAAGGGAAAGAGCTATGAGAGACCTAACAAGGGAGCGATCAGGCCAACAAAATCCATATGCCAACAGTCGGCTCACCTCTGCCCACCACTCAGTTCCGTCAAACTCTGTTTCCATACAGAGCCGAGCTGAACCTTGACCTCGAGACCCTGGGTGAGATCCTGTCCCTCTGGGGGCTGCAGCTTGGCGAAGTTGCCAGGTAAGAGTTCGGCGAAGATGCCTCCGAAGTCCCTGAGAAAGCGAGGTTAATCGTGGAACACAGGTAACGGCCTATTTGACTCACCCATTAACCTTCGTCCAGGTCTTCTCCAGCGCGTCGCGTTTGTAGCGGTCGAGCTCTTCAATGGTTTCCTCGATCTTTTCTTTGTCCTTGAGGACGGTGGCAAGCATCTTCTTGAGGCCCTGCTCCTTCTTCTCAACGCTGATTTTCCAGGTCGCTGGTCAGCGCGGAGATCAGTGATGCCAGAGAAATGCCCTCACGTGTCAATCATGTTGATGACCTTCGGGTTCACTTTCTTCTTCATGCCCTTCTGCTGCGTCTCGAGCTCCTTGGCTTTCTCTCGCAGGAGGTTCATATCGACTGACTTGAA
The DNA here is from genome assembly GCA_000320605.2 of Gelatoporia subvermispora B. Lineage (NCBI taxonomy): Eukaryota > Fungi > Basidiomycota > Agaricomycetes > Polyporales > Gelatoporiaceae > Gelatoporia > Gelatoporia subvermispora. Next base: position 986,892 of record KB445799.1, read on the forward strand.
GTCATATTGGGATCCCGCCTGACCGAACTGTCTGAACACCACAGAACGTCAGTAAACTGGCGTCCAAAATGACGCCTTGTACCTACTCGCACTCTTCCTCGATCCATTCATACTGCTTCTCAAGATTTGCGACAAAGTTAACGGCAGCATTCTTCTCCTTGCCCAAAGATTGGACCTCGTGCTCCAACTTCTTGAGCAATAGCTCTGCGTCAGAAATGGCTTGCTTCTTCTCCTTCACGACCTGTTCTAGCTCCTTGATCTCATTGTCGAAGCGTGTCAATGTTGCTCTCTCTTCGTTGAGTTTCTGAGCAGCTTTCGCGTATGAGGCCTAAGGTCATCGTCTCACAATCAGATGCCGCAAGGTCTGGAAAGAGAAGCGTAGATGTACCTCGCTTGCGTCCAGCTGCTTCTGAAGCTTAGCCAGTTCGTCGTGGAGCTTGTCGATGCCTTTCTTCGCGGCCTCAATGTTGCTGATCGCCTTCTCAATTTCAGCCTCCAGCTGCTCTGCAAAACGTTCAGCAAAGAATTGCCCACATAAAACGTGTCGCTTACCTTGCTCTAGAGTAGCGGTCTGCAGTTCTTTTTGCTTGCTCTTCACATTGACGTTGTGCTTCTGCAGCGTCGCCTTCTGCTTGGCGATGTTGGCCTGTCGACAGAGCGCGTTCAGGGAGGAATAAATAAAACGATCCGCTGAGGTAGCTTACTTTGAGCTCTTCGGTCTTCCCCTCCTTGTTATTCTTGAACTCCTCCATATCCTTCTCAAGCTTCTTGCACTCATCCTTGGCGTCTTTCTGTTTCTGCTTCGCTGCCTGGATTGCTTCCCTGAGTTGAGCAATTCTCTGCTTCGCCTTCTCGATGTCCGTGCCGACCTGCATAACTGTCAGGCTCTGACCATGTTCTGCAAAACATAAATACCGACCCTTGCTGCGTTACTTCCGCCGACCTGCCCTTCGAGCAGCTGCATCTCATGTTCCTTGATCTCAAGGTCGCGCACAAGCTTCTGCCACTGCTCCCTGCCCCCCCGCGTGCGCATTTCCTCCTCCTCGAGCGTCTGTAATCTGCCCTGCGCCTTCCCGAGCCGGCGCTCCGCATCGAGGAGCTCTTGAACCTTGACGAGCGTCCCGTTGCTGCTCGGCGCAGAGCCGCCGCTCAGCGTGCCCGACGGGTCATATACGTCGCCGTCCAGTGTCACGGACCGCGCGCCGCCCACCTCACGCGAGAACGTCACGAGCTTGGCTGTTTCAGCGTCATCGCAGACGAGGGTGTCTCCGAAGACAAAGGCCATGGCGTTTGCAACCTCTTGTTCGTATCCGACAAGCGAGAGCGCCAAGCGCACTTTTCCAGGAGCGAGCCTCATAGCGGTTTGCAATTTCTGAACGGAGCAGATCAGGACCCAGGCGTGTGCCACAGATAATACATGATGCGTACCCTATCCGGCATCACGTTGGGTTTGATCTTGTTCAGAGGAATGATGGTGACACGCTTCCTGAGCCTGCCGTTCTGAAGAAGGTCTTTGCCGATTTGCTCCGATTCGACGACGACATTGTACAGCTTGCCGCCAGCCGTGATCTCGAGCGCGGTCGATTTGTTGTAATCTTCCGGGCTTAGCGATACCAACGAGGCGACCAGGCCCTTCACCTTCGAGCGATCGAATCCGGGACGGGGAGCCGAGTAGTCGAAGTTCAGGAAGGAGAGCCTTTGCTTGATCACGTCTCGTTGCTGGATATAATGGTCAGCATGCCTACATAGGCCAAACTCGTGTCACCGACCTCGGTTGAGGATCGCACTTCCGCCTTAGCAGCCTTCAGGATATTCTCGCCTTCCAGCTGCTTCTCTGCGTCCCACCCAGAGTCCGCAAGCTTTCTCCGGAGCTTTCCGACCTCGGCTTGCATGCGCTCAAGGTTCTTCTTCCCCTCACCGGCCTCGCGCTCGACTTCCTTCCACTTCGCTTGGAGTGCCTTGAGCTCATTCTCCTTCATGCCCAGCTCCATCTTATGCTGCTCCTCTTCGGTACTGGCATGTGCAAGCCGAGCCTTCGCGTCGGCAAGCTGACCCATGTACCCACCACCGGTCTGGCCGTTGTTCGAGGACGACAGGCCGGTAAGCAGTGTCTGAAGCAGCTCCTCCGCGTTGCTCAGAGCGGTTTGCAAAGCGGTGTGTTTGTCCTTGAGGGTATCGTGCTCGCCTGTGAGCTTCTCGACTTCGGCCTGTTTATTTGCCAGTTGTTCCTTTGCCTGTCGGAGAGTTAGACATTGCCCCATAAGTACACAGGAACGACGCACCGACTCGAGTTCCTGCTCAGAGCTCTGCACACTCGTCTGCTCCTCCTTGATCGACTCCTCCTTGATCTGCACCTGCGCCTTGAACTTCACGAGCTCCTTCTCCAGCTCGCCGACCTGCTCCTCGAGCTTCTTGAACTTCCCGCCCTTCTTGAGCTCCTTGTCCCGCTGCGCCTCCACTTCCGCCATCTGCTTCTCTGCCGCATCAATCTCCCGCGTGCACCGCTCCTTGCCCTTCTTGGCCGCCTTTGCCTCCTTCTCTTTCGCCTCAATCTCAGCCTCCTTCCGGGCAATGCGGTTCCGTCCGTCCGTCCACTCCCACGCGCGTAAGATGCGGCCAATGCGCTCGAGCTCGGAGCAGGCCTTCTGCCACTGCAGGAACGCGCGTTTCTCCTCGCGGAGCTTGTCGAGCTTCGGGGTGATCTCTTCCTCGAGCAGCGACGTGATCTCCTGGACGCGCTTTTCCTTCTTGCTCATCGTCTTTTTAGCCTTGTCCTTCCGCTCCTCGAACATGCGCGTGCCCGCCGCTTCCTCGACCATACCCAAGATCTCTTGCGGGCGCATGTTGAGTACCTGTTGGGGGATCATTAGTGGCGAAACGACGACAGCATACGACGCAGACGTACCTTGGTGATACGGCCCTGCATGATGAGGAAGTTGGGGTTGTTGATGTTGAGCTGCACGCTCTGGAAGAGCGTCTGGATAGTGTGTTGTTGCGACTTGTGGCCATTCAGGAGGTATTTCGACACATTCGGAAGGGCAATCTAGGGATCCCCTGAGTATCACACAGCCTCAACGCGCGGTTCAGGACACGCACCTGTCTCGTAACAGTGATCTGCTTGCAGTTCTCCAGTCCCACGGGGCTGGTAGATCGGTCGGAGTTGTCGAACACGATCGTCACGCTTGCCTTGGTGATTCCGGCTTGACCACGCTTGTAGATGAGGTCTTGTTGGTTTTGTGCACGCATCTGGCGAGAACTTAAGACCCGGCAAAAGCTGCGATCTGAACATAGCTGACCGAGGACATGTTGGTGATCCCGAGCACAAAGCATATCGCGTCGAGGATGTTGGACTTTCCAGAGCCGTTGAGTCCGGTGATGGCGTTGAACGAAGGGTCCCATCCGGTAATTTGAGTGCGGACAGGATATGACTTGAACCCTAGCAAAAGTGAGTACACATCAAGCGACTGCTGCCGAGTACATACCTTCCAACACAAGCTCTTCTATCCGCATGTTCGCTATACGCTCGATGCGTAGAGGTGATTCAGGCAGAAGATCCCCAGATCGCAGCTGATTGTTGAGGTCGTCGACCAACGCGTCTGGACGCGTCCGGTAGCGCGTGATCCATTGCTGAGTCAGCGACGCGTCGCCTCGCATCACGTGATCGTGACAAAGAGATGCGTTCGAGACCCGACAAGAAGTTGGAATATTCGCAAGCCCATCAGGCTGCCTTCGAGTATATGAGCGCCGCAGATGAGCTTCAATGCGACTCAGCTCAGACCTTTATTGCTGGAATCACCGAAATCCTGTAATATCTGGGAGGAAGCATCTGACAATATTCTACACAATCTCAGGCTATGATCGCATTTATCTCAACCAAGATTCTGCACAGGTATTGATCGTCGTGGGGATTGCAGTTATCAATCGTTGTGTTATTCATGAACTTGCTCTGCAGCTTCCTGGTGTGACGCTCGTGGTGCGTACACGAAAGGTCGTACGTTCCACATGTCATCGACTATCTTGTCATTTCCGAACACAGTCTGAATTGATTGAGATTAAGTTGCCAGATAGAACCCGTTATACAAGACTTGTTACGCACACCATCGATACAAATGTTTATCTTTCCGGTAGTGCGCTTGCCAGAGATGATTGCGAGTGAACCATGACCAGTGGAGAAGTACACGGGGAATCGGTCATGGGATATCTCCACGCTGCGCTTTGTCAGCGACGGTGTTGTAGAAGTAGCTGTATTAGACTTACTCGATGGTGACTTCCCCGAATTTATAGCTTCCCGGGCGGCCCCATTGAATTCTACCGCTTTTGCATTTGATTGTGTCCGTCTTATCACCTGAACTATGAATCACGGCTACCGTCGCGCCTGGGACGTCAATTGAGAACTCCGCCCAATCTGAGGATATACTGAGTCGAGCCGCTGTTTTAAAAGCCACAGGGTGCGCCGTAATGTATTGGAACGCATTATGGAGTGCTGACGCTCGACAAGAGACCTCAGGATCCAAGGATGCACTTGCGATTCTCCAAATGTCTTCAAGTTCGATCCCGACAAGCCCCAAGTTGGTACATGATGGATCGAGCCATGATGATGCAGCCCTGTGATTGCGAGCACGAGGCCGCGTGTTCACACTAGCGCCCTTAGTTCCCTCGTAGTCACCAGAGGTAAACCTGTACTTGTGAAGATTTGTCGTGAATCTTCTGTTTGAATTTTCTTGCTGATAGAGAAGGTTCATCAAGTCCTGGCCCGAGGTAATGCTCTCCAGACCATCGTCCGAAGATGCACCATGCCTTTCAACATCCGAATCGGAGATCCAACAGATCTGACTAGCGTATAAGTAATGCGGATGGGGGAGTCAAACAATGCGCACCAGATGTAACCTGGAGCCATATGTCACACTCTTGATGACATGCGTGCCAAACTCCTTGAAGAATTCGACGAAGCGTTCTGCGGACTGCGGTGCAAACTCCACGGGTAAGTTCTTGATCTTCGCTGAAGACACTTCGTTGATGGATCCGGGGTCATACTGGAGATTCGCAGTGAAACACACGTTGATCATATCGAACAGGGCGTATTTGTGGTCATCTTGGAACATCTTGGCAGCCGCCTCTATGCACGACGCATCACCGCCAAACAGAGAGTAACGCTGTCTAAAGCCGGTATTGGTGAACGCTTTTTGAACAGCAGCACCATTATTACAGGCGTAGAAGCTGGCTGTAGTCTTCCTTCCCTCTGTGGACAAGGTGACGTTTATGGGAACCGAGTATGTTCGCTTGTCCGCTGTCAACAAACGCAGGACGTATTAACGACCAGGTGTAATTCTCAATGTGACAGAAAGCCTAGCTCACGCAAGCTAATGCCATGACTATCTTCGTCAACCTTGAGAACAGCTGACGCAACTTTGACAAGGGCATCATCTGAGAACTGTGCAGTCTGGGAGTCGGTGATTATAGAGGAGAATATCTATGACCCATTATTCGTCAAACGGAATATGTGTGATCAGGACCCTCCTCACAGCTGCGAAGTCTTGGCCAGTTGCTACAGTCAAGTTGATCCCGTGTCCTAGGATATGAGATCCCGGAATATCCGTGCCGGTATCGGATGCATTCATAGTGCTTTAAAATGCTGAAGGGGAGTGGGTGCTGACAGCCAAGTTGGGATAGTAATCACTCTGTATGAGGTTAACAACAGGCCTCCCTCGCGACCACTGTATCCTCTCCGAGTCAGATATCAGATATCGACGATGGATGTCACGGAACCGCCCACACGTGTGGGAAAATGGGCGAGGCGCTCTGCGCTGAAGTGCATGACTCAAGGCCAGGATCATGCTGAGGTGCAGTGTGCAAGCCTACCTCGCATGGGACATTCCTACGTAACACTGCAATGTTTATTTGAATCGTTTCATTCGCTGCCCCAGCGTGCATATAATGACCACTGATCGAGCAACAGCCTGTGAATTATACAACTAGCGTCTCAATTATGCTGATCTTCGCCGACGATCGGGAAACAATATTACAGTCAAATGGTTCCAGGAGACTGGATAGCAAGACGTTCACATGTGATATTCAGGTGTTAGTCGGGATCAGCATCAAGCAAATTGGAGCGAGTGCTGTATCGTACCTGAGGATATATTCCTTAGAGGCGACCTTGATCTCTCCTGATGCCGGTGGAGATATGTCGAAAGCCCAAAGAAGGGTCGAAATGAACATAAACAAGGAGTTCTCGGCAAGATATCTTCCAGGGCATATTCTGGTTATGGAAAGACACCTTATTAAGCTCTCGAAGACATCGACGCCACGTTGGCAAACGTACCGACGGCCGAATCCAAATGCCCATATTGCTGGATCTATCGTGGGATGCGCAGGATCTAGAAAGCGTTCCGGCAGAAAAGCTTGAGGTTCGTATTTTTCGTCTGGTTGAAATGCAACCGCCCTGTCCATCGACAATAGCCTTAGGAGACATGCATGGAAACTGATCATCTCACTCACCAGACATTGGCAAGTATGACAGTCGACTTCGGAATAAAGAATCCTCCATACACATCATCCTCGGTGCTCCGGTGGGGTACACCTGTGCTCCAGCGCGATGTGAATATCCAGGATATAGAAGCTGTGCAGATTGAACCCACCCAGAGGTAGCGTCGGACGCCACCGCATCGCCTCTTTGATCACGGCGTTTACGTACGGAAGGTCTGGCATGTCTTCCATTCTAGGTGGACGATCCGTGCCAACAACCCGGTCTATCTCGGCCTGTGCCGAGCGCTGCGCTTCCGGATATTGTGCCATGGCAAGGATGAACGCCAGCACTACGGAGTAAATCTGGGGGCACGCGAAGCTTCACACCAAGTACATCAGTATCGAATTCAGAGGCACCCACTGTCTCTGCGCCCGCTGAGATGTATGTCAGTATCACATCAAACTTCTCGGCTGTTGTTGGCCATACCTCCATACATAGTTGCCGCCGCGCGTTTCACTTTCTCTTCGAAGTCGGCGACGGCCTCTGGTGGATCCGAAAGCAAGTGCTGTACCAAGGAAGGTACAGCCTTGCCTGTGTCCTATATGTTTATTAGCCACTGGCAGCACCATCAATCAACATCCGAACCATCTCCTTCTGCACATATTTGAATGGTTTGTCCAGGACGTCATCTAGTAGACGTCTCCCGTACGTTGCTACACGCTGGAAGGGGACCCACGATGGCGCGTACTTTACTACGAGGTCGCTCAGCCCCAACATATCTCTTCTGAAAAGTTATCAAGACCTACGCCAAGGAACGAAATCGCAAAGGTAAGCTCCGGGTATCGCAGCTTTCTGACAAACCCGATTGATTTCCTCTGCGAGAATGATGAACTAATTGAAATGCGCGTATTAGAACAATTGAGCCTCTGAAATTGTCCAAATTGCTGTACCTCTTGCTCAGCAGAGGCGGATCTGACACCATATGTTACAGTGATCACGGTGCGACCTGCGGCTCTGTGCTGATGTTGGGTGAGTTTCAGTTGAGCACTTGGTGATCTCTTACAGGCGTATCAATGAGTAGAAATCTTGTGGTGCCTTGATCAATTCTCTGGAAAGTTCGATAGACACATTCTCCTGCATCGAGATGTAATCCTTTACTGCAGAAGGGCCTAATGCTGCGTGCGCGAGCTTGCGCTGGGCGCGCCATTCTTCGCCGTAGTCGGCAAAGAGGAAGGTCTGATGACGTATAAATCGACATCACAAATCAAACATCGCGAGTAACAATTACCCTATTCATGCCTATCAAGTCATTACCGAAGATCAGGACAGGCCGGTCGGAATAATTGTTTGCGCGTTTCTCCAAGAGATCGAGAATCGCTTTCAAGGAGTTCACAACAAGAACGCTCTTGCCGAGGCCCTGAAAGTAGACCAGATCGCCTGTGTACTCGAATGAGCTAATACGACCGTGCTCAGACCGAGGTCACATACCGTATTGTTCCTTGTACCCAGTGAGCTTCAGCCAGGCGTAGCGACTTCCGACTTCCATGATGTTCCCAATCAAAGGCCGCATAGGAGGCCCGGGTGGGTATGGATGTATTCCCGTTGTACTCCGTAGACCACGCTTTGCAGCATAGAAAGTAAAAACGCCAAGCAAGATGAGACCCAGCCATGCAGGTTCGAGATCGATCATTGCGAACTCTCAATGCAATCGCTCTTGGCTTCTCCGTAGTTGCCACGATGCAAAGACTACAGAATGCGTGGTCCTGAGAATAGAAGGGGTGTCAATAGACTGGCTTTCACATGAACACGTCTTTATATCAGGACTGAAGTATAAATCTCACGGAACGTCAGCCACGAATGTGCTTGCATGGAACCAGCTGCACCGGGCCGAGCCTCTCATACGCAGCTTGTACGTCTTGATGAATACAATATGCACCCTTCTCGTGATCAAGAGGGTTCCGAGATCAACGTTCATGGGATAGCGTATCGTGTTGAATGAGTGAGATTCAAAACTTCGGTGTCACCGCTCTGCACAAGTGCAGTTATCCGTGCAGTGAAACACTCGATAGAACAACCATCGTAGCTCGTATCGTTTCATATCTGTCGTCAGGATCAGTCAATTTCAGCTCTAAGCAAATGTTTAACGTGGGAAGCGAATGCAATGATCGTCGTAGTAAAGTTCAACTTGAACTTCACTCGTTGGACCAGCTCCCCGTGCTCGAGATATGCCCCGAAGTCCCGATCCCCCCCGCTGGTGGCTCTGTCTGCCACAATCCAATGAGAAGTCCTGATTTTAGATCGCCGACAGCTCGTTTCATTGTCCAATCCGGCGCCCTGCGAACTCTGCACTTCCTCACTGCAACGATGTTGAAGTCCCTTTCACAACGGTTGCTTATTCTGAATTCGTTTCTGCATATCGGTATTCCTCTGAGTGGAAGGTTTGGCTCATGTCGGAATAAATTTCACTCCTCTAGCTCCTGACCGGCACATGGGCCAGTCTATGGTCATTTGACGAGGTGCTGAAAATGTTGTTGAGTTCCGCATCATCCTGCACACCCGACTGTATCGTACCAGTGCGCTCGTCAAGGCGCAAGCATATCTCCTATGTGGGGCCACTGCTCGTGCTATGTGCTCGACATACCAGTTCACGTTCGCTTCGCCAAGAATTCGTGTGCATTGGCCTGTAGTGCGCTGCACATTCGATGACCGACTTGGCAGTCCTTGTGGTGATCGTTCCTATCAAGTTTACTTCAAAACTCGGGAAAATGTATACGATACGCGCTGACTGAATGGGCCGCGAGTGGATGTCTGTGATACCTTGTGAGTCACAGATGTTTGCTGGAGATTTCCAGCGCTTTTGACCATTTGTTGTAGTTGAATCTGTACAATTTCTACTTCTTCCACCATTCCAACGCATCCGGCGCAAGAGTCAGAACTCATGTAGAATCCTGAGTCTGCCGTGGTGAGGACAACGCCTGGACCTGCTCGGACTAATCTAGTTAATCGCACTTCCAGCGTCTTTCTCCCACTTCCCTGCCACGTGGCAAAGGGGTTTAGCGCGGATGGCAACATTCTATGGACGCGTTGTGTGCTTGCGCAATCTTGCATCATCCCATTCTCCGCGACAAAGACACCATCATCTGCGGTCATTTCGTTAGTATGCGGATCTTGGTGCCTGTTAAACGAAGGCCATATAGATATCGAGTCTCGACGCCATGTTGTGTCCTCTGCTTCGACGCCCGCCATTAGGTCGCCTTGCCTCTGACGACCTCAGGAATTCGCAGCCATGTCCGACGAAAAGTACGCATCCTCCGCGGGGAGCAAGTCAGTAGATGCGCACGACGAAGCAGGGATGACGCTGGACCAGTATGACCCCGCTGTGGTCCAGAGGACGTGGAGGAAGGTTGATCTTCACCTGATGCCTGTCGCGGTCATCCTATATCTATCTGCGTATATAGACAGGTGCGCAGTACTCTTGATTGATGTTATGTTCAGGCCCAACTAACTTCATTCCAGGGCGAATATCGGTAACGCGAAGGTCCTCGGGTTGGCCAAGGGCCTCAATCTCACCGATGGTCAGTATAACTGGGCCCTCTCAATATTCTTCATCGGATATGTCATTTTCGAGACTCCGTCAAACATCCTATTGAAGCGGTGGAGCCCAAGATATTACCTTCCGGCGTTGACGGTAAGTCATAGCCAACTTAGTGTGCTTTACGTGAAGCTCACTTGGTACAGGTCCTATGGGGTCTTGTTTGCGCCCTGACAGCAGTAGTCACCTCTTCAGGTGGACTACTTGCTGCAAGATTCTTCCTTGGATTTATTGAGGCTGGGTTCCTTCCGGGTCTTGTCTATTGGCGTATGTACTCGTCCTCCGTCTCATCAGAAAGTCTTACGACGTATGCCATAAATTATAGTCAGTTGCTGGTATCCACGCCCGATGCAAGGCCGGCGCTTTGCGGTCCTCTATTCGACCGTATCTCTGACGGGCGCGTTCGGTGGGCTTCTCGCGACGGGCATCCACGCGCTCGATGGGACGCACGGAATCGCCGGCTGGAGGTACACCTTTCGTGTCCTGCCCCCATAATTTCCCTCATCACGAGTTTAGGTGGATCTTCATTGTGGAGGGCTGCATCACCGCCGGCCTCGGCCTGCTCGCCTTCCTGGTTATGACGTCGTACCCTACCACAGCTTCCTTCCTCAACGAGACCGAGAAGCGGATCATCGCGCTCTCGAACGCGGCCGACCGCGCGCAGCAGGAGCACGAGGCCGAGGGCTTCTCGTCGGTGCAGATCCGCTCCGCGTTCACGGACTGGCGCGTGTACCTCTGGAGTGTGGTGTTCATCACGACGTACATCCCCGTGTATAGTGTCATCCTCTCGCTGCCGTCGGTCGTCACGGGCCTCGGTTATGAGGGCACCCGGGCGACGCTCATGGCGTGCCCGCCGTACGGCTTCGGATTTGTGATTGTGTTGATTGCGGGCTGGACGGCGGACCGATATGGGAAGCTGTTCTGGCATTACGTGCTGGGTGCTGTAGTAACGATGGGTGCGCTTATCGTGCTCATGGCCGCCGAAAACCTTGTCGCGCGCTACGTGATGTTCTTCCTGGTCATGTTTATGTACGTCACGCGATGCTCTCACCCAGCACCGGATAGAAACTTACCTGCACCATGTCTCTAGGTTCATCCCGATTTCAACATGCTGGACGTGGCTATCGAGCAACGTCGCGGGGTCCAATAAGCGCGCTGCGGCAACCGGTATCGTGTTCTCAATAGGGAACATCGGCGGGGCGGTCTCTGGTCAAATATACCGTGCGGAGTGGGCACCACGGTATGTCCAGGGGCACGCAATCAACCTGGGCTGCTACGTGCTCGCACTGCTCTCGGGCGCCGCACTATGGTACAGCTATAAGTACGACAATGCTCAGAGGGATCGCGAGCATGGCGCGAAGAAGCATGCAGACCTCATCGGTGAGGACCTGGGAGACCTGGGAGATAGGTGAGTTCGAATTATGACTTGTAAAAGTGCCGTGACTTAACCTCCGTTTTAGGCACCCAAGCTTCCGGTACTATGTATGAGACGACGAAAATTTGCCCAGGATTGTATACCCGATGGATGTCTAGGACGGTCCAACCATAGAATAGAACACCGGTTAGATGTACGACTAGTAAAATGATAACTCAAAGCCTCCGCCACTCGGAGGTCTGCCCGTCAGGACGTCGTGACTCAATGAGTTCCTGCCTCGTCGTCATATCTTGGTGTGTTTTTGGGAATATCATCTCGCTGTCACCGGCGCGGGGTCAGCGTTCGGCACGGTACATTTCTGATCTGATTCTGATACATCGTAGCAGCCCAAGAATATTCTGTTTTTGTCAAGTGGAAGCCTCAATTACGCAACTAACGGATGACGATCGTGATTCCGATATGATGCAAAGCGAAGCCGCAGACACTCGTCAGAGGGTTCGAGATGTATGCCTCGGTGCATTGGCTGTTTCGATCCACCTACACCGATGGCGAGGGGTCTGTTACTACGACTTCAGCAACCTCTCCGTCCTAACTCAATGCGATCAGCAAGTGTCTTATATCTGCCGATTAGAGGATTACCTGGTTATCTTCATTTGTGCCGTCCTGCAAAACTTGCTCGCCTTCCCAGGGCTCCTCGGCGTCACCAATATTGGACCCGTGAATGAGAGATTCACCCATATTCCCTATTAACGAACCAAACCTGATGCTCGCTGAGCCGTGAGACCGTGCTTGTTCGGGTTCTCCATTGCGCACGAAGGAGGGACACGACATCTCACTGCTGTTCTCGGACCCGTATTGGAGTTGGCGCAGATTGAGAAGGAAGTGAGTGATGATGATCGAAGAGAGGCTGAGATGTTTGTAGTGAGACACAGGTGAGGTAGCGGCAGAAATAAGTTACTAACGATGTCAAGAATCTGGCGGCCCATATGAATGTCTGCGACCCGCTGTCAGGTAAGGTTCTCGTGGACATAGCGTAAATGACGCACATGCGTCAGGATCCCCACGATGCTGAGTACATTCAGGGACAGCAAACATCTGCGCAAGGGTCAGCTCACAAGACAGCATTGGTAACAGTACTCACAGGAAGTACAACGCACCTAGGGTGCTCCGTTATCATTGTAATAGGAGGGTAAGACGTATTGCGCACCATCGCGAAACAACATCGTCATCAAAGGTGTCTTGATGTTGTGCTCCCGGGCCATTTTTGTGGTCTTCCATGTGCTTGACCAAGTCACGAATAAAATAATTATGTCTGACCTTATGATGCACTCTCGTAGCAATCTCCACTTGTTCTCGTGTAAGTACAGAGATTTCCAGTAATGACGAAATGACTCGACGTACATTTATATCCAGGGCAATCGGCGAGATTTGACATTTTACGCCTGAGGAGTTATTGTACCCACAGCTAGAGTTTCAGGATGAAAAAATTAGGCGAGAACATTAACGATCATCAAAGCAATTGTGGATCACCGATTTAGGCGAAAGAGAAGTATAGTGTTGGTCAACTTGCGCCCCCATATTAGTTCCATATCCCTCGGGATTGTGATGAGATGGTCGTATATGATGAAAGCTGTGGGTCTGTATGTCAGTCACAATGAAAGCAGGGTGCTCATACCACTCAGAAACATACAAGTCGTAGCAAGTACGCAGTAGTCATCAACAACCCTAGGCCACATGTCATATTACAATAACTTGTTGTGTGCACTGATAGCACTCACATAGATTTGATGAGACTGAGAAGTAGATTCTCTGGTTGAAGTTGGCTGAGCGACATTGTCGAATGTGAAACGGAAAGCGTTGTGAACTCTGACTGTATCGAAGAAACTCCGGCGGGCGTATTTATAACTCGACACTCTGAGTGATGACTCAATGCATCTGGTCAAAATCCGATTATCCATCACTAGATTACTCGAATTCTCAGTAATTCGATGCGAGTGAGCGCATTCCCCTTCGTATTCTTCGAGCTGAGAACCTTCAAAGGATGAGACCATCCTGTATAGATTTAACGAGCAAATCGATGCGGATGATCCTGAGAAACCGACACAGCGCAATGACTTCAGGCCAGAGCTGGTCCCAAGCAGTGACCTCGCCTCGCTTGAGTCAAGCTCGCACTGTAAATGCTTCTAGAGTCCCCAGCAATGTAGCCACAAACAGGAATAGAGCGAGATTCTGCACTTCGTAACAGCATTTAGAGGGAAACAAATGACCTGAGATGGAACTGTGAGGATCAAATCGTGGTATGATGAGGACTCAGCTTCAGAATTTCCCGAGTAAAGCCAGGATCTGACTCTGAATAGCGATGATGATACCTGCTGCCAGAGGCGTGCAATCATGTTCGAGCTATGGTAGAAAATGAGAGTCACTGCCAGCGAGCTGCACCGACTTGAAATCGCATGCCGAATCGAGGCAATGAACGGCCGACTATGACAGTGGCGCCATTTTATCATACTACCTGCACATGGATCACGTATTACCTGTATAACATATGGCACGCGCTTTGGCGATACGGGACACAGATAAGTGGCGAATCTAGTTCATCTCAGAGAAGCGATGTATACCATGCTGTTGATCGAAACTTACGTACCACGCACTCTCAGGATACTCTCAGTTCGCCGCCGTGCGTTGAGAGCTCATCCAATATTCGCCATGATTGTGTATTGAGAATGGTAGTCTTAATTGACGTAGGAACTTTGCGTGTAACTGACTAGACCGAGGGCTCACTTAGATTCCTCTTCTTTGGAACGCTGTGGCCTGGGCGCAGAAAACTTGGTAAGCCCACACGGGGCCGCTGGTTATGTGAGGATTAAAACCCGCAGTGAGCAGTCGTTTGAAGTCAACAGAAGTGAAAAATGCTGTTACGCAGTGACTACCGCACCGAGACGCAGTTCGTGTGGGACTCGAGGCATATTTTCCGTACGCACGTCCGAATTCGAAGAGCCTAGTCCCCACAACGCCCATGCAACCTCAAGCTCGCTACGCTTTCAAAATCGAGAACTGGTATACTTGGTGGACTAATGGTATCTGGAGGTCAGTATTACATGTTTCTACATATGTACCACAACGCGGTCACAACGACTGTCAGGATCGTTCAGGCGTATCAGATTCGTCAAGATGAGGGTCAGATTGATCTACCTCAATGTTTATCTAGTTTGCCAGGCCCACTTTCCTCTCGACCCGCTCAAGCTTCTCCACAAGCGTGTCCACCCCGTTCTCCGCCCGTGCCACGCCCGCACCCGCATTGCCCAGCTTATCCACGCGATGGCCCGCAATCTCTCGCGTCCAGCCGCGGCCTCCCGCACGCACGTGCTCCGCTACAACCTTGCACACGCCCTCGAGCGATGTGCAGCCACGATACCCGAGCCCACCCTGCGCAGGCGGGAGCCGTGCGCGCGAGTCGTCAAAGACGAGGTGCACCTGTGTCAGCGCGAACATGGATGGCTGCAGGAAGACGACGTCCCCGCCAAGCGCCGGAATGACGCGCGCGAGCGCTGGGAGCGCGGCAGTGAGGAAGTGCCGCGCGAGGTGGTACGCCTCGAAGACGTGCGCGAGCGCGAGCATCGCCGTGGGCGAGAGATGCCCGAAAGTCGTCGCACCGTGCGTCAACTCCGTCAGTGCGCGCCCGATATCGCCGTACGTCGGCGGCGCGCCGCGGTCTGCGACGCAGAATGCCTGCCCGCCGATGTCCGGGTGCCCGCTCGTGCGATCAATCAGCCGCGCCTCGTAGCAGAGGTGCGCGAGCGAGCAGTTCTCGACGTGGATGAAGGACTGCAGGATGCTGCCGATCCAGGTCTGGTTCGCGCGCCGCGTGAGATACATCCCGACGAGCAGATCCCCGCCCGGGCCGTAGACGCCGTTGCCTGGCCGGATGCAGCCCGTGCGTATCTCGCCCTTGTCGGAACGCGACCTGTCCGCTTTGCGTACGAGCGTCTCGGCTTTGCGTTTCGAAACCGCGTAGTTGGAGAAGAAGTGCTCGTGCCGGGTTGGGACTCCCGCATCGTCGTCGTTGATAACTTGCGTGAACAATTTCGGTTCCTTCTCCCATGGCCATAACCAGAAGCGCGAGCGGCGCACGGATATCGAGCCTGAAGAAGTGTATACGAATGCATCTGCCCCTGCGGACCGCGCTGCATCTAGCACGTTCTGTGTACCGTGCACGTTGACCTTATCGGAGAGCGGCTGTAGAGCGGGGTGACGCTCAAAGAACCGGATAGTGGCAGCAGTGTGGAACACCGTCAACGCCGGGTTGGGGTCGGTGTAATCTGCTTCTGATGACGGCCAGGGCTTGTCAAACGCAGCCTGGACTGCGTCCATATCCGTCACATTAACAGCTACGAAATCCACGTTGCACACACGACCTTCCGTCATGTCTCTGCGCGACGGACGCCGTATGTCCAGCACGCGAATTCGCCGTGGGTCTTCTCCGCGCTCCAAGAGGTGCAACACAATCCAACCGCCGAGAAAACCTGCCTGGATACACGAATGATGGTCACGATGGTGTCCCCAGTTGTAGCTCAGATGGCGGGCGAGTGGAAGTGCTACTCACCCCGCCGACAACTATGTATCTCCGCCCTGTCTTCGGTGGCAGTTCATCGCGCAAAAAGGGAGTGGGCGAATCCAAGATGGATTCATATGTACTCTTCATCATCCGGGGTGACCACCGCTCCTTCGCGAACGCTGCAGCTTCCGGTGGAAGCCTGCAGAGCTTCGCATCGTTTGATCGCACATAGAGATATAGTACTAGAGGTATCGCCGCAAGCACAAGCCAGAATAAGCCTTCCATGTGTAGTGAGAGGGTGTGTACTGAAAATGAAATCGAATGGGCCGATTAGATGATCCCACTTCAGGATTGCGGTGAACGACAGATGCACTAGTATATACTAGTGTCTAGATGGCGATCAGACGGTGGTCATGCAAATTTACCGTGACATTGAGGTACTGCAGGCTGGTTGCAAACAAGCTAGATGAGATCTCCTCAAGATGACAGAGGGGAAGTTCATGCTGTTGCATGCCTGTCATGAGCAAGGAATCTTTTCGGGTGTATATACAGCCTTGTCGGCGCTTGAACTTTGCTCTGGTGTGCTGCTTAAGTTGAAGCTCCGCACGATTCTCCGCACTAGACACTACCGGCGGAGGAATGTCGGGGCCTGGTCTGCCTCCACTCGAGCCTCGAGACAGTGCTGTTTTCCAAACTTCCTCTGCCTACTTCTTGCACACTGGCCCGTAGGAGCAGGTGATATCCTGTACGATACGTTGTCAGCCTCGCGGTGATCGTGGTTGGCAAGATGACGATGCAGTCAGAATCGCATCGATTTTATCACTGATTCGGCCGTCTATCATGCGCCAGTAGTTCCTTGACCCGAATCCTCCTGGGTCTTGTGAAAAAAGACATCTAACCGATTTCAAGAATACAATGGGTGTCGTCAGAGCCCATATCAGCCCCTGAAAGCCATATAAGATTCGGAGAATCGAGGTACAGTCAGCTTGAGGTTGAATACTGTTGCTGGTCTCTGCACAGTTTGTCGAAGAACATGAGAAAAGCGTCTCGTGTGCATCGATAGTTTGCCTTGCATGCTTCGAGTGACTAGGAAGAGGAGGAACGTGGATAAAGCCCTGGAGGGTCTCAAGGTCAGTGAACACCTTAAACCGAGTTGTTACGACGCGATCACGTGATATAGGCGACGGCAAGTTCGCCCCTAACAGCCGAACTATCACGCTACTGAAATCAAAATCTTCCAATGTTGAGTTGGCGACGTGCCTGAGCAATTCCAAGCCATTCGCAACCTGCTGTCACGCTCGAGATATCTAGCAGGCACTGCCATCGTTCAAACATCACGCGAATCCTGTGCGTCATCTGGAGAGTGAGCTAGTGACTTCTCGCTCATTCCTAAACGGTATTTCTTCTCCGACAAGATTGTCCCCGACGACAAAAACCGCTATTGCCTACAAGGTATTCTTGGATCCTCGTGACTTGCTTCAGGACAACTCCAGTCACCTCGTTGTGCACACGTGTATTCTCCCAACCTTTAGGCTGCACTTCATCCTGATGCAACACTAACCACAACACTCTTCCAGATCCTCAAGATGCCGGAAAACAAACCCATCATATTAATCATCTCCGTCAGTAAGCTACAGCTTGACAGGATCAATGCTCACCTCCTTTCGGCTCTCAAAGCGAGGGCGAACCTCGAAGAGGTCTCAACCGCGAAAGTAGCTATGGAGAAGCTGTCGTGCACTCCTCCACCCAATGCCGTATTAGTTACCGACGCCGCCGTCACCCAACGCAAGCACCACCAGGTGCTAGATCGCCTTGCGTTGTACGCCAAATCCGGAGGCATTGTCGTATTTGCCTGTCAGTTCAGCTCCTTCGTTCGACCTCTTGACATGGGAGCCATGTTCAAATCCACGTGGAAGCTCTCCTGGACGTCGGGCTAATATTCTCGGGAGTAATTCTGCCTGAATAATTCGGCGAAAGGCTTGAATCTCCAGTCTCTTCCTGCTGAGTACAGCATGAAGGCGCTCCAGCTGAACGGGGTCTCTCGGGAGCATGCTGTATATGTCGACTCCGAACCCGACAAAAACGTGCTGGATTCAGTTCCCGCTGCATATGCGCCATTCGGAAGCGGATATGTTGGTTACGTTGGCGATGAACTCCGAGACGGGAACGACCAACGTTGTTCTAGCCATGTGTTTCACCCAAAACCGATCATCGGCTTCGTCCTCGGTGAGTGTAGATCTTGCGGGAATGTGTGGCATGTGTATATTGATATGCATCTTTGGACCAGACGTCACAGAGTGCTTTGCAGCCAGGTGGCTCCAAACCGGCCATTCTTATGGTTTCCTTGCAGAAGGTCGACTGGCTCGACTCTGGTTACTCCCAGCTGTACTCCGGTCTCAGAAAGAACGCGATAGTGAGCGAGATTCTGACCGTTCGTGCGGCAAAGCGCGCAATGGCCTCCTCGAAGCCTTCCGCGATCCTTGTGACAGACAGCACAATCTCTAAACCCGCATATAGCGACTTCCTGAAGGAGCTAGTCGCATACACGCGTGCCGGTGGACGTGTCATCCTAGGAGCGCAGTTCAGTAGCTATTTTCAGCCCGACCAAGGGCCACGTTTCTTCTCGCAGTGGGGAATGCCAACATGGGACATAGGTTCCTACCACCACACTGTGTTCGCACTCAACCCTGCCGGCATCCCGCCCCCGCTCGACCCCGCTACGCTCTTCCCCGAGTACAGCATAAAGGCTGTCCTCATCAGGGGCGCGCCGCGTGATGCTGCCGTGTACCTCCCGTCGCCGAGTTCGCGTGTTCAGTCGAACGTATTCCCCAACGTGAAGGTCACAGGCGCGCAACTGGAGGAGAGCCCGGCACTCTGGGCCCGCGTCGGCGACGGGTTTCTTGGTTACATCGGGGATGTCAACGGCGAGCAGGCCAGCATCCGGCTAATGATCGAGATGTGCGGCGTGAAGATCAAGTCGGAGACCTTGGGCCGAGGGAGCATATGGCGGGCATCAGCGTCGCGGCAGACGGGAAGATGGAGGCTAATTTGGAGACACATCCGGAAGAGCCGCTTTTGAGTAGTGTACGACCTAGGGAGGCTGAAGTCGCTGAGCGTGCGGCTCGCCGAGCGGCGAGTAGCAAGGCGAGACTTGCTGAAGCTGAGAAGCTGAAGGAAGAGGTCAGAAGTGTCTAACTCTGCACTTGGTGCTCTACTGAACTAAACCTTTCAGGGCAACAAATTGTTCATACGCGAGAAATGGGGCGAAGCTGCTGAATGCTACCGAAAAGCTGCGCTCGCATACAAGCCGATGCCAGTCTATCTGACGGATCTCGCCGCGGCGCTGCTCAAACTCGAACAGTAAGCTTCATGATGCTCTTACACTTCCATTGGTCAACGTTACATTCATGTGCATACCAGTTGGGACCTAGCTGAACAAGCGGCGAGTAGAGCTTTGAAGTACGAGCCTAAGAACATCAAGGCCCGGTTCAGAAGGGCTTTGGCGCGGAAGGGACAGGGCGAATATCTCGATGCTATCAAGGGTTAGTCGGATACCGTATCTGCGATATATGCTGACTGCTGACTCACTCCCTGTTAAGACCTGCGTTGCGTCTTGCAGCTCGATCCATCTTTGGCAGCGGCACAGAGGGAATTAAATGTCACCCTCACACTCTACGTAGGCCCCGTGCCTAATGATAGTAGAGGAGAAAATCCGGCCGCAGATGGTTCTGTAAAGTCGGACAACATGACTGAATCGGATTCAGAAGACTACAAACACAAGGGTAATGGCATCCCCTGCCATTTCTACAACCATGAAGGATGCGACAAGGGCTTCGCTTGTCCATACAGACACGCGCCTGACACAAAGAGCTTCCGGGATGATCTGTAAGGCTCTTGCATCCTGTGTATTTTGAACAAACAACTGATGATTGCTGGCTATATCAGCGGTCGCAATGTTCCATCTATTCGACAGGTGCAAGTATGGTGACAAATGCCTGTATGCTCACGACAAGACGTACCTCCGTCTGGCCGGGAGGTGGGAGAAGGAAGTGTTCGTCAAGATGATGCAAAATGAATTTGACCGCTGCGAAACACTGGGCATCAGTCCGTACCGCTTCTTCCGCCGGTGGATGGAGTCTTGACGCCGCGATCGGTGGGCAAAGGCGAGCTACGATCGAGAGCTGGAGCGCGCATTCGAAAAGAAGATGATGCTATACGACCTTGGAATCGAAGAGCCGAGTGTGAGCGATATCGAAGGCCATGGGGATAGTGTTTCGTCTTTCGACAGCTTCGACCAGAGGTTCGACGAAAGCTATGGAAGTCACGAGACGAGCTATGATCACAGCCACGACGATGAAGAGGAGAAGGATTATCACCCAATTTACGATGACTATGAGGACAGTGACTCTGAATCCGGTGCTTAGCCCGTCTGCCCACGTCGAACGGACTCATAGGTTGGCAGCTCTTGACTGCATGTCCACGCACCGATTCGTGTTCCTCTCGAAGGTTGTACTTGATAGTGATTGCGCGTGTTTTCGGCTCTGCTATGCACATGAGGATTTTCGATTGTATATTGGTCCATGATTATACATCTTCAGTTTTGTAGGACTCGGAGGACTTGAGACCTTTTCACGCAAGACTGTGCAGTTTCTGACATGCCTTGATAACCTGGCACAGCGATGTAAGAGACTCACGAGATATACACTAAAGAGTCTGCGATATAGTGTGGATTACAAAGGCGCGGTACCCGTGGACTTCGGAACCGTGTTGGCCTGAAGTTCGAACATGAAGGATAATTTATAGCCTTATACACAGGTGTGTTGTGATCAATAAACAGTCTTTTTCACGTTTGCATGCAATTCCAGAATCTGGACTCGTCCATAGTTCTCTGTCACATCCGTAGATTATCGTAGTATTTATTATGATAGGCATTCGTCCACAATAAGGTCAATCGGGATATATGCTATCATGAAATAGATCAAGACGTCGTTGAAAGGAAATCCATATCTACCTGCTTCTCCTACGTCGCACTGTACGTTCAGCAGAACGTGATGTGAATCTACAAATGATATCAGTTCAGCTCCAAGTTCAGAGCCAAGGCAGATCTCTTACCCCAGCATCCTCGCCGACACACTGGAGGGGCTTGCCGTTGGTCGGGTCGGTGAACGCATTCGGGCACTTGCCCAAAGACGGGCAGTTATCGCTTACGCCGTTGCATGTCCCGCCCCCGGTGTACCTGAACGACATGGGGTACGTGCTAGGGACACGGTCGTCAGTTACCTAATCGCGTCCCAGCAAATAGCTGGCTTACAACTGATGGTTCCCGTTCACTGGCTGCGCCTCGAGCGTGAAGTCGGCAGCGTTCTGATTCGGAGCGTCGTTCCGGAGCGTGAATTCAACGGCGCCGCAGTTCACACCTGAGCTCTGGCAGTTGGCCCCTTTAAAGCCGTCGAGCCAGGCAATACCACCGAGGAGCTGGCGCTGGACGGTCTTAGGGCCTTGGAAGCTGGAATCACTTTCGTCAAGGAAGACGGGGTTGCCGGAGCCGCAGTTGTTGGTCATCTGCAGTATCATGGCAGATAAAATAAGACGTGAGCATAGTCTCGGATTTAGGGTAAGAATAATTGGCCGACGTACGGTGACTACGTGAGATTCTGCAAGAGCATATCCGATGAAGGCAGCGAGGACGGTGGAGATGGAAATGGCAAACATGATGCAAATAGTTGAACTCTAAGTCCGAGTATTGTAATGCTTGAGAGATGGGGTAGCAAGTTGCTGCTAAAGTACAGCCGCGTTTGGTAGGCAGTAGACAGCGACAAGCCAAGTAGAGGAGAAAATGTGTAATATACGAAGCAGAGATGCTGGCGGTTCAAAGGAAAGAGAGATTGGCTCACCCGCAGGGTTCTCATACTCCAGTCATGGCTGACCAATATGCGACTGACAGCTCGAGTGCTGACAGCCTTGATCGTAACGTCTGTCGTGTTTCTCTGGATATTACTGGATGGTTCCCTCAAGCTCCATGTCGCGCGTCCTACCATTTTGTTTCTACCCACTAATAACATCGACGTACGGTAGGAGGCACGGGGGTGGCCATGTGAAGCTTCGAGCCAGCTTCCGCTCGTCAGCATTGCAATTCATCACAATTGTCAGTGCTTACAAACCCGGAATTCTGAAGACATCACTCCCAAGTTTGCTATGACAATTTGTGATGTATAAAGCCTATGAATGCGCCACGAAATGTATCGTTGAGGAGAATTCCAAGTCATGCACAGAGTCCATCATATATAATGTTCACATTGATTTCGGCATTTGTTGGACGTGTAAAGAGCAATTTCTGGTGCAATAAATCCTGCATGATGTTGTCAGCATCGTGAACAACTGTTGAACAGAGTTGGTACTTGCGAGGAGCCCACTCAGGGTCGAACGCGTTCAACCGCACTACGAGCGCCAAAGCTGAGACGCATCGGTCACGTGGCGAGTCCCTGTTATTGCACGAGAATTTCGCGTGCAGCGGCGACGACCACCTTAAGTCACGAAGTTCTCACCTGTCGACCTTGTCAATTACTGCCAGCAGAATCAGCGCACGGAATACTACACATGGCGGCACACAGAGCATATCCGGATATTTATCGTTCTCATGGAATGTATCGACCATGGAACTACTTCTTTGACCTGCAAGGACCACCACCCCGGGCCTTATGTACACCTGTTGCATCTCGTCCAGCCTGTATCCAAATGCTAGATGTGCACAAACTCTTGTCCCCTTGCCTAGTCCATGCTCGCCATCTCCACGACTGAACTGCAACTACCAGAATGCCCTCACTCCCAAAAGGCCAGTCTGAGTTGAGTTCGTCTCTCACCACTCAGATGCACCATATCATCCAAGTATACCTGGCACTCTCGATAGCTCAGCCGGCGTATATACCTCACTTCTGTCCACATACTGGTCGAGGCCGAAGTCGGCAGCGTATCCAGTGGCAATGGCGATACGCAGGCCCCAGGTCTCATGCCGCTGTGTCCATACTGCGCATATATTGCCGGATACGTACGGCCCTTCGGTGATCTGCTATCTCCGACCTATCCTTGCGGATCTTTCTTTATTGCTATCTCCTCTCTTCTGCTAGGACCGATGCTGGATTCCTGACGTGTTTTGCGTCCTTCCTGACTGCGCTCCCGCGATCCTGTGCGCTGCTATTCCAGCCTGAATACCGGTTCTTTCCGCGCATACCCGTTGGTCTATTCGGTGCTCCTCGTGTGAACGAGTCGTTCGTGGTTACTCGGTGGAGTGGTCGGCTCGGCATGAGGCCAATGTATGGTGAGGTCGCAAATAGTCGTGTGACGACGTCAAACTGATTCCAAACTACAAAGTGTTGGAAACCATGTTGAGCGTGATGTACCGGGTCTCTTCATGAGTTACTTGTTCGTCATTACGCCAGATAAGATACAGTACTGGGACAGGTAGTCTGATGGTTTAGTACTCGCAAGCCCACTCAGCAGAGCCGGAAGTCCCCCAACTCCCATGCTGTCACGAAATCCAAACAATACTGCTCGAGCCGTGCTTTCTACTAGTGATCCGCTCGCGATCGTGCAGCGGAAGTATTCTATATAGAGGAACGCCGGCCACGTGCCGATTCAACATGCAATTTTGGGGCCTTTTCGGGGGATAGTGACTGCCGTCCAAGCCTGCTTTCATTCGTTTCATATTCTCTTTGACCACTCAACCTCGTTGACTTCAGGGACCATGGATAGAGATCGCTCACTCAACTTGAGCATAGCCGACTTAAGCTTAGCAGACCTACCTCCTCTTTCAAGCGCCCATGAGCAAATCACAGATGCAACGGTACGCGGCAACTTTTGTCATTTGGAGCAAGAAGGCTCATCTTACGTAGGACGCTAAAAGCCGTCGCAGCAAAAAGAGGATGCGTCAGAAAGCTAACCAAACGCAGAAAGCACAAAATCCGGCGCGGCCTACTGTCATGCTTCTGGCGCTCAGTGACTGGCCTATTCTTCGAGCATGTATTCGCAACTGCTATCCGTTCTCAGGGATAACGCGGATTTGACAATATTCCACAACAAATTATTAGCTATGGATGCGCTAACAAGATCCTCCCGCCCATCTACCGTCCTCGTCATCGAAAGCACTATAACCTCCCCGCAGCACACCGATATCGCTTGTCAATTGATGGTATACGCACAGGAGGGCGGGCGTGTCATGCTCTGTGGCCAGTTCGCAGGGAATTTTGACTACAGAGACGGGCCCGCGTTCTGGCGGCGGTGGGGCGTGCCCTGGCAACTCGGGAGTTACCACTACACTTCGCTCATCCTACGACCCACTGGCACACCCGCGGGGCTCGATGCGCATGCGCTCGACCCGTCCTGTGAGCTCAAGGCGACGTTCATCCGTGGGGCAGCGCCCCGCGACATCGTATATGTGATCAGCCTCACGGCGCCTCTGCCGCCGCACCTTGCGCAGCAGCCGACTGTCGCGCGGCTCGAGTCCCCGGCGGTCTGGACACCCATCGGGCAGGGATTCCTGGGCTTCTGTGGTGCAGCGAACACCGAGGTGGCGAGCACCAAACTATTGATCGAGATGTGCGGTGTCAAGGCTGCGCCTGTGGACTTTGAGGGAGAGGATGGCCAGAGGATGGTTGGCGTCGAGATTGGGCCATTCGCGCGCTATGTGACCCCGATCTACGAGCCTGCGGCTGCGAAAAACGCAAGCGAGAGGGGGAAAATGCCCGCCCGGTCTGGTGTGCAGGCTCAGACGCCAGCTGGGGCGCGGGCGGTGGCGAGGGGAAACACGTCGCAGAAAAAGAGGAGTGTGGGAGAAGGCCTGAAGAACGACGTTCGTGACTTCACACCATGATTCATGCGCTCTATCTGCTGATAGCTTATGCAGGGTAATAATTTGTTCAAGCGCGGTGAATATGCCCTTGCGGCGCAGCTGTACCGCGAGGCTGCGCGACAACACGCACCGAAGCCGGTGTATCTGACGAATCTAGCGGTGGCGCTGTTAAAGATTAAGCGGTCGGTCTTTGCACTTTGCTTACACAGACGGGCAAATGCTGACAGATCCAGTCAGATGGGAAGCGGCGGAGAGCGCTGCTGACCGAGCACTGCGAGGGGACCCGGCCAATCTCAAGGCGCGGTACCGGCGCGGCCTTGCACGGAGAGGGCAGAAGAAGTACCTGGATGCGATTAGAGGTATGTAGGCGTGCTCAGCAGCGTCCATCACTTCACACTGTCTTATGCCATATACAGACTTCCGCTGCATGCTGGATCACGAGCCGACATCCGAGGACGCGCAGCGGGAGCTCGATGCGACCCTGCCACTGCTATCTGGCCAGGCGGAAGAAGAAGATTATGACGACCCGCCATATGACGACTCGTGCGCGTGGGAGGTCTTGACGCAGTCGGACACGGAGGATTCTAGGCACACGGCGTCGAGCAACAAGCCGTGCCAGGCCTACAACCGCGCAGGGTGCTCGCGTGCGACGGCATGTCTATATGTGCACGCCCCGGACTAGCGCAGCACGCGCGACGCAGCGTGAGTGGCTGGCAGCACATCCTTGGCTACTCAAAGCTGATGTAGGTTTGGAACATGCGTTCAGCGGCAAGAATGTCTGTTTGTGGTGGCTTCTGGGCGACTGCGTCTGGGACGACTTCTACCCAGGCGGGTGCCTGTACGCGCACGACGATACGCACTTGCCCAGCCCGTGGTGGAGCAAGGAGTACCGCCTGAAGGGGATCAAGGACCACTTTGCGGAGTTCAACCCGTACAAGCAAGTCGAAGAGATCGACCAGATGTTCTGGAAAAATTTTATGATGAGCTGGCGGGCCGATCTATGGGAAGAGGACCAGTGGCCGCTTCCCTCGAACACAGGCGCGCCGAGTATGCCAGCTGGTTACGCGGGCGATGCGCTTGTGCAGCATGACCAATCTGCGGACAGGGCGAGCGACGAAAATGCTGTGGAGAGCACCGCCCTAGACATGTTGGAAGCTCAAGCAAGCGGGTTCGTGCAAAGATACGAGGCAGCGATACGCGGATACGCAGAACAAAAGTAGTGCCTGGTATGTTGTTAAAACATCTTCAATTCTTGTAGTCTGCGTTTACTGATTTCACTCGTAGATGCTGTATCAGACCCCGATTATTGCAGCTCTCCTTCGGGATTGACAATGGGTCCATTGTACGGCAGACTGCTATTGCCCTTCTGCTGTCCAATTTCCTACCAAGATTCATTGGGTCCATCTCCGTGCATTAATTTTCGCCATGCATTGGTCCAGGATATGTTTTGACTTTCATATTGGGCCTGTCCGACGACTTGTAGCGCTATATAGATACCACACCCATTCCCTGTAATGTTATGTGACATGTATTTTTGGTCTCATTCCCCTCCGCAGTTTGCTGACAGCCACAACGGTCGAATCACAGCTTTTATTGTTACCTCGGCTTTTGGCCCGAGTTGACGAAGGGCACGTTTGCCAACTAGTCGAATGCAGAGGAGTCAGCCACGGTGAGTTGGCTCTGGAGGCACAAGGACCATAGAGACATTGAGGCTCGAACTGCTAGATTGATTTCAGACGCGCTTATGCTACAGAATTCTCGGGACGGTATAGTCAAAGAGCAACATTGAACGCAGTATCTAGATTGGCTTGGAATCACCATTCTGCTGTCCGTCATTTGACCTCCTCGCTTCTCGCATCTCGTCTTTGCGATATGACACTGTATACTTCCTCCCAACCAGTTGCCGGAGGATTCAGAGCCCGGTAAAACCACAATTCTCTCTGCACGTCCAAGTTGGGAAACACCGTATCCAAAAACGTACCAAGTGCAACAGGATCAGTTATACGATTGTTACCACCGACAAATCTGAGCTCGCGTAGAGCGCATGGTGTCGTCGAGTTGAGGCGGTCGCCCATGTCCACAGGAAGGCGGAGGTCCGCAACAGGGAGGTGTAGTTTCGTGAGATTGGGACAGTGCCGCGCACAGTGCAACAATACATCGCTTGCCATATGAAGGTTGGTAAGGCCATCGACAACGATGGAAGTGGCGTTAGGCCACGCTTTGGCCATTTCCCAAACGTCCTTTTCCGTGAAGTCCCAGTCACCGCCGGCGAAGTTCGGCCATATCCCCAACTCGAACTTCTGCAAGCCGGGTATGCACCACAGCTGTCCATACACTTCCCTGAACGATGCAGCATGCCTTCCATCATCATCAGATTCCAAACCATGCTCGATCTCCACGATACGTAGGGAGGCGCTCCACAGTTTGGACCAGTGTGCAACGCACTTCTTCCACTGTCTTAAATCGACAAAAGGTCCCAATCTAAGGTGCAGGTGTTGGAGGGAGGTCGTGCAAAGGCGATCAATAAAGGTCGGTGTATAAGAGCACCGATCAGCAATATAGAGCGTTTTGAGAGAATGGGACCCGTTATACGCTTGTTCCAACTCCGGATATCGATCAGTGAACGCAACATGGAGTTCGGTGAGGCAATGCATCTTGGACAGGAGAGGCAGGCCGAGCATCAGATCAGGAAGGTGATGACTTTGGAAGCAGCGAAGCCGTGGACACCACTCGAGCATCGGCATCAGAGGAATGATTTGAGTCCACGAACTGAGGATTTGAGATAGAAATGGCTGATGAAATCCGCCTGGAGGGAAGGTACTGACAATCTGGATCGTGAATCGCTCGAGATTGGGTAGGATAGCACCCAGGCCTTCAAAGAACGCGTTTCGCTGTTGTACCTCGAGAGGTGGGAGAGGAAATTTCCCCTCAACGAAGAATCTCATCGTTTTAGCTGGATGGCAGAGATGCACCAAGGGAGGCGCCGCCACGTATGGACCAGTCACGAACCACCAGATCTCAGATAACCTGGGAAGAAGGACACTTTGGGGGAAATGAGCCTGGAATGCGGATAGCAACGCTATGCCTGCGCGTGACCACATCTCAGTACGAATGGTAATCCGCGTGATGCGACGGGCGTATTCATGAAGGCGTGTAATCTTGGCGGCCCATTGAGTCATGACAAGGCAGCTGGTCAGCGTGATACCGGCCTTAGACAACAATATTACTCACCGAAAATTGGTTCATTCCAGACATACCATTTGTCATGTCTGCGTTGACCACCGCGATTAGATCATCTAGACTGGCTTGGGTGCTCCAGAGGATGTCCAGAGCACGTGTAGAGAACGACCGACATGCGCGCGCACAATGGGAAAGAGACTGCCGCAGAAGTCGGGATTCATTCAGTATATGCCTACTAGAAAGGGCCGAATCTAATCTGAACATCTCTTCAGGAATAGGACATCCATGAACGCATTGCGGGTCCAGTAAGTTGAGGATGTGATACACTATGTCATCAACCGCAAGAGCGCGATGCATAACGATAGTGAACGTCCTAGAGGTTCGAGATAAGCAAAGTGAAGAGAAGAAAATGTACTGCAGTAACAGTGGGACAGTGGCCACGAAGAAGGCTGCGCCACGACTCAGGATTTCAAATGATGTGGACCGTATCTGCCTGTTCTCGTTACCATTAGAGGCTGATTGGACGAGCTGGAGCCTGTGAGCCAAAGCGTCTACGAGTCTTCTCACGCGACTGCTAGACATCCATACTTCAAACCAACTCGCTTATACACCAGCCTCGTCCATAAAGGCCCACAGCTTTGGCTATTGTTTCGACTGATTTTTCGACCGTTAGCTCGACTTTGCAGGTGCCAGAAATCATCATCATTACGGCAAACAAGCACTCTCGGCACTGTCAATCCATCCTGCACACTGAAGGACTCGGCCGCACTAACCTTTGTATTCCTCATCCCTTCGCATTCGCATTCGATATCGTTGTTCGTATGTTGAGGCTCTTATACCTGAGACATGAAACAATGGCGGTACTTCGGGAGCACAAGTATTCACAAGGAGCGCAAGGCCGCTAGGTCACTGTGCCCAACTGTCCACGCTCTTGGCCGTTCATTCAAGACTGGATGGTCGGAGCGTTCATCACTACCAGAGGGCAGCGCCGCTTGACCGGAACATGATGTGATGGTGGCGTAAAGTAGACAGTGTTGGGGCCTGTAGTATATGACAAAGGTTAGTATGGAGTGAGTTCGAGGATGCGATGAAAAATTTAAATACGTTGCTCACATATATGTCAGCTGCAGGTGACATCGGCCGGGTGTAGCGTTGAGAGCAGGTAGTGATAGGGTGCCGTCGACATGATGGGGCATTAGACGATGCTGGACAATGAACCCTGCGACGTGAGCTCGCGTAGAGCAGCGCGTTTTATGGGGGGCGATAGTTGGTATTTGGATATCCCATGCTTAGTTCTCGTGGTGTAGCTTGGTAGATGTTGGACGACGATAAACCCAGCAGAGGAGAAAAGGCGCGAGATCGATAGCAGAGACAATGGTGGTTTGAAGGAAAGAGAGCCGGGGTTCCCCTAAGAGTTCCTACACTCGACTGACGGCTTGCCGATCATGCGGCTGACAACCTGACACAATGAACAAAAATACGCACCGTGTTTCTCCGCGAGTGGTCGGTCTGTATCATTCATAATTGTTGATGCAGTTGGTCATGTTGTTTCTGTCCGCTGAGAGCGGCTAGAATCATGGCACTCTTGACATAACAAAGCCTCAGGCAGCGTCCACTCGTCAGCGGTTCGTCGAAGTTGCCAGAGTTGCCAGCCCCGGAATCCAGAGGGATTCATTCACCAAAGTCCAGCAGGACATCTGCCGTGTTCTGAGACAGTGATTGTATTTTATTATCCATGGTCCGAAAGGATTTCAGCTCGGGCACACTGGCACGGTAGGTTTGCAAGGAACATTTGAGCGCGAAAGTCCGAGTCGTCCCTAAAGTTGAGCGGTTCAACCGCGTAACGAGCGCTAACTTTGGAACGCGTCGATCACGTGCTCAGTTTCTGCTGTCGCGTGCAATGCGTAAGCGCGGCAGGGGCTGCAGGGCCAGATTTGCGACGACACCTTGCATCGACTCCGCGACTTTGCCAGCAGACAGCACGCACAAGATGCCGGAACTGGCGACAGACAAAGACTTACTCGGATCGACTCACGTTCTGATGGGACTATTATCCATGTAACTACCGTCATTTGCTCGACCTGCGAGGAATACGGCGTGCCCTACTACTGCACATCTATAGGCTATCATGTCTCGTGCCTAGGCTTTAGAATTCCTCCTTTCAACGAAAATTATATTGTCTAAACGCTGAAGGTGCACAAAGCTTTATTTCTCGTCCGGTCTTCATCCCCTATTCCTTCTCATCAAATCCGTCTTCCGCGGCGGTCTCACACCCAGACGGCCTATCTGAGCTAATTGCGGCTGTCTCTCACGAGTCGGATGCCCCAGTTATTCAAGAATATTTTGAACTTTGGAATTTCGACATCTCAGCCTCTGTATATGCATCAATTCTGTCCACGTACTGGCCGACGCCGTTCACAGTGTCTCTGACGGGTGTATGTCACGTAGGCCTCGAGACTCAAGCAACTGTCACTATGCTACTCATGCTTCACCCGATAAGTGATGTTTTAGGCGATCTGCTATCTCTGAGCTATTCTTGTGGACCTTGTTTAATGCGACACTCTGTCTTCTGCTAAGGCCGACGCTGGTACCCTGACGTGTTCTGTGTCCTTCCTGGTTACACCTGCGCAATCTGGTACACTGCTCTCTCCGTCGGAGTACCGGTTCTTTCCGCGGACACCCGTTTGTCTATTCGGTCGCCTGGCATGGACAAGCCATTCAGTCTCTGGTTGGAATGGCAGGATGATCGGCACAGCATGAAGTCTATGTTTTCAGAGTCACATTTTTCTAGCCGTTTTTGGGTGCTAGCATCCACCGTCTGGCTAGATCTCCTCGCCTTTCTGCACGTTCGGGTCACCCTCCTCCTCGAGTTGAGCGAACATGAACGGAAATTACTCATTCAACTTTCACCTGCCCGAGCTACCCACTCTTCCGCTTCCTCTTCCAAGGATCCATGAGCAACCCGTTCAGGCGCCGGTATGTTTCAAGTATCATTGGCGTTATACCGGCGTTTCTGAACGAACCCAGAGCTCTTCCGTCAATCGCAAGCGCAAGAGAAGCAAAGCATGGGCGGCACGTCGAAAGGCTAAAAAAGCAAAGCAAGCGCCAGCTGCAGTGCCGCCCCAGCCCAGAGCCAGAGTTATGATCCTAGCGCTCAGTCGCGAATGGAGATTCCTGCAAAGCATGTACTGCGAGCTGGTCATGGTACTAAACTAGAACGCACGGCTCACAGTAGCCACAACCGCTGAAGCAGCAGCACTCGCGCTGACAGGCTCCACCCGCCCGGCCGCGGTGATTGTGCTCGACAGTAGCATCACCTCCCTGGCGCACCAAGACACCGCCGCGCGGCTCGTCACATATACGCAAACAGGCGGGCGCGTTGTGCTCGGCGGCCAGCTGTCAGCGAATTTTGACAACATAGGCGGTGAGGCGTTCTGGCAGCGGTGGGGCGTCCCGTGGATGCCCGGCATGTACAGGTCCGCACGGTTCACGCTGAACCCTGCCGGCGTGCCCACCCCGCTCGACGCGCACGCGCTCGACGTCTCTGGCGCGTTCAAGGCGACATTCATTCGCGGCGCGGACCCGCGGGACGCCGTGTACATCATCGACCCCGCCGCGCGCTTGCCGTCGCACGTCGCGTGCGAGCCCGGCGTGCGGTCGGAGGTGCCCGCGGTCTGGAAGCGCATTGGGCAAGGTTACTTGGGGTACTGCGGCGCGGTCAACACCGAGGTGGAGACCACGAAGTTGCTCGTCGAGATGTGCGGCGTGAGGGTGGGGCCGAAGACGTTCAAGTAGGGGCGGCAGCTGGTCGCAGTCACCATTGCGCCACATCCGCTGCCTGTAAGGCTCGCATATGACCCTATTGCGCACACATATGTGGGTGCGAAAGCGGCCCTTCCGCTTGCGCCTGCGCCGGGGGTGCAGCTGGCTTTGCGAGTTGCGGCGCGGGCAGTGGCGAGGCGGAATGCGTTGGAAGTGAAGACAAATACGGGGGCGCTCTACAAGGACAAAGTCAGTGGCTTTGTGCCACATTTTCTGCACGTTATCCGCTAACAGCGTCCGCAGGGTGACCGATTATTCAAAGAGGGCGAATATGCCATCGCGGCGGAGTGGTACCGCGAGGCCGCGCGGCACCATGCACCTAAACCGGTGTACCTGACGAGCCTGGCAGCGGCATTAATAAAGATTGAGCGGTCGGTCTTCGCACTTTGTGTGCATGGCCAAGCGAATGCTGACAGACTTAGTCAGCTGGGAGGCGGCGGAGAGCGCTGCTGACCGAGCACTGCGAGGGGACCCGGCCAACCTCAAGGCGCGGTATCGGCGCGGCGTTGCTCGGAAAGGGCAGAAGAAATATCTTGATGCAATCAGAGGTATGTGGGCTCTGCAGCGTCCACCTGTTGTACGCCGTCTTATGCCGTGAATAGATTTCCGCTGTGTGCTGTATCACGAGCCGACATCCGAAGACGCGCAGCGAGAGCTCGACGCGACGCTGCCGCTGCTATTTGGCCAGACGGAGGACGAAGATTATGAAGATCCGCCGTTCGACGACTCGCGCGTGTGGGAGGTTGCGACGCAGTCGGACACTGACGACTACAAGCACACGGCGCCGAGCAACAAGCCATGCCAGGCGTACAACCACGCGGGGTGCGCGCGTGGGACGGCGTGTCCATATGTGCACGCTCCGGACTGGCGCAGCGCACGCGATGCTGCGTGAGTGGCTCAATGTTCTTCATTTGTGTTCGGAGCTCGGGGCTGATGTGGGTCCGGATTATGTGTCTTGCGTACAGCGGCAGGAACGTCTGTTTATGGTGGCTGCTAGGCGACTGCGTCTGGGACGATTTCTACGCGGGCGGGTGCCCGTATGCGCATGACGATGCACAGTTGCCGAGCCCGTGGTGGAGTAAGGAGTACCGCCTGAAGGCCATCGAGGAAGAGTTCAGGGAGCTCGACTCGGACGAGGAAATTCAGGAGATTGACCGCGTTTTCTGGAAGCACTCTGTGATGAGTTGGCGGGCCGACCTGTGGGAAGAGGATCATCGGGCGATACCCTCGGATGCGGACCAACTGAGCGCGCAAAGTGGCTATGCGGACGGGACTTTCAGACATCGTGACTATTACGAGCCGAGCACGCAAGATGGTTATGCGAGCGAGACGTTCGGTCAGCATGACTATTACGCTGATCGTGCGAGTGACGACTATGACGATTACGGTGACGGGCAGAGCGAGGAGGGGGATGAATATCCTGCGGCGAGCACCACCCCGCATTGGTTAGACGCCAAACTAGACGGATGGATCCAGGAAATGAGAAGCAGAGCGGCAACTGGCGGGTACGTAGGAACGGGGCCGTAGCGTGTGGTATGTTGCGAAATAATTATTTGAGAATCACTGATCTCATTGCAATGTCGTAGATTCGGTGCCAGACTCTCTTTGCTAGAGTTCTCCGATATTGACAGCTCGGGAAGTTACTAGTGCAGACAGCCTCTTGCTGTGCCCTTCCTACGTCCAATGCATCAATGCATCTTTGATTCTCTCCAGCTATAGTCTAAATCATGGCTGATCTCATAGCGATGGGTGAGTGCGGTCGGAATTTGAAAGTCATAATAATAGCAGAGTATGATGGAACTCGGGCAATGTCCCGACGTCTCTGGACCACCGGAGGCCCCAGCTGGATTTACACTAGCGATAATCCCTGGGATGCTTGTAAGTCGTTGCGCACGTGAATAGGCTGCGTTCTCGGTGACACGATTGGTTCATGTAAAAGTCACTGCACCATATGAGGCCTGGTACATTTCCCGATTCGGGTACATACCTTCCATATAAGGCAACTATCAACACGACAGAACTTAGCCTAAGATCTCGTTTTTTTCCCGTTGTGAGTATCACTTAAAGCACACCGTTTTGTACCCAGAAACCCATTCTTCTCTGGCTCGTACTGTCATCACTTTTTGTAGCTACTTCTCTAAGTTCTACGTCCTCAGAGCTCCCGAAAGTCCTTCAGCGCCCATCAACAGTCACTCGAGCGTGTACGGTGAGCGTGCAGTGACGCTCAAATAATTTCAAGCTTTATTGTAGGAAGGTCATACAGCCCATAAGGTGCTAGATGGTGGGATTGGAATCATGACCTGCTCATTGTCAAGAAAGAAACTCTCACTGCAGGACGAGGCGATCACACGCCCAAGTCCCAAACCCGCGTTCGCAAATTTCAGAGCATCCTGTGACAGACCATTTGGGCCTCTCGTTCCTTTTGCATACAAGTAAATCTTTCCTCAGTCAGATCTTCCGCCATGTCCACCGCACACACTAGGTAGAAGCGTCACCTATGAGGATCTTGCGCTTTTGGCACATATGCGGTGCCTGAACTCCACCATCCGGGTACGTATTTTTTTCAGTACTTGCCCATCGTTTTGAATTCATCTGCACGAATATTTTTGCTCTCACGTTGGGCCTATCTCCGACAATCGGACCGCTATCCGCAGTCGCGTCTTGTTATGCAACATTTGTATCCCGTTCTGACGACGGATCCGGGGTGTGTTGATCATCACTTCAGTTCCGAGGCTCGGGATACGATAATCTTATTACTCCTGGTCCGCCTATGGTGTGCATGAGGTTCGATTAGCCACCGCTTATGCGACTCGGACTAGTCAGGGGAGTTAGGCGGGCGCCGTCTTGGTAAGTGCTGCTATCACCATGACCTCCACCCATTTCCTCATTCCGCCGTTGTCTTCTTACCCACAGACTTCAGCATCGTACCTCTCGTGTTTGTGACACTGCTAGGCGTGGTCGAGACCTGGAATTATCTGTACCAGCAACGTCCGAGAACGCCGGAAGTCGTTCAGAGACGTCCCACCACCCGCAGCAGTCCGAGCGCAACGACCTCTTTCTTTCTCTCATCATCTGTGCCTCCAGGCAAGCCGACAGCGACCTCGACCTGCGCAGGTCGACAACACAGACATTGGGTGACACCAACGGAGCAGTGGGGGTACCATAACGCGCTGTCATCCTGTATGTGCTATCTCCAGACTGCCGAATGCGATCGTGCGGGTCGGATTTATAGAGCGTTGTCCAAAGCGGCCACCGCCTCATCTGCAGCTTGCTTTGACTCTCTCAGCACACAACACAGGTAAGCGTCCGCCTCGAGCTCAGCGTCGACGGCAGCTGCCATGGGCTGACCGACGTGACAGCGTCTTAGCGGGGTTCCGTCGGCCAATTCTTCTTCTCACCAGCCGGTCACATACAGGGCATCGACGAAACCTTACTTCCCGTGAGCTAGAGTAGCCGAGGAGGCCGGCGTGATTGCGTACTGTCCTGGCCGTCCCATTGGTGAGTCCACCTTCCAGGTCCGTCTGGAGATGGTGCGAAGGTCTGGCAGAGCGGAGATGACGGCGCCAATATGACTGAGCTGTGCGTCTGTCCGTTCTGGTGCACATCTTCCCGGAGCGTGTATAGTCCGCCCTTTTGCTATATTCCAACGTCCTAATTATAATCTCCGGAGCGTGCTGACATACGTGGCATTCCGGCTCTAGAGCACACATCGTCTTGTCCTCGACCGCCGTCCGTCCGACGTCGCTCCGACCACCTCTGCGCTGCCGCCTACACCATGTCGCTGTCGGATCCCGGTCGTCCACTGCTCTCCGTCCTTGCTCTACCAACCGAAATCGCAGAACACATATTTGTCTTCACGGCAGCCGGCGGCTACCCCACCACCATTGCAGCAGTCGCACAGACGTGTCGGACATGGCGGGAGATAGTCTACCAGGCAGCAGACCAGCACCTCTGGCGCGAGCTCTTCCTCGCCATTTTCGACGACCCTCGTGTGGGCAGGTGTGCCGACAAGGCATGCTACAGCACAGATGAGCAAGCTTCCCACGAAGGCAAGACAGAACCTAAATTCGACTGGGGCGACCAGTTCCGGCGGCGCATATGGGCCGCCAAGCACATTCGCCGCACAACGCAACTCGAGGACACACAAGCCATCGCCAACGCGTTCTCAACAGAGGCCAACACCCGCGCGCTCGAGGCGCTACTCTCCGCCGTGCACACTGCGCTCCCGTTCCCGCCGCAGATCACCTGCCCGTTCTCGTGCTCCGACTCGCGTAGCGCGTCCGTCGGCGACCTCAACGCAAGCCGCGCGAACCCGGCGTTCCCGATCTTCCCGCCCGCACCCCCGCCGTCGATGCTCGCGCGGCGGGCGGCGCCCATGCAGCCTGACTACAAGCCCGACTTCGCCGCGCCGTCGTCCTCCGCACCCGCGGCGCTCCCCGCGAGCACGGACCACCCGTCGTCGCGCAACATCGCGTGGGCCGAGGATGTGCTCGCACGCGGGTTCCCGCCCGCGCTCGCCACACAGCTCGCGGGCGATGCATGGGCGGGCGGCCTGATGGGCCAGTTCCAGAACGAGGACGAGAAGCGCGAGATGCAGGCGCTCGGCCGCGTTGTGGCGTACACCGGGTTCCTCCCCGTTCTCGCTCCGGAGGATGCTGCACCAGAGGCAGACGCGAGCGCGAGCACAGGCGTCGTCGAGGGCATCGCGGAGTGCTCGTCAGCGTCGTCAGTGCAGGCAAAAGGGTCCGAAGGTACGCTCGCCGCGCATCCCACTGGTTCAGGACACTCACGCGTCTGCGCACTAGGGTCAAGCTCGATGACACGTCGCCTCGCAGTCAAAGCTACCTACCTGCAGCCGCCCCCAAATACACGCAGCGCTGTGTCGCGCGCCGCCTCCGCGGACATGTCCGCGGAGGCGCAACTCAAGCGCGCGCGGCGGCTCGCGCGCATGCGTGTGTACAACATGCGGTACCTAACGCGTGAGCGCCACTGGGGTCCGTACCTCCCCGTCCCGACGCCCCGCGAGCCTGGCGCGCCGGACACGCCCGACCGCGACGAGCTCCTCGAGCCAATTCTGCAGCTGTTTGCGAGCGCGAGACGCGCGGCGACGGATGATGACGGGCACGCGCATGGGCACGAGGAGAGTGAAGACGATGACAACGAGTATGTGCCTGCGGAGG
This sequence comes from Gelatoporia subvermispora B, assembly GCA_000320605.2. Lineage (NCBI taxonomy): Eukaryota > Fungi > Basidiomycota > Agaricomycetes > Polyporales > Gelatoporiaceae > Gelatoporia > Gelatoporia subvermispora. Next base: position 1,023,904 of record KB445799.1, read on the forward strand.
GCGGGAGCGGAAGTGAGAGCCAGGAGAGTGACGGGGCGTCTCATGATGAGGGAGAGGGAGAAGGCGAGAGTGCGTCTGGGAGCGAGGAAGACACGTTTGTCGTACCCCCGGCGGCTGCGGGTCGCGCACCGCCGCCGCCCGAACTGCTTCGCCCGGACTGGGCATACCTCGCTGCGGTGCGCGTCGTCATCGAGGCGAACTTGCGTGAGGCGGTCAAGGCGGACGACCTCGCAGGGCTTGTGAGCCTGGACGGACTCCGGACCGGGAGCGCACCGTGGAATATGGACATGCACGATGCGCCACCTGGGCCAGAGGTGGAGAAGGCGCCAGCGGATGAAGGGAAAGGAAAGGGCAAGGAGGTACCGGAGAGCGATGAGGACGAAGTGGAAGGGTACGATTGGGCGGGTGTGACCGGGATTTGGAGGTGCGCAAGTATAGTGGGCCTCGTACTCGTGGGTGCTGACGGAATCTTGCAGGCGTTGTATCTGTTGGCTTGATTACCGTGATCTCATCCGTGAGTCGCCTCTCTTTCTTAGTCATGCGATAGGGCCCTAATCACTTACTCGACAGTACACAATGTTCGCGATGTTCGTTCCTTGTAAAGTGCAGGCCCCAACCGGGACTAACCTCGTTGTTCCCCCTTAGCTCTCGTCCGAATTCAATGACCCCCGGCTGCAAGAAGCCGTCCGCATCGTGCCGATGCGCCTGCGCGCCGTGAAATACACTCGCCCCACAAACCCTGCGTACCCCGATCGCCCAACCATTCACATCTGGGGCGAAACAGCTGGCTCAGGTCAGGGCCATGTCCGTAGGATCAAGGGCACGGTCTGCACCATTGCTGACGGGAGCATCCGGTGGTGTCTGGTACGTATATCATCATGTCATCCGCGGACCGCAGGCTAAAAGAGGACCTTGCAGACATCCTCTGTGGATGGAGGTCAGGCGGAGGAGTGGACCACTGAGGGCGTGCAGCTCGGCGGGGTAGCATCGGCGATGGGCATCCTCGGCTTGTGGACCGGAGTGCAGCACGACCGAATGGATCCTCTCGGTATGCGGTACTTCGTCTCACGTAATGCTTGCGATCTAACGTCGATTTGCAGGGCCCTTCTGGGCTTGGAAAGTCGGCTGATTGTGATTGGACCTCGGTGATTTTTCCTGGAAGGATTATTATCCCACGCTACTCAGTGCCCATGCTATGTATGTATGATGGAGATTCACAATGCGTTGTATGGTACTTCGTATCTAGTTCGATTATACATATCGTGTGTTCGGAATTGAGGAGGTTATGAAGTCTCGCAGGTTCCCGGGCATATGTTAATCATCTAGAGCTGCGAGCACACCGGCGGCCTTGGCTTCGCCCAGTTTCGCCGACTCCTGTTTCATGTCAATGTGAAGCATACCAGCTCGTGTCGCAGCCACCTATTTGCATCCGCATGGGGCTCATGCGTCTGCGTGCAACGGACGTCCGAGGAGCTGGTACCCCGAGTTTCTCGGGGTGGCTTGTGTGGCTGGTGGCTGTCCTGGAAGCGCGCGCTTCCACCGCTTGTTGCGCAGGAACGGTACTCCGCGAATGTCGCCGGTCATCCATCCAGCGGCTTGCACTTAGTATGCTTTCTTCAGGATAGCTCGAACGGTTTTCAAGAACAAAAATGCATGCAAGCGAGCCCTGAGCAATTCCGCACAACTCCAGAGATCTTTCATGATCGTTTGAGTCGCCGAGTGGCGGGTCCAAGAATGTGCTCATTAGCCCCTCAGGCGCTTTCACTCCACGTTGTACAGCATACCGTGAGCTTGTTTCTGCCATTGAGATCAGTTCTGCTGCAGGTTGTATGTCTGCCGCAATTGAGAATAACGATGTCCTGGTGAGTACACCCACTTCTTAGTGCACAGGGTCCGATACTGAGTCTCAAATATCGACGAGTCGAAATCGTCAAAATGGCGGCGCAACATTACATTGCTTGCAAAGGACAAGCTAGACTACTAGATATCTACATCATCATTTCTGAGATACCGGCGGAGAACAACGCGGCAGTGCCATCATTGCAGGCAGCTTGGAGGCGGACGTTGCCCCCTTCGGTTAGCCCCTCTGGTCCGATCGTCCTACGAGCCGCACCCTCGATCACCTAGCCAGTCCAGCCAGTCCGTGCTGGGGCTTAGATTTTCACTTGCTGCGGGGCCATGGCTTCTCCAATGCCCCCCTCCTCGTCTTAACATCCATCTCTCGGCTCCATGAGTGGACATCGCCCGAGATTCGCGCTCGACCTCGAGACATACACACACTTCGAGGATTCTGCTACGGAGCTTCTTCCACTCGGTATGAACTGGTGCGTTATCTGTAGGAGGTTGTTCCTCCTATCGCCGCTATCTATGGCGCAAATCTGACGTTTGTTCACGGTGCTGACGTAGGTATGTGCATAACCCGGGCCACCACTCAATCCGTGTGTGCTACGAGGCAATACCACCGGAACATGATCATCTCGCGGTTGCAGAACGAGACCAGCGCCACATAGCCTCTGACCTTGTGCGGCTGGACGGCTGTGAAGCGTCCATTGTACCATGTCTGTATGGCCCGCGTCGAAATGATTCTCCTCCAGCAAAACACCCAAAATCAAGGGATGACTTCTCAGGAGCATTAGCAGTTTTGCATCTCACCATAGCGGACATCAAACTACTTCACGGCATACGACTGACAGTCACCAGCCTGCCTGTGCACATATACATTGGCGACCCCCTAACGTCCACGACCCCGATTAGCCAATACAAGCCAGACAAACTTGGAATACCCGACGTGCTCGAGGCTGGGGACCCTATTTTCTGCGCTGACACGCAATGTTTCTCCGTCCTCGGTCTTTATCTTCACTCGACGCAGGACGACACAATATTTGGACTCACAATAGGGCAGGCCGTCCATCGCGACGGGGGTTTCGAGCTGCACCCGAAACTCGCCGGAGAATCTCGACGCAACAGCAATCGCAGTTCCCAACGAGCACTTCGCTGCCTAGGCACTACCCTCTCGGCTCCAGCACAAGAGCTCGTTGAGGCCGCATTGCACGCGTACGAGGCCTCAAATCGGACTCGCAGGGCATCTGGGGATGAAAGCGAGGCCCCAGCGGCCAGAGCAGCAGCGCGGATCAGGCAGCAAGAAGCGGAATATGCGGCGCTTCGAGACGCCCTCGCGCGGCCGCACGAGCTAGACGTTGGGCACGCATGTGCAGCAGAGGCTCTGATCAGATCCTGCCACGGTGCGCCACATCATTTCTCTTCACTCCCTTCTGATCCCAACCACTCACCAGACGCACCCGCGACGCCGAGCTCGCCCGCACGCAGGCCGCGCCACCGGCACACGCACCTGCTCTCGTGGGCACTCATCCGCATGACCCGCAAGGCGGGCGACAACCCGCTCACGCTGCACGCGTACCCGGGCACGCTCACGCGCGGCGCCCCCGTGACCATGTCCGTGCGCGACCCGCACCGCGAGCGCCCCCTCGGCCCGCACCGGGATGGCGTCGTCAACGGCGCACCCGCCACGATAGTCGTTCGCGGGCACCTTGCACGTGAGTGGGCGATCTTCCCCGCCAGCGCACGCCGCGGTCTACGCTTTGCGGGTCGTGGCGATGCAGGCGCGCTCGTCACCGCGGAGGCCGAGGAGGGTAGCGCCCGTCCGCGCCCACTGGCATTGTTGTATGCTGCGCCGGAGAGGGGCCCGTATGGCCTCGTCACGCCGCTGACGACCGTGTTGAGGAGGATAGGAGATGTAACGGGGCTGCAGCTAAGGTGTCAAGGGAACTGGTGGAGGGATAGTTATCACTGAATGTTCAATAAGGTCAGAGGTGCATGCTGTACACATGTGCCACCAGTTCTAGAATTACATTTGACCCCGCATATCCAAGCTGCTAGTCATGAGTTTTTTGTGGCAGCCCAAGCTCACTTTTTCAAGACATGAAGAAGCATAAAAGGAGATGTAGCATTGCCTAAGCAAGTGCTTGCAGATGTACATCTACCGAGCATAATGGGCATACAGTAGCAAGACCTTGGAAAAACATAAGTTACGATTTCAGGACGGCAAAAGATACGCAGCCGAACGTGTGCAAGGAATCTGAGCAATCACACTGATAGTATTTGGTCAGGTGGTTCAATGGATGGACGATAGAACAAAGGCAGCCATACCTGGCCTTTCAACAAGTTCAACGAGAAACTCTATCGCCAATCACGATTTCTACTGTAACCCCCATGATCGGGCTCCCGTGCCGACCATGACGCTCGCCGTACGTCTTGATCCCTGCGCGCCTCATAGGGCCTACCATCACGTTCCCGATAAGGGTACCGCTCCGTCGGCGAGCGCAGCGGCGCCGCTATCGTCCTTTGATCGCGCTCGTATGACAAAGACGGATGTACAGGCCGAGGCGGAAGATTATGGGTCGATAGAACTGGTGATCGAGAGGACTGGTGAGAAGAATGATACGAAGATGGACCGTTCGTCTGCACGGGCGCTAGCCCGTTCGTGTGAGTTTGCTGCTGATGCTGGGTTGGGGCCTGTTGAGCGGAATGTTGTTGCTGCATAGCAGCAGGTTGATGATAAGGTGCTTGCGAAGAGCCATTCGGATGTGATTGTTGTTGCAGCTGGGCTTGCTGCAGGGAATGCGGGACTGTATTACCAGTGGGTGCACCCATTCGTGACATCAACGAGTCTCCCAAATCCATTCTGGAGGATTGCTGTGAAGGTCCAGGGAATTGCGGGACCATGGGAGAACCGGGCTGACTGCGTATCCTCTCAGGCATGGTCCCGCTCGGCAAAGGCTGTGGAACGACGGTGCGCAAAGGACTGGGGTCAGGTGGCCGTGGCGATCCACTGGCTAACCGCTCTTTCGCTGCCCTGACACCCGACAACCTGTCCGGAACCTGAATGGGAGGAACTGTAGGCACTGAAGCTTCGACCTTGACTGGAGCCGGGGTCGACGGTGGAGGTGCAGTAGATACGTTTGACTGCGGAGCAGGTGGGGGCTTCGCAGTCTTCGCGGCAAACCTGGAAGATGACGAGGAGGGAGTCGAGGGACGTGAATCCGACTTGATGGCTGCTGTCCGCTGCTTTTTCTCGACAGCCGGAGTATCGTCATCTTGCCTTGCCTTCCTCTTCTTGGATCCACCGATAGCCTTCGCCGCTACCGGCTGACCAGCATCCGCCTTTAACCTTGAAGGAGTAAGATCTTGGATATACTGCAGCATGGGCTTCAAGATACGTCCGTTCATCCGGATGTCAACCTCCGTCGTCCTGACATCTTTCCGCATCTTCTGGATCGCTTCCGCCATCTGCGACAGCGTCAACCTGTTCTTGTGCGTATAGATGAGGAGGCTGACGGCCATGAACTCGACAGGGGCAAGTCTTTTGCTGGCTTTAAAGATCTTGTTGTACTTGGAATCTTCAGAGAGCTTGACAAAGATCTGGTAGATGGTGTGGACCTCTTCACAAAAGCCTTCATCTGGTTCCTCAGGACCTTGCAGCCACTTCTGGATGAGGGTGATGGAGGGCATAGTCTTTAACTCTGGCCATTGGATCATGCAGTAAACAGAGAAAGCAAAGCCTCGGAAACCCGACCCGCGAGTAGTATCCCAGTCCGTGTTTTCTCCCAAGGAAGTTCCATATTGTGCCAGCAGCTCCCGGGTAAATGCTGCTGCCGGGCCATTCAAAGCTTGCAGTTTTTCTGTTGGATGTATTTTAACTTCCATTCAGCGGTACTGATGAGGTTTTCTGACCTGCTGGTGTCAATGCCATGCCTAGTTGAACCCTCTTCGTTGGCTCAGTAAAAGCAGAATCCCCTATTCTGTGTATACTCACCTGGAAGATCTCTCTTTCAGAGTCATGGGATAAATCAACGTATTCCATGCAAATCTAGTGGTCGTAAATTCATTGTTTTTTCTTGCGTCAGAGACATAATAGCATACAATCTGCTTGGCCGCGAATATTTTCTTGTACTTTTCCGGTAACATCTTGGCCTTGATCTTGAGCTCTGATGATTCTTTGTACACAAATCGCTCGTTTGTGTAGCTACAAGCTCAATGGTCAACATCGTCAATCCGTCTATGGCGCAGAAGGGACATACGCATCAACATCTACGATACTGGCCCGTGAGTCATCAATCACATGTAAAACTTGATAGGGATACATACAAGGTATCTGTGTAACACGGAAGCCTTAAGGCTCATCCCTACGAACAAAATAAATAGAGACGCACCAGTCCGTCCATGAATCTAGGAGGTGGAACGCATTCAGTATGGCATGCCGCATCAACACAAGTCAGTGACATTACCTCCAAATTGATGTCAACCGTTGCTTGCCATCGATACACACACGGTGTTCAGAACCATCATCACTATACTTCACGGCTATATGCGCGGTGAGAATCCTCCATGAGGGCCTTGCAATATGCTACCTACCAAAGATCACGGGTGGGATGAAGAAATTGCGGAACAAAGAATCAACGAGACCTATAAGTAAGGTGTCAAATCCTCGACTTGACAATTACTTTACAATTAGAAGATATGAACATACCAATCTGCTTGGAGTCGGGCCAGACCACATCTGCTCAGTTCCATCTTGTGAGCTTCCAGATATAAGACGATCCTTAGGGTAAGATGCGCACCCCGCTGGTATTCGGGCTCAAGATCTATATCACCGGAGTGAATCTGATCTACACAGCTGATCAGCGAGACATTCGGTCAATATTGACGCCACACACCGTAGAGGGTCTGTGCAGAATAACTTGCTGCTCGTGGTGCTCTTAGTGCTCCCCGAACACGGTAGTTGTCTCCCGAATCGACCTTGGTCTTCGCTTTGCTCCGGCTTGTTGATGGGCGGGGGTTGTATTCCTCGTCATCGAGCTCATCGATATCTGTCAGATCAGAGTCGTCGTCGGACATCATGGTAACGGTCAGAAAAGGGTGTGGCCAAGCTTGCAAGGCGCTCGGCTCGAGGACCTCGTTGGGCGCGCCACCCCCGCGTGCCGCGTCGGTCACGCCAGTCCGCGCTCTCACCCACTTACTCCGAGTTTATTGTCTTGCCTGCCCGCAAACATGAGTCGAGAACCTTTCTCGACGCCGTCCAACTTCTCAGGCAGGTTCACGCCCTCATCGGCCAGGGCAAACGCGATCAAACGAGACTCTCTTGTGGCCGAGCTTGAACGCGGTGAGAACTGAACGCTCTTCGGAATGGCGTGGACAGCCTCCGGAGGAGATAAGTCGCTAAAGGATGACACATGCTGATGTTCTTTGTTCTCGTGCGCAGACCCACAGATGTCGTCTGCAAAGCGGCAACAGCGTACACAAGCGTTCACCTCACATATGGCACATGCGTCCCTCGAGCGACAGCTAGTAGCCGCGCATACAGCCAGGACTGAGCTCGAAACAAAACTCAAAGAGAAGGATGCACTCATTGAACGGCTAGAAGGTGACAGGCGATGGCTTGCTGAAAGAGAGAAAGAGGAGCGAGAAGAAAAGGAGCAGGAACGAGCTGAGCGGGCAGAAGAGAAGGTTAGTCCCGCCATTACATCTTCTAGTTGTGCGTCGGATTTGAAGTAGTCACATAGCGTAAACTAGACAACGACATTCGTAGCCTGCGGAGCTCTCTGCTCAGCCTGCGCGAAGAGCATGCCGACATACAAGACGAACACGCCGCACTCTCGCGGAGCACCTCGCAAACAATCACGGCGCAAAAGTCTCAGATCTCTACCTTGACCCGGCAGGTTTCTCTACTCGAAGCTGAGCTCGCGGATTTCAAGCGGATAGCTGAAGAGCGCAGCCGCTCTTTTGAGGAGCTGCAGTCCCAGCTCGATGAAGTCAGCGCCGCAAACGAGAGCTTCGTTCAGAAAGACGCAGAAGAAGAGAACTGGGCTATCGTGCGCGAGGAATTGCACCGACAGGCAGAGTACATGCGCAAGCTCGAGACTTCCAATGCTAAGATGACTACGGAGCTGGGCTCCCTCAGGGAGAAGCAAACGAGTGTAGAGGTCCTTAAAGAGCAGAAGCGCGATCTTGAACGAAAGCTTCAGGGATACGAGGAGCTTAGAGAGAAAGCCGTTCGGTTGGAAGCTGAACTGCAGGCGGCGAGACGTGAGAGGGAAGAATGGTGAGCACCTATCGCGTATCTGCGACCTTCTGTTGTTGACAGCGATCACCGACCCCTAGGGCCTCGCGAAATACTGAGCCATCGACACCCTCAAAGACACCAGTCTCAGTAACACAAAGCCTCTCAGCGCTTCGGCTGACGCACGCTCGACTTCTTGAGGAGCATGGATCTTCACTCGCTCTGCTGCGCCAACGGGAGGCCGAGCTTGCCGACTCCGAGAACAGAGGAAGGGAAATACAAGATGCATTGGGCGAGATGGAGCACAAACTACGGTCATTGAAGGACAAACTCAATCGCACGGAACGCGACAAGATACTCGCGGATAGAGAAGTCAGCTTCCTCCAGGCGATGCTGGTGAGTCTTTCCCCCAAGCATTAATCACCACTGTTGAGGTTGACTTCGGTTTGTAGGCTAGCTATACGGCTGAAGAGTCTGCCAAGGAAGGCAGCAAGGTGGATGAAGCATCTATAGAGCGGATACAACAACTCGAAGGCCTTCTCGCCGACTATAAAGCGATCGTGGATCAGCTGGAGAAGGAGCTTGAAGACATTGGCGGCGACCCTGCAGCTCTCGGTAACCTTCGAAGCCGGGAAGACTTGATGCAGGAATTGGAAAACGAGAAGGCTGCAAGCGCGGAGACACAGAAAGGTCTGTCGAAGCTGAATGCCATACTTATGTCTACATTGACGGATATACTCTTCTATAGCGCTGCAAGAAGCAGAAGCCACCAACGAGAAGCACCTCGAGCAGATTGAAGAGCTCGAACAAACCCTCTTCGAACTCCGCGGCGAAATCGGCACGGGAAGGCACCTGCCACCTGGTGTGCGCGTGCTCACAATGAAGGATAACCCCGCACAGCAGTGGTTTGACCTCAGCCAGGCCGCAATTGACCGTCTCAAGAGTGAGAACCAAGCGTTGATGAGGCGCTTGAAAGAGCTCGAGGAGAGCGGGATGCGAGGCGGCGAGGGCGTTCCAAATGCAGAGGAGCTGGTACCGAGGGCAAGCTGGGAGGTTGTGAACAAGGAGAAGACGGAGCTGCAAGAGTTAGTCAGACAGAAGGAAAAGAGACTACTTCGGCTGCAGCAGGTGCGTCCGCGATTTACGCTCCTAGTTGCACTTCACTGATGTAGAGTCAAGGTCTTCCAGGCGAAGAGTGCCGAGTTCCGAGAGGCCATCGCCTCCATCCTCGGTGTCAAGCTAGCTTTCTATCCGAACGGCCAGGTTCGAGTCACATCACAATACGACCTCAACGCAGCCTTCGTGTTCCAGCCGACTGGCGCCGGAGAGGAGATGCAAATGCAACTCGTTGCGCAGGGTGACGGTGGTCCGGAGAGTCTACCTCAGCTCTTGCGGTACTGGGTCGAGCAGGAACAGTGTATACCCGGTTTCCTGGCCAGTATAACCCTGGAATGTTACGAGAAGAGCAAGATGGAGAAGGAGAGAGGTTACGGAGCCTAAAGTTATGTCTTCGTTCGTCTGCAACCATGTCGACTGGATGATATGCTTCCTTGTTATTGTGATTGTACGTATGATACTGATGCTACATGTGGAAAGTGGTTGAGCGACAGAAACGAGCGGCGACGACATACTAATATGTCATAATCATGGGACATAAATGAGGCGTAAGTGCAAAATAAGGATATAGGTCGTCATCCGAGCAACCTCAATTGGATGACAACTCTCTGCCCGGGAATACGCGAGTGTCTGCGGTCCCATGCCACGATGACCTCTAACTCTCCAGCCATGCGCTTGAACATCATACCTGGCTTCTCCCGCGGCTGGTCCGAAGGGTCAGCGGCGACCTCGGCGGGAAGAGGAACCGGAATTTGCAACTCGTGCACGCAGGAGAACCGGCTGACGATCGCCCAGTCTGGTCCGTTGGATACTCCTGTAGGTCTATGCGCACAGTAGTTAGTATACTGGCGGCAGCCGTACAGGTCAAGTACGTACTTGAATGTCATTCCGAGAGCGGACTGGATCTTCAGCAAAATCCCTCGGACTACAGGATCAACTGGTCCACCAGCAGGGTCGGCTACGGTGGAGTACTCTCCGTCGAACATGAAAAGCATTGGGTATCGCCCGTCCTTCGAAGGTTGGTGCATCAGCTTGAACCTTAAATAGTGTGTCTGCGCAACGACAAAGCTGGTGAAACGATCTCCGAGGGTATCGAGCAGTATCTCTTGGTGTTGAAAAGCCGGCTATATGCGCCAATTAGCATGAGTGTGGAATACGCGAGAGGTGGAACGTACAGCTTGCATGAACTGGGGTTTCGGAACGAAACGGAAGTCCGAAGCATTATTTCTAAATTTCCTCTTCTTAGTTCTAGTGGTCTCTTCCAAGGCAACAGCATCTCTGGCAATCTAAGAATTGGTGCGTCAATGCTTACTAAAGGATGAGGCCAGCGATTCGAGGGTAATCGCACCTGTTGCTTGTAGGTAGGCGAGTCGTCGAGACGGCGACGTTTCCTTCGAGCAGAGACATCCAGGTCATCGGCTGTTGACAGACCGGAATGATCAACAGGATACTTCAATACGGCGCTCCGGGCGTATGCTTGATCTCGTGTGCGGGTTCGGCAGGGCTCGCACATCTTCCAGCGGTACTCATTCAGAGGTGGCAGCAGCCTGCGACAACCTCGAACAGAGCAGACTCGTTCCGTTGCCTGCGCACACGCTATCAGTCTCAGGTTCAGAATGAAACAGATGATTAAGGACAGACCTGAGGGGACATAGTTGCGTCCCGAAGGTCTTCCTCTTGGTCCTTGTGACGGTAGACCCGCCCGCCGTCTATACCAAGGCGCTTCCTCTGGTACTGTCGGTAATATGTCCGACAGAAATCGCACAATTTCCACCGAGAACTGGGATGCAAGAGGTTCTGACAGCGAGATATACGGCAAACAGTTGCACCAGAGACCGGGACAGGTGGCCGCACAATGAGTCTGACACGAGGTCGCTTCTTCCTTGCCACTACTTTGGCCTGTTCAATGCTTAAGGTTAGTTTGTCAGATCCGTGGAACCGAGCAAAGAGACAAACCAAAGGCTCCTCCTCGCTTTCGCTTTCTGGACTGATTGACGACAGCTCGCCGGCCGAGCCACTCAAAGGTGTCAACTCAGATCCAGAAGCGTAATCCAGCGGAAGAACGTCGTCCAAAATGCTTGAATACGTGACTGCAGGAGACGACGGTGACACAGGAACGCGTTTGTCGTGATTCAGGCGTTGTTTACCGTTGTTCGAAAGCGAGGGGGAGATTGCAGAATTCGGGAGATTCGCGCCTAGCGCAGAACCGTTCGTGAGTTTATGTGACGTACGCAGGACATCCAGTAGCTGTGAAGCCACAACAGACTGGTCAGAGGATAGGCCCGCGTTCAAGTCTGAGATCATGGTGTTGCCGGCATGATCGACGTCGTCATCCATTTCGAAGTCGCGGTCTTCAGAGGTTCCACCGCTGGTCTCTGGGATGCCGGTCGCAAGATTCGTCCGGACTGATGCACTTGTCGTATGTGGCGTTGCGTCTGACGAAATTTCCGCCACAGATGAGTCTAGCGGAAGAGACAGCTTAGCGGACGGCGTCGATCCGTCCAAAACCACCGCCTCAGATCCTTCGTTCCTCAACGCAGAAGCCGCTGAAGAAAGGTACTCCTTGGTCACAGGGATTGGATCCTCTGCGCGCTCCTTACCCTTGCTTGTCTTCGTCGTTGGCGCACGTGTACCCCTCATCTTGTCATGTAGTTTCCTCCATTTCTGGAGGCCGCACGATGTGCATCTCGACCAGCGCGATTCCGCAGGGACGAGTTCCATACATCCCTTCGTCGAGCATTCGCGAGGCACGAAAGGCTGTGGCGTATATATCAGCCGTTGTAAGTCAACCGTTGCGAGACAGAACGAGGACGGTTGGAAAGACCGAGACACGCACCGTATGAGCTGGTTCGGTCGCAAGAAGAGGCGGCAGCATCTCGGCGAGACCCCGCGCGGGCATATGGGCGTTGCCGGAAGCACGGCGGGCACTGACGGCATCGTCAGCGGGAGAATGTGCTCGGACATCTGATTGTGGGGTGATTCGAACTTCGGACGCTGTAACATCCTAAAATTTACGATTCACATCAAACGTTGAGCACCAGAAAATTTGTTCTGTATCTACCTTACGGCCACTATGCAACCGGACGTTATCCACCGATGTTTGACTAATTCTCACATGGGTGGAATCCAGACCATTCTTGATTGTAGCACGTTGTCGGGGATAGGATTGGCCCGCGCTCACGGACAGACTAAGCGCCTACGGAGTCAATCAAGAAATATCAGTCAAATGAAAGATGAGCGAGATAACGTCTGGCATGCTCACATGCTTCGAGGACTGAGGCGCAGATGCCGAATCCTGGGCTTTGGGGGACAACACTGCGGCTTGGTCAGTGGTATTGGCCTTCGTTTCGAAAATGATGAATGAGGAGCTAATGCGGGTATGTGGGGGAATAGTGTACCTTCTCAGTCGATGATGATTGCTGTGGTATTGGGTACAACATGCTCGGACCACCTGAAGAGCCATGTGTTTGCGAAGGGCGACGAGGCCCGATCCTGATGCGTAGCGAAGGCCGACTGGGCTTAGTCTCGCCTAGAGGAAGGTCTACAAAAGGCTGCTTGATCGGTATATGCGTGGCGTGTGAGGTGGATGCCTCAGAAGGAGCCAGATCTTGTCCGTCAGATATATGGGATGTGTGCTTGAGGGCTGTATGTGAGTCCTCGGGTATATCCAAGCATTTTGCACAGAAGGTCCACATGTGGTCGGGAGGAAGTACCGTATCGCAGCCGGACGACATGCATATCCGTGCAGGGGTAGATTCGACCTCTAGCGGTGGTGGTCGCACAATATATGGGGAGCTAGGTACCAATGCAATATTGGAGAGAGTGTTACGACGAAGCATACTCGGGTTACTGCTGAAGCCTTGCCGTCGAACGCCACCAGGAACTGAATGAGCCGATATACGCACGGTCGGCCCATCAGAAAAATGCTATATGCGGTGCCATTGAGAATGAACACAAAAATCCGTGAGAATCCTCAGAGCTTTATGAATATCGCAGACATACCGGAGAGGAGTGGGCAGACTGTATACGACTGACCCTTGTACGGTCGTCACGGTGGGATATATGCGCTAGAGCAGGTGGAGCGCCGAACGCCTGCTCGTAATGGGCATGCATAGGAATAATCCTGCCATCTCTAGACGAATCCGGCTGGGGAACTTCTGGGATGCCACGCATAAGGACGTCCAAGTTCTGGGATTGTACATACGCCGCCGCCATCTTTGCAACATCTGCTGGAGGAAGCGTTGGCGAAACCGTCGTGGAATTTGTGGATCTTGCAGCAGCCGACATTGGGGGACTACCGGGAGATGCGGAGGGCTTGTGAGGTATGTCTTTTGCTATTTCCTTCAGCTGACATGCTTCGCATAGCGTGAGCTGTAGAGAGCCCTCTGGCAAATCTTTTGTGTCGACACTGATGAAGCAAGACGAACAAAGGGCAATCTGAATAACACAGTGATGAGTGACGCCTCCACGACGGCACGGGGACATGGGAACATGCTCACGGCAGGCAGGGCAGCACTCGAACCTGTAGACATGGACGACCGTCTGGACTCGTTTGTGAGCTTCTGAGTGCAGGAATGGCATCTCTTGCGCTTCCATTGCGGCTCAAGAAGCCGAGCGCACCCCGGTTCCGCGCACTGTGGCCAATTCTTGGCCGCTATAACCGCACTGCGCTTGATCTTGAGCTTCAGCGACGGAGGAGCCGCATTGCTGGCCTGGTTGAGAGGATTCGGCTGTGCTGCGGTCGAATCCACACGCATATGCTCGCTAGGCATCGTCACTTGTGCCTACACCTGTTCGAATGTCCGACATTTCGTTCATCATACTTCGGACGTATCATAGGCGAACGAACGCACGAGTACAGCCACCTCCCACAGATCAAAACGCGTCCCGCACGCGTCACCCAAGCACAAAACGCGGAATATCCGGCTCAAAAACGACAATTGCTGGCAAGCGGCGAGCGCAAAGCAGACATCGGGGACGAGAGGGCGCGCATAGGGGCGGAAAATTTTCCAGTTGTTCATCATCGGGCGTGACTGCTGCATTAGGCAAAGACGTTGGCGTTAAGGATGACAAAATGAAGATTGATTTTTACCTAACGTTGCGACATCATGTGCGACTCACGAAACCGTCCGACGGATGCCTGCTCAATGCTCACTCTCACAGTCAACAAGAGCATGTAATGTATAGAGTAAGCGGTGATGAGAAATATTGCATCGTCCAAATGTCACAGACAGATAGAGGACGCACGTCCGTGGCGATAGACGCCGGGAGGTATGGTGGCGCCGGCCATTCTACGCGCCGTCTAACAACCCGCTACGCCGATTAGAATCGCGGCATACGATGCGCCGGAGAGGCAATTCAACGAACTCTTATGGGCTTTGATCGAGTTCAACCCAAGTTGTGACCACTTGTCTAGTCACGGGGAAAGCGGCCCGGTCAGACCATGAGCAGCGAATGCGATGCCTTTGGATTGCGGTGCAAGTACTTTCTCATCTCTCAACTCGTACTGAACTGGGAGATGCGAGGTATATCTGACGCCCCTGGATGTACAAGGTGAAAAAAAGAGCTGAGCTGATCACGAAGTTAGATAATGTGACTCACAGATCGCCACTACCGAAGGACAAACGCCTCAAGCCTCAAGTTATCGAAGCGGGCAGACTACCTCGCTCATAGATCAAATAATTGACATGAAAACAGACGTTTTGGAACTTATATTCTGATATCCTGATATCCTGGCTTCAAGCGTCCATTCTGACTCCTACTCCATCGCTTGCAATGGACCTGAAATTCAGCCGACTCATCATCAAGTGAGATTCGCTACTGACCGAGACGAAGGTCGGCTAATTTCAGTGCCGTATGTGGCCTAAGCTCGGTCAGTGTCCTCTTCCAGGTCCTCCGTATCTTCAAAATATGCATGGCACCTCCCCCTATCTTTCTTCCTGAGCTTGATGCCGTTGTCGATCAACATCATAGTCTTATAGTGGTCGATGTTTATACTGGGCCCGACTTCGCAAATAATATTGATGGGATAACCTGCTTCCTCACGTGTCTCTTGCGCATTGAAGAGCAGACTCGTGGAGAACATCGTATCGATGAGTGAAACGGTCACCAATTTCTTCCAAGTAATTCTCCTATCGAATGACTGATCCCCTGCAGTTCGCCTAGGTGCACGCAAATATTGCAAGAAACCATCCGCTGTGGACAGGCCACGGACCTCCAACTGACGAATGGCTGGAAATGCCCTGACGATGCCGGGGAGAGTATTCTGTACGGCATCGAAGGGGAAAATGGGGGACATGCTGCAATATCCCCTAATGATGAGCGTCCGCAAGGAATGGCAGGGTAATTTTGTTCCCGATTGTGAAGAGAAGAAATCGTGTAGTTCCCCAGAGTTAAACAGCTCCAGGTAATCCATGTGCGGCGCTTCAAATGCCCTCAGTACGAAGATGGTAGCTCTACCTAGAATCAGCGAGCGAAGCATGGGGAAGTGCACGACCCATAGGTCAACACCTGGGGCTGTGTAGAGGCGCAGTCGTCGGAATAAATTTGGACGAACTCCAAAAGAGGCGCGTGTATATTCTCGAGATGTTCTTGGAGGCATCTGCTGTACGTTGGCATGCCAACGTATGCGACAAAGTGCTTCCATCGATGACTGTGCGCAGTCAGTACATTCAGATAGCCTGCAACTTGATCCTCCTGCACGATGAGTTCTTGGGGAGTAAAGAATCCGCCCTCAGGATTTTGAGACCGTGAATCCAGAATGACGTGCAACGGTCTGTCCTTTGATCTATCCAGAAGCGCCTCGACGTAGTCCATAGGTTGGGCGCCCGTCAAGCGAATCCGTATCCAAATGATCGATGTCTTCAAAGCCACATCACGCCAATACTTGCAGACGTGCGATACAGCGACAGAGAATGATGAATGTCCCTTCAGCCCCCGCGTGTGAAGTCCATACCGGAAGACGAGTGATAGCACCTCGAAAGGGAGAGGAAACGTGGTATTTGGCTCGGCCAACATGAGATTCTGCGGCTCCTTGAGGAAAGCTACCATTGCAGTCTCTCCTTCCATTTCGCGCATCTTTCGAGTGGACAAGGTAAAGAAAATAGCAGACTATTTCGGAGGAGATCACAGGTGGAAGCGGCGAAGTCGTTGTGGGCAGAGGAGTAGGTCCTTGGAAGATGTCAATGGTCTAGATCGGAGTTTACTGGATGACACAACTCTACGACAAAACAGTGCTACTGTCCAGGCTTAGCGAATGTGTGTATCGTGTAAGAAATATGCACTGCGTACGATGGGAGTTATAGGCCGGTGCGCCGTGGATGTCGAGCACGAAGACGGGCGGCGGGAGAGTCCACGCACAGTTCGTTCGAAATAGGAAACACGAGGTTCGGGCGCTTGATATCATTGACATCAGCTTACAGTGCTCCATGTTCAAATCGTACTCCTTCCAGACAACTTCAAGGCATCTCTACGGCAAAGCCATTACATTGCGGTATATGGTCAGGCTTTAATGCAGCCATCGATGTACTAATGATGAAGCGCTCATCGACACGTCGTGACACGTAACGACATGATAGGCAAGCTGAACTATTTGAGGAATATGCCTGTACAAACCCTCAATGTCGTATCTAGGAGTCTTAGTACACGGACCAAGTTCAAGATAGAACTCGGCAGGAGCCTACCTCTTTTGCGAGACCATCGGACGAAAGCAACCTGACTAATGGACCTTCGCGAGACTTGCAGCCTGTGGCCCAAGGAGGAGACCGCGCATCCGAATGACGAATGATCCATCCGGTTGATCGAGGTCTCCAAAAGCAGTCTTGGAGTATAGAAGCACTATATATGTCTACACGAGTGTGATTGTTAGACTACAAGACGCTCCGTTTGTGTATAATATCATCGAAAGGTTATAACGAAGAATTCATTGCGCTAGATGGTGCCATTCGATGCCCGAGTCTTAATCATATCGACCTCGACAACCGAGCGTGGCGTGATACGACAATCAAAAGGCTCGGGATAGCTGAAAAGCACGTTATCAGGAGGGCGGCTACCTCTATTCTGTGGTGTACGACATACCTAATAAGGTGTGAGCTGAACTTGATATCAGGCTCACCGCTCTCAGGCGGGGATATGTCAAACGTCGCCAGCAGAGTGGCGATAATTATGAAGATCGAATTCTCCGCGAGGAAACGCCCGGGGCAGATTCTGTGGTAGTACATCAAGGCGGCTATTAGCAAAATAATAATAAGCCATACTTACCTCCGACTAAATCCAAATGCCCACAGTGCCGGATCAATGGTAGGCTCGGAAGGGTCTAAGAAGCGTTCGGGGAGGAACGAATGTGGGTCATACTTCTCGTTCGGCTCCAATGCAACTGCCCTGGAGAGCGCATCTGAGATGCTAACCAGCATAATGTTTAGCAATGATGTAAACTGACCAGACGTTCGGGATGACAACGGTGGACTTTGGGATGAAATATACTTTGTATTCATCATCCTCCGAGCTCCTATGTGGGACACCTAGAGCCATTTGTTATGTGTGGGCGGACGATAGATATGAGCTAATTAGACATACCTAGCGGCACGACGGGATGCCACCTCATAGTTTCCTTTATCAAGGCGCCGACATATGGTAGGGACGACTTGTCTTCTATGGTAGGGAGGCGATCCGTGCCTACAATGCTGTCGATCTCCGCCTGGGCTTGGCGCTGCTTGTGGGGGTTGAGGCCCAGTCAAAAGCCGCAAGTTTTAAATCTAGTTATCTGCAGGTAATCCTAGTTAGTAGTAGTCAAATCTAGTCACGTCCGACCTATCGAGCCATATCGAGTAAGCAAAGAGTCAAATAGAATAGAGCTGTCAGAAGCTCCCACGGCATGACCAGATGACGCGCGTCATCGGGCGTTTAATCGAGCATGACGCGCAAAGTGCGCACTTTGTGCGCTGTGCACTGTGCAAATTGCACACTGTGCGCACTTTGCGCAGCGCAGAGTTTGCAGTACTGTGCGCACTTTGCACATGCGCGCTGCGCTATGTGCACACCTGCAGGTCGCGAGGGATTATGTAAGCACTGCTCTTCGTCTCGTTCTAGCGATGACCTCATATGTCCGATTCTCTCCCTGTGCTGGTCGTCACTTAAAAGCAGGGTCTGTCTTGTCGTCGACTCGACCATTCTTTCCCTCTTGCCTTCACCTACTCATATAATTCACAACAGCACTGGTGCCTCTTCATTCTGGCCAGTCTCCGGATGCTCCTCTGTATTCAGTAGACCGTGAGTGTCCTCACGACCTTTGCTTGCTTTTCTGACGCGAGAGTACCAGACCTTACGCACCATACGCGAATGCTCCCGCTGTAACTAGAGCTCGTGTTCAAGTGCTACAGACGCCAGGTACGTATATACACACCCTGTTATAGGCTATTAACTGAGCAATGACATACTAGGGGGGCAAGTGCTCGGAAGCTAATAGAGCGTAGTAGAGGGGAACACGAGGACGGCGGATGGGAGCCTAGGGCGGACGAGCGATGGGCGGGCTCGCGACGGAGGACGGGCGGCAGGCGGGCTCGCGCGGGGGCACCACGTAGGTGGGCTCCGTGGGCAGGATAATCACGTGTAGTACCGGATTAGAACGAATAAAATCGATTTAACTCTAGTCAAATCGAGTCAAATCGAGTACAGCGAGCATGACACGAGTGCCGTGAGCAGGGCATCGGACAATTAGCATTCACTCGACCGGAATTAGACAGAACTCGATTCATCATATTGTGCTCGAAAGGACTGGATTTGACTAGGTTTCTATCTAGAAAATTCGAGTATAGAACCGGGGGGTGCGATTTAATTCTATTATGTCAAATAACTAGATCTACCTATATCTAGCTCGATTTAAAACTTGCGGCTTTTGACTGGGGTTGAGGGCCATGGCCAGAATGAATGTTGCGACAGTCGCGTATGTCTTGTGTGAGCGGCGTCAGAATTGCAAAAATTGAGATGAAAAAGGTAGATGGTAGCATACAGTTTCTGCTCCAGCTGAGGGAAAGACGTGAGCAACGCACGAGTACGAGGCGTTGCGTGCCGCACCTCCGTACATGGATCCAGCAGCCCATTTGACTCTTCGTTCGAAATCTTCGATCTCCCCCGGTGGATCTGTGAGTAAGTGCTGCACAAATGATGGAGGCGCAGTGCCTGCGCTCTGCGCGTTCGAATTAGCGGGACATGTCCGCTAGTGAATGGAAAATGCAAAACAAGTCCCGCTTTACGTGCTCATATGGCCTGCTCTTAGAAAATTCGAGAAGCTCTGCTGCATACTTCGCTTCGCGCATGAACGGGATCCATGATGGTGCATATTTCACTAGTAAAATGATCAGATGGGATCGCGATGGATGTACGTTCGATTCACAAATGGGTAGGAAATCGACGAGGTAAGCTCCTGGGAGCGCCGCTTTGACCCCAATCAATGCTAGCTCTTCGATATGCGTGATATACTGCGCAGGGGCGTCATTCAGAATAGGTGCCCCTGACGAACAGCCATCTTACCTTGTCCTCCGGAGTGTTCATTGGAATACCGTATATCAGCGCCAGAATAATTTTCCCCGTTGTACTAGATATTCGTAGTTGTTAACAATGTACGATGTGAGCCACAACATTCCTCACAGGCGCAAGAGACGAATAAAATTCTCCGGTGCATGAACGAGGTCTCTGGCCAAGAGAGCAGCAATGTCCTCTTGCATTGTGTAGTAGGCCCTCACCGCGGTCTGGCTGAGTGCGGTATGTGCCAGCTTGCGTTGTACTCGCCACTCCTCGTTGTAATCACAGAAGGAAAACTCCTGTGCGAGTCGATTGAGGAAGTCCATCTCGATGAAGACGCAATTCGCTCGCCTTGTTCATACCCATAAGCTCGTTTCCGAAGATCAAGATTGGGCGATCAGAGTACTTGCTCGCTCGCTTATCGAAGAGATCAGTCATCGTTTGGAGGTCGTTAACAACAAGAATGCTCTTCCCGAGCCCCTTGTAGTACACTAGATCGCCTGAATCGTGCAAATGTGAAAAAGAAGCTAGTCTCTGAGCACGAGCGGTACATACCGTATTTCTGTTTGTAGTGGGTAAACTTTAGCCATGCTTTGTTCATATTGATGTCCAACAGGTTGCCAACGATAGGCTTCATGGGTGGGCCCGGGGGGAAGGGGAGTCGCCTCGCATAAGCGACGCGCGAGAACCATCTCAAGGCATAGTATACGAATAGAAATGCAATCCCAGTTGGCAGTATTTTGCGGCTGCTATCTAATAAGGCTTCCATTGCTGTAGTGGGCAGGACCATCCCTGCACCGTGAGCTATACAGCGAAGAAACAGTGCGACAAAAGCTAATACAGATGCGAGACGGGACAAATGCGCTTTAAAAGCGCTCTCTAGCGGAGTCTACATGGCCCGTGCTCAGCGTCCCTGGGATGCGTAGACCGGAACGAAGAATGACTCTCATCGTACCCTGAATCGGTTATGACGCCGAGAGAGCTGATTAGGCGGGAAATCCTGCACGCAGGTGGTGTATGTACGGTTCTCGTGAGCGATCCAGAAGCCCGGGCCTCGCAAATAAGGCGTTAAGAGCAGAACACGAGGTGGCTAGTAATGCCGTGGTACTGATGGTCGCTCGCAGTTATGGAGCATCACCAACAGTCTTTGAGTTCTAGGATTTCTGATATTTGGCGTGTCTGCTGGGCGTCAAGAGACCAGGAGCGTACACTAGGCAATTATCGGTCTTAATCCGATGAGTCTTGGGCGAAATACATTACCTTGATTTATCGTGAATACGACTCGCGCAATGCATCATCAGTAGACGCAAGGAATGAAGTCATATTGCGTCTTCCGCCCCGCTTCTGCCACTCCGGCCCAAAATAGTCTACCATGATATCTTCGCCCGGCACGCGCGAAATCGACTCAAAGCCAGAACAGCTGCAGCTAACCAGTTGTACGCTAGAGTACATATCCTGCGGATTCCTCTCGCATGCACATGCCCTCCGGGAATTATGACCTAGGCCATGCACTGTGAGGTGCTGTCTTAAAATGGCGTCAATGGCCGCCATGTACACCGAGTGCATCACGAGTGATGGTGCTCCCTCCATATTGCGAGCTAGATCCCGCGGAAGTCGCCCAGAAGGCGCCAAGACACGTTGTGGACATTGCAATCTAGAAGACGAGCCCATACTGCGATACGCCATCGTGTTGATTGCGGCTGACTAGTTGCAGAGCCGGGAAACCCGGAAGCCCGGTGTGGAGTAATGCACACGAAGGGAGGATGCGAGTGCGACGTCGAGCCAGAACTTGGAAATGTACGATACCACAGCCGACATACATTAGCGTCCCTTCAGTTGACGACTATTCATCAATTGTTTGCAGAGAGCCGCACGCGGAGCAATTTGCCATGTTGAGAAAGTCAAGGGGCCATTATCGCAGGTCGGTATCCAGGTATTTGTGAACGACGCGTTCATGGCTGTCCACTGGCGAAGATTGGTTTGAAATGAGAGGAGGCGCTTAACAGTGTCCGGTTATACGTGATTCTCTAATAGGATATTACTACGCAACAAGTCTCCGGCTGCAACTTCGGTCTCGCAGGTCGTCATCTGCCTGCAGTACAGTACTACCATCGATAACAGAAATACTCTGAGAAATGTTCGCGACGTGTGCTCATCTAGACCCAGCCTCACCAACCTGCACGTACACACATGTAAGATTTGACATCGGCAACGAGAACATCTCTAGCAAGTATGGTGTCATGAATTGCTGCCGCGATTGTACCCGCTACGTGAAATCAGAACAAGAGTCTGAAACAAAAGCTAGAATTTTGATATACATTCTCTGCAGTTTGCGGAGCCCGGGGACTGCCATATGGAGACCCACAGCAGGCGTTATAGGCGGATCTTGGGATAACAATGATACATGATACACAAAGCAATGGTCAAGTAAAATCAGAGAACATTGAATTTCTACAGCACAAGGAACTGCATATAACGTTTCTGGTCGTAGAAGATGGAAAAGCGACTCCACAAATGCGCCTCGCGGAGCAGGGATTGCATAACCATATCGATCCGCTCTAGCAGCTCCGTTTCCTGCAGCGTTGGGCGCATACTATATATGAAGACCGAAGATTGTATCTCGAGTATTAGATCCAAAGGACGACCGTCGGACCTCAGGAAGTAGGCTTCGGCACGTGCAAGAGCCTCTGCGCCAGTCAGCCGAAGGCGGGTCCAAAAGTGTGGGTTGTCCAAGGCTACATCGCGCCAGAATGCACAGACTTGTGAAGCAATGGAGATGAACGAAGAGCGACCGGACTCATTAGAACCGTTCCTGAGAATCTGGACGACGATCTCGTAAGGCAAGGTGCAAACATCTTCGAGATCACTATGTTGGCATGCTCTCGCGCAACATTCGCAGAATACGTGGTGCTTTTTTGACAGCCGGCAAGCATTCAGGTGGTCCATGCGATGGATGCCGTGAGGGAACTATGTCCGCTGCGTGATGAAGGACATCCTGTTTCAGCCAACAACTTTCTTTGCCCTCTCTCGAGTCGTCGTTCAAGAGCAAGAGCAAAAGAGGCCCGATAATTACACACGTTTGTGGAATTTTGAATTCGTACTGCATGCGATACGTATGAAGTCCTACAAGAATATGTTTGGTCTATGAGGGGATCCGTGGAGGGGTGCACGTGTATCATACCGAGGTCTCTTGAGGCATTAGATCATAGGTGTAATCAGGTTGGCTTGAACGGACACAAATCTATTGCCCTGAGGTGCTCAGAGAGGGCAAATTCAAGCGTAACAATGAGCAGCATAATTTGTCAAAGTGTGCTCAAGTCAGTCAAATGTGGAGCACTGGAGCAGTAGTATGCATCAATTCGACTTACTCAGATGTGGGGGGCTTTAATATTGAGATGTACATTCGTGTTGTCCACGTCGAGTCAATCACGACTTGAATATGACTCGTGTTGGCTGCCGAGTTCAACGCTTCAGCTTGAACGTGAACAGTTCAGGTCAAGCGGTTCTGGCGCGCGGTCGCGTCAGTCACGTGATATTACACCACGTGTCGCTCACTCGAGCGCTCACGCAGGCATAGGGAGGCGTGCGTGTTCCCCGTTCAGTTGCCTTTGGATCCGTTACTCTTCCATCTGTCTTCATATCTAGGTGCTCGCTATGTCTGACGATAGCGGCTCAAGAGGAAACAGTCGCTCGCACTCGCCGTGGGGACTGCCATCCAACAGCGGAGGGCCAAGGATCGGCCGTGTCGGTGGCTGGAGCTCATCTCCGTCCTCGAGGTATGAGTTCGGCTACAATATGACAATGAAAAGCTGATTGAAGCCGGGTATAGCTCACAAGGAAACCCAGGTGGTCGGAGGATTGCAACCTTGCGAGATGTCGGCTCTGGAGGTGCTCCGCCTGCGGGAGGCTTTGGGGGAGGCGTGCCGGGTGGCGATGACGACGATGACAGCGATGAGGATCCGTCCGCAACAGAAGGCGAAAGCTGGTTTGCGGGAGGCGAGAGGAGGTGCGTATGCTGAGAAATCCAGCGCTGAAAAGCTTAACACCGTCCTACAGTGGCATCTCCGTCCAGAATCCTGATAGGCCGGGAGCGACGCCCGGAGGCGACCTAGTACGCGACCTTTTGAGGAGAGCTGCAGAGTAAGTAGGTTTATTGTGATATACAGTATGATTCTCAGTGCGTTGCAGAGCTGGGCCGGCCCCTGGTGCACCCAGTGATTCCAGCCGGGGCACCGTCTTCTCCGGCGGTGGATATACCCTCGGCAGCGACGAGGTCGAGAGCTCATATATTCCCGATCCCGACGCGCCCGGTAAGTCCCAAAGGACATTTCCCCGATGGGCATTACTAACGTCACTTGGGCGACAGCACCGGAAGAGGAGACCGCTATCCGCCACCTCACGTTCTGGCGGAACGGGTTCAGTGTCGAGGATGGCGAGCTGATGAGCTACGACAACCCCACGCACGCGCAGATCCTCGCGGAGATCAACTCTGGGTACGCCATTGCTCCCCGCACCCACCTCCGGGGTCTAAATCTGACTCGCGTCTCAGCCGGGCCCCGCCGCAGATCCTCAACGTCTCCCCCGGCCAGCCCGTCGAACTGCGTGTCGTGAAGCGCCTGCAAGATGACTATGTCGCGTCTCCCAAGGCACGCTCTGCGTTCTCTGGCTCAGGACACCGTCTGGGGTCCCCTGTTCCGAGCTTCGCCGGTGCTGGTGCGGGCCCGAGCGCTGATATGCCTGGCACGTTCCCCGCGCCTGCTTCAGCGAGCTCCCGCGCGCACGCTCCCCAGAGGGAGCCGGATGCGATTACCACGCGCTTCGAGGTGGACCAGTCACAGCCGACGACGAGCGTGCAGGTCAGGTTGGCTGATGGGACTAGGTTAGCTGTGGAGTCCTTCAACACTACTGATACACGTCTGAACATACTTTCCGATAGGCTTGTCTGCCGTATGAACCTCACCCATACTGTTGGAGACATCAGGAATTTCGTCAATGCGTAAGTCGCGCCCCTTAGCCTCCAAGCCCAAGTGTCCTGAGCTCCATATATGCGGTACAGATCCCGCCCAGAAAATACTGCGCGCCCGTACACTATCAACTTAACCTTCCCGAACCGCGTGCTTGAAGATGAGGGCCAGACGATCAAGGACGCCGGTCTGGCTAACAGCGTAGTTGTGCAGCGTTGGGTTTAAATAGAAGCGGTCACGGCACCTGGTTTCTAGGGCAGATCGGATGTTGCGAACGTCGTTGATAGCATGCTTGTATTGATGTATTTTAGAGGATGTGCAGCTTGTTCTCAGCGAGACATCATGCGCGCACCGCGCGTTTGATGGTACATGAGACGCGTCGACGCGTCTGTGGCACGCGTCTCAAGTTTCTTTGCCACTCTCATCTCGCTTGTACATATCTCCTCTCGCACCGGACGAAAAGTAGCAAATATCATGCCACGACCAGGAACACGATCTCAGCCGCAACTTTCGCAGTCGCAGCTTCGGAAGGCGCCCAACGGTCAATCACAGCGTACTAGGCGCGGGCGAGTGGAGGTGGAAGACGAGGGCCCTAGCCAGGTCAACGGGCACGATGAGGACGAGGACATGGATAGAGAAGACGGAGCTGCAAAGGGGCCTGATGTAAATCGCAATCTCGGGAAATCGGCCATACTGATATTGACCATGCGTTAGGAGCTACAAAGGGCGGCTTATGACCTTGTTAGGCTGGCACTGTTCTCAGAACAGCGGCGTTCCCCGTTGAAGAGGGAAGAGATATCGAAGAAAGGTCAGTCTATTGTGCTCTTGCTTGCCTGAAGGTCGCTGAGAGTGCTTATGATGCACGTTCAGTCCTGGGCACAAATTCTCGTGCATTCAATGCGGTCTTCGCGCTCGCGCAGGGCATGCTGATCAAGACGTTCGGGATGGAACTCGTCGAGCTCCAGTCGAACGCCAAGGAGGACGAGGAGGCGGCAAAGCTTATGAAGCACACAGGGATCAAGAAAAGAGGTAAGTACACTATCTGCCTACGCTTCTAGTCCTGGGAATCCTACGCAGCAAACAGCTGCCCCGACTGGTACAAAGAACTACATCCTGCGCTCAACCCTCGACCCCGCCTTGATCGAGCTCGCAAATGCCCCAGACCCGGACCTACTCGCAGAGGAGCGGGCGGAGTACGAGGACGCGGAGGGCGTGGACGACCTCGACCTGCGCTCGTCGGGGAGCATCCTCGCATGGAACACGGCGGACCATCTCGACGCTGTCGGCATCCTCCATATCATTCTTGCGCTCATCCTCGTCGAGGGCCGGGTCCTCAGCGACAGTGCGTCCTCCTCTTCCTTTCTCTCGTCGCTACACACTCAGCTCACTCCCCTCTGTCCTAGACGACTTCCGCGCGCTGCTCAAACGCCTCAGCCTTTCCCCCACCTCGCCCATCCCACTCGCCGCGCACGCCACAAAGCGCGCCTTCTCCATGGACGACTATCTTAAAGACCTGCTCAAACAGGGCTTTCTTGAACGCACGAAGGTTGGCGAGCCCGCGCGGGCTGGCGGGAAGCGTGGGCGCGTTGCTGCGAGCCAAGGAGGTCCGGACGAGCAGGGCGCGGTGGAATGGCGCTGGGGCCCCCGCGCGCACAGCGAAATTGGCGAGAAGGCCGTGGCAAGGTTCGTCGCAGAGTTCATGGTCGAGCGCCCCGCGGCGGAGGACGACGACGCGGAGCGCAGGCCACGCCGCCGCGAGGAGGACCCAACGGCAAAGAAACGGATGGAGTTCATGATGCGCGGGATTGAGCGCGCGGCGTCGGGGAATCCGCTGTCTGATGTTCGGTGAGGCGGGTACGGGAGGGGTGTAACTTATGTGCTGTATTTGGTGTGCTTGACATGGCTTACTTTGTATCCATCGCCTACAATCTTTCTATCTCTTCTTCCAAAGGTAGGACACAGTGAGAGATGCTCAAGGATGCACGAAAGCAGGCGATGTGGAAAAAGTAGATACGAAATCTCAACGAGCTGGTCTTAATTACCTCAAGCCCGTCTCTGCATCAATCTGGCCTTCAGCATCTGCTCCTTTGACGACACATCACTAAATTCCGCGCTACTCGGAGCAGGCTCAGCGACTTGACTGCTGGCTGCCTTCTTCGCAGCAGCAAGCCGTACACGTAGCAGTGCCTGGCTGCGAAGTTTAGCCTCCCTATCAGTGGCTTCTTGCTCAGCCGGTAGCGGCCGCTCCCCCACACAGCTTGCTGTGCTCGAGGCGGACTGCTCTAGACCATCCGCGTATCTGGCGCCGGACACGTCTGCTGCAGTCGGGACCTCGTGCCGACATTTCTCCTCGAGCAGCTTGCTTAGGAGCCTTGTGCGCGCATCCACGATCCGGGCCACTGCTGAATCGTCAGAAGAGTGAGATGCTCCTCCAGGAGTCGACGGCCCGGTCGACTGCGACGACGAAGGCGGCAGCGATGGGCTATCGGACAGCCGTTCGAACAGAGATGGTCGGCCAGGGTGCCCCGAGTCGGTCCCTGAATTTCGGGAGCTCGACGCCTTGTGTTCGTGAGCGGACGCGGACGAGGACTGAGCCGAAGGAGTGGACTTTTGTGTTGTACTACGGGCCCGTGAAATCTGGGGCGCATTGGGATCACGATCGCGCTGGTTAGCACGACCGGCGAGATGAGCATGCACAGATTCAAGGAGCCCGCGGTTCCTGATTCTTGGCACAGGCCTAGGCCTGTCGGATGGCTTAAGCGTCGTCTCCGCAAACTGAGCCAGGTCGCTGGCACTTGATTGAGTGGGCGGTTGCATGATCTGCACAGGTGGTGTATCGCGCAGATCCGGGGTGGGAGCGGGCGAAGACTCGCCTGTAGAGACAATTGGGTCGTCTCTTGCTCTCCCCTTGCCCTTGCGGTCATGCTGGGGCGCAGTATCAGGCCGCTCTTGACTGGTGCTATGATGCTGTGGGGATGTCGGTCTGTGGTCTGTGGTTTCAGGATGAAGCATTGCCGGATCAGCATCGATTCGCCGGGGATCTGTATGCCCTGTACGGCGATCGAAAGATAACCCATCCCTGCTCTCCCAACGTCGGTCACGAGAACGACTTCGGCGTTCGCCTTGTCGAGGATCACTTCGCTCTATAGAACGTGGGCGTGGACTGGGACGACGTCGTCGTCGTGGAGGAGATCTTGGTGGCGACGGTGGACGAGAAGACACAGAGGACTCGGGCGAATCGGATTGTACCCGACGACGCGGTCGATCCTCTGAACGGGATCGTGAACGGCAGCGAGACATATCCCGTGCTCGCCATCGCCTTCGTTGATCCGGCAGAACCGGCGGGGGAACATCCTCCGGTATATCGTACTAACGAGGCATAATCAGTCCGGAGTTGTTGCCCAAGGCACAGCATCCTACATACCTGCACGGCTCGGTCGTATAGAGGCAACTCGCGGTAGGGCGAGCGCATGAAAGAGTATAGTTCTGAGGTAGCAGCACTCGGTCAGATTGTGTGCTCTCCTGGAAACAAGCAGCAGATGTATTGAGAAACAACGAAGCAAGGATAGACTTACCATGCGCAAAATGCTCAGCGTTGACCCGCGAACCTCCATTGTCCATGTCGAGGAATTCAGCAAGCAATCGTACGGCGGGCTCCGATCGGATGTCAAGAGACTTCATGAGGGATATAGTGAATGTTGTGAGGAACTGCGTGAAAAGTCGAGTCAATTGTGAGGACTTTACGATGGCAAATTGAGTCAGCGTACCTCTACATCGAGACCAGGCCAAACTCTCAGCTCTCGTCTAAGGAATATAGTAGCTCGGCTGATGTGATCAGGAGATGCTGCGAACTGCGCGGGGGTAGGGAACGGCTTGTATCTCGTGTAGGGGTTGGAGGCGACATGCTATATGGCACCATAGTCGGTATCAGTAAAGACTTATCATGCATATAACCTCAGGCTACTCACCTTGGCGTACAATTTATGTCTATACACCCACCGTCTGTGCTCAATGGCTCGCTCTAACTCGTCAGCCTCTTCTTGTTCCCTCCACCGTCTCCTACCCCATTCCTGCTCCCTCCTCGTCTGTGCACGTCGTCTCGCCACAGTCTGTGCGCGCACGCCCTCGGAAAGACGTGATGAAGAACGCAGCGGGGTTAAGTAGTGCTTCTGGTAATCATACTTCGAGCGAACGTGGTGGATGAGGTAGTCTCCTATTGTCTGGGTGCACAGAGGGCACTTGCGGGACTGCTCTGCATTACCCATGAAGAATAAAATATTCTCTGTCAGTGTATGCGGGCAATGTGCTTGGAACGGCGGACTGACCGGTCCAGACGAGGAGACACTCGAAGCAGAACTCGTGCGAGCACTTTGGGATGATAGTGCGGTCGGCGAGAGGCTGCAGACAGATGCTGCATTGTTCGACATCCGAGTCATCTAAGTCGTGAGGGATATCAGGGTCGTCAACAGTGCGAGCAGCATCGAGAGGTGGCGAGGATGAGGCGTTGAGCTTGATCCGCTTAGAGGGAGGACTGTCCGCCCTGGGGGTCATTGGAGTCCTCGTGATGTCGACTGTCAAAGTCTATATCACAGGAGTATATATCGCAACTCAAGGTTGTTGAACTGAAGAACAAGGACAGAAGGAAGTCGGAGATGATGAGCTGAGCAAGACGGACTCCGCGCTGGTGGCGCAGGGTCAGCGACGCTACATGCGACGCTAACTTAGTTTGTTCCGTCCACGATTTCCTTGGCCTCCTCGACGATGACTAGCCGATTGCCCAAACTCATCGCTCTAGATCTAGAGTATGACTCGGAATCTTTGTACATGACCATATGCTGTTCTGACTGCGATCTGCCCACCAGCGCAGTTATACCCTCTGGGATCTCTGGATAGATACTCATGTTACCCGTGCGTGTTTGTTATACCATGCCACTGCAGCGTCGAACTTAGTGCTCATACGAAATCACAGCACCCCTCAAGCGTGACGGAGAGACCATAAACCGTGTCACTGATAAGTGAGTCGGTATCGAGCTCTCAGCATCTCGACCGCCTCACTCGACCCGTCTTAGATATGGCCAGAAGATTGCTTTATACCGTGATGTGCCAGAGATCCTCCATCGTCTGCGTGCCGCCGGGGTGATCATTGCGGCATGCTCGCGGACGAGTGCCCCTTCCTTGTGCGCATTCCTGGAGAGTTGTGTAAGTACTAGATATCCTAACGACGTGCACGCAGGGCACGCCAAGCTCTCTCATTACTTCTGGTTCCCCCGCGTTCTGGCGACAAGCACGGGTCACCCACCCCTGCTATCGGGTTCTTCAATCAGCAAGAGATTTACCCAGGTGAGTCTCTGGCCTTTCTAGGCCCGATCAATCGAATCACCGCGACCTTCTGTGTGTTGATGCGACGCATTCTTCAGGGTCGAAGCTGACCCACTTCAAGAGGTTGCATGAGAAGACCGGTCTTCCATACTCGGAGATGGTAAGTTGACTTGCTACCTTGACGCCCAAGAGGTTTAGCATACGTTGTACAGCTGTTCTTCGACGATGAGAGGCGGAATAAAGAGGTGGAGTCCCTAGGTGAGTTCTCTAATTTACGCCTGGACAACTCAACTTAGGTGTGCGGAAATGTAGGTGTCACGTTCTGCCTCGCTGCAGACGGTCTCAATGATAGCACGTTCGAGAGCGGATTGAAGGAGTGGAGGAAGAGACATCCAGTGGAGGTCAACGAGGATGCTAGCGGAGATGCTGATATCAACTAGTGGTTCAGTCGATCTGTGACCACCCTGACGAGGAATGCACTATAATTTCGGCATCTAGTCAAGCTGTTTACAGGAATGTAGCAAGCATACCGTTCTTTCGAGAATACATGCGAAACACAAGGAAGATAGCGAATTTTCCAGGGTGACTGGATCCATTCTCCTGTCTACCTGTGGACTCCCCGAGATCGCATCCGTCAACTTCCGCATCTCTGACCCCATTTTCGATCATCACAAACCGCGCCTATGCCTACGTCGTGGCTGTCACCGAATAACCCGTGACTATGTCCGCCTTCGATGCAGAGCGGGGTACAATTGAACATTCAAATGGTCGTAAAAGGCTGTGAGCACACAATATATGTCAGCAAATGGCATCAGATGCAAAAGATCCAGATACGAGAGACGAACGTGATAAGATACTCGTTGAAGCGCACATCTAGACACCCTGTCGATGGCGGAGCGAGGTCGAACGCCCACAAAAGCGTTGTCGCGAATATGAAAATCGAGTTCCTAGCTAGGAATCTCCCGGAGCATATCCTATACATAGCGAATAAATTCGGTGAGCGGCTCCGGCAGAAAAACTGAACACATGAATAATGCGTACCGGCGTCCAAAGCCAAATGCCCAAACAGACGGGTCAAGCGCAGGTTGCGCATGGTCTAGGAACCTCTCAGGTATGAATTCCTGCGGATTGTACTTGTCATTCGGTTCAAATGCGATCGACCTGACATTGGCAATAAGATTTTGGCTTCTTCGCATGCCGATATCGAAGCTTAGTTACCAGACATTTGGAATGACAACTGTTCCCTTCGGAATGAAGTAACCTTCATACTCGTCATCTTCGAAACTGCAATGAGGGACTCCTGCGATGTCAAATTCACATGAATGTATCGCTGTCCTCCCATATATCGCCGTACCTAGAGGTACGCTCGGGTGCCATCGCATTGTTTCATTGATAACGGCCTCAACATACGGAAGATTCGGGATATCGTTTATGGAGGGCATCCGGTCCTGACCAATCACACGGTCGATTTCTTCTTGTGCACGGCGTTGTACGTCCGGGGCTTTTCACCATGGCAAGAACGAACGCCAATACAGCTGACAAAGTCTAAGATCCATCAGGGCTAGTCTCTGGATCCTTGAGCAAATCGTACAGTATCGGCCCCGGCTTTAACGAGGTAAGTATTGTTCGCTAAACGGCGAACAGAGGCTACATGCGCACCTCCGTACATTCCTCCAGCGGCACCCTTTATACGGTCTTCTAGGTTTGGCATGTTTTCAGGTGGGTCCGTCAGGAGCTGCTGCACGAGAGAAGGTGGTGCAGTGCCCGCTTCCTGCCACAGGAAACTTAGCAGTGTCAAGGGTCTATATTTCACCATACCATCTCGCGCTTCACATGATCGAATTGCACATTCAATATGTTTGTGACTACATCCCAGCCATATTTTGCCTCTTTCTGGAATTGCATCCAGGATGGCGCATACTTCACTGCCAGGTTTATCAGTATCGGCTAGTATAATGACAACTGGAACATACAGAAAGGTAAGGTGTCACAGAGATATGATCCAGGTAGTACCGCCTTCTGACCAATCCTGTTCAATTCCTCAGCCAGCAACGGAATCTAATGAAACGTAAGCCGGTCACAAAGTTTCACGGGCGTTGCCTGCCTCACATCGCCGTCGGCATGTTCAGGACGTACTCCGTATGTTACAGCGAGAAGGGCTCTGGTTGTGGTCCTGCAAAGATTGGTTAGAGAAACCCAAATGATATCCCAGCCTTACGCACAGACGCAACATAGCGTAGAAGTTTTCCGGAGCTTCCAATACATCGGCTGCAAGTCGAACCGCAATTTCCTCCAAAATACTGTCGTAGGTCTTCACGGCAGACGGAGACAGTGCCATATGGGCTAGTTTTCGTTCTGCTCGCCAAGTGTCTCCATAATCGCGTAGCACAAACGTCTGAAATGAAGTCCGCCGATATCAATGACCAAGACGCTCCATGACTTACTCGGTCCAATCCCATCAAGTCGTGGCCGAACACGAGGCGGGCCCTCCCTGAGTAGTTGTTCGCGCGTTTTTCGAGCAGGTGCGTCATAGCTTTTAAAGAGTTTACTACTAGAACGCTCTTCCCGAGGCCTCGGAAATAAACGAGATCGCCTTCATATAAAATATTAATCAACCATAACATTGCCACTAAGTGGGCCCGTACCATACTTCTCCTTGTGTGCTGTAAACTTGACCCATGCTTCTGGTAGTCCGACGTGCATGATGTTGCCGATCACAGGTTTCATAGGCGGGCCTGGGGGATACCGTCGTGTTGGTCCGTTTACTGTACGTGCGCAACATCTTGATGCAACGTATATAACGAGAGCTATGGTCGCAAAGCTAAAGCACTGGTCCTGCGAAGGCAACATGGTGAAGGGCATGGAAAGGCCGACAGGAGAACCACGTCAACTGTTCAGCGCAACCTAAGTGCATTATAATATATCTGACAGCCATCGTGACGTCAAGGAAGCTCATCAATTACATGACGTATGATGTTCCGTTGGTCTTGTCGAAGCTACCGGACTACAATGTGCTTGGAGCGAGGAGGCTGGGAGGGAGTCCGCACAAGAGAAGCGAACTTAGAATCTCGGATCGCACTCGCTAAAAGATGAAATCGACCCCATGTCAAGTACGAAAGGTGCTGTTACCTAATGGTCGAGTGTGTTCGAGGTGCTTCGTAGTCAAACCTCCAGACCTTTTGTGCCAATCGCATTGCACGTATATTGGAGCCGCAGACGTTTCGCAGGGAACTAGTGCCACGTAAAGTTCAGCATATCGACTCGATCTAGACACACCTCAAATCATGCCTATCTTGTCCACAGTACTTGTTACGATCTGGATGTCTGTGCACGCTACATGTAGCTATCCGTGAATCCGAACCCCGAAGAAATGGTATTTTGGCGTGTGAACGACGTGGTGCAGGTGTTTAATTGCTTTGGATCTATCAGGGCTACACAAAGGAGGGTAGGCTGAGCGGTGAAACGAGCTAATATCTGTCTGGTATTGGCTGATGATCGAAATAGATGCGTCTGTGCGACGCCGAGTCTGCAGATATACGGAGTGGTTTCAAGCGGTATGGAGGACTGTTGTCTCGTTGAGTGGTGTGTCGATGATGAGCGAGGAATGAAGTCGAACGTTCATGGCGATGCGCTGATGGCATAACCGCACAGATAGACGCGGCTTACTTTGTGTCCTCCCATGGTTGATTCTTGGTAAAGTCGAGAACTAGCTGGCCACGCAAATTCCTTAGGCAACATCAGAAAATCCTGATATTCCACTGCATAGTAATACAGCCAACGACTCAGTCCGACACGTACAACTCGGAGCACCTGTAAACACCCCTACTCTTTGAACTTTGTGAGAAAACGTGCAGAAATGATCGCAACTTCTCTAGGCTGACGTCAAGTCAACCCTCTTGCCTTCCTGTGCACTCCTTGTGATCGCATCCAGAAGTCTTCGCGTCTGAACCGCATCCTCGATCGTCGTATATGACCCTTGCTCGCCCTTCGCAAACTCTGCCCACGCTCTCCCCGGGTTTGTCAGGCCGTCCTCACTCTCAACCTTAACCTCCTCGCCATTGAAGTACATCGTCGGCTCCAGCACATGAATGAAACTCCCGCTGAGACTGTCGCTTTCCAAGCGCACCGAACCCTTCTCTCCGTCGATCTGCCATATGAAAGGTGTGCCAGCGCGGCCACCACGTGACTCGAGCCCGCCACGCCAGTGCAGGCTTGCGACCGTTCCACGCTTGAGGATACCAACAACCGCGACCTGATTGGCGTTCGTGCTCGGAATGGTTCGGCCAGTGGGCTGTCCGGATGCATCGACGAACTCGGCGGTGGGATACTGATTCTCGCAGACGGCGGAGAGCGATGCGAACGGGCCGAGGACGAAAGTGAAGCAGTCGAGGAAATGGCCAACGGCGATATCGAGGAGCGTCGCGCCGTTCGAGGCGTCAGTCGCGTAGCCGCCCTTGCCCTCAGACACGTAGGGCGCCCATGCAAAGAGTTCACGATACATACGACCGGTCTACAGGAGATAGTTATCCTGAGCACGGTAAGTAAGTAAGCAGCTCGTGAGACCTACCACTGTAGTAGACATAATTCTGCCCAGCTGATCATTTTCGATCATCTCTTTCAACTGGGTTTCAGTATGAGCTTTATCAACACATGCTTGTCCATCTCGCCTCACCTTCTTCAACGTCGGGCTCTGCCTACCTTGGCACCCGACGAGCGTCCTCACGCCCTTCCTCCTGGCAGCCTCTGAGAGTGCCTCTGTTTCTGCGAGGCTCTTGCCCGCGGGCCACTCCACATAGAGGTGCTTGCCCGCGTCCAGCGCCGGCATCGCAGCGGCAAAGTGATCCGGCGCCTTCACGGATACAACTACGACGTCAACGTCCTCGTCCGCCGCTATGGCGCGCGTACCGTCGGTGCCGTGGTATCCCTTGACTGCGCTGCCGGTCTTCTTTGCATATTCAGTAGCAGAGACCGCGGCGGACTGCTCGCTACGGGTGCAAATGGCGGTGATTTTATACTTCGAGGAGAGTGGCGGCTGCGTCAAGGGTGGCGCGAGCATGGTTGTAGCCCATCCTTCCTTTGACAGGCCAACAAACCCGATGCGGATTTGCGACATTCCCGCTGATGATGAGTACGGCAGATCTGTGGGTAGCACTGAGGAGTGCAAGGACGGGTTCTACTTCTCGAAACATGCGTCAATTTATATGGGGGACACATGACCGGATCCAGGGTTAGGGTCCAGATCCACATGAGTGATTCGTCAGGAAAGGTTTTCAACCTCACGAATGCATTACACTCATATGCAACCAATCAGTTCGTCTCATGGTCAGATGCTGAATTTTGAGCGGCCATTACGAAGATTACCTTGATAGGCAAGTCCGAGATTTTCGGAGGGCGCGACCCCGTCGGGTGCCGCTGCGGCATCAATATCAATGATGAGGCTCCCGAGGTCGATCACTGTTGTTCACGATCGTGGGACCCGGGGGCACTTGATGCGTCGAGGCGGTGTCAATTTTGAACAGTCCGACAACGCTCTTGATAACGACCAAATGCGCGGTTCTCATTCTGACGAAGATCTGGTTCTCGAGTTCTCGTCGTCGTTCGACTTCATCGGCAATGGTTTTGTCACACTCGTCAAGCGGCGCATGCGCATGCTCGTGTTAGAGTTCACGGAGAAGTCACGCTGGCACGAGGAAGTCTTCGACGAGGCCATCTTTAATAAGTGGAGGCGGGGGCTTATGGAGCAGGACGACGCGCTCGTGAAGGCACAAATTTGGGTGGCGAGACATCGTGCTGGCGCGCCCGACTGTTCGTGACCCGAGGACCTTGCGAAGTAGGCATCATTGTTGGCCCAGAAGCTCCACTGTAAGGCTGGCCTTGGAGCTGGAAGCTCCGCTGCCCACGGAGGCGCCTCCGGAACTGAATGAAGCTCTCGCCATCGCAAGGTTTCCTTGGAGGTACATGGGTCAGCAGACGAATAAACCATAATGTGTCTCCGATCCGTCAGGCAGTTGTATACTCGTACTTCCAGACTCTCTCGTCATTCGTTCCGCTGTTTCCTCATCGCCATGATCTATGGGACGCAGACCTTTGCCTGGGCAATACTCACTCTTGCTGTGTGTGTCGTGCTCAGATGGTGTGCACATATGGCAGCTGTGAGAAAGCGCCGTTATCCACCGGGTCCGCCTTCAATGCCACTAATCGGCAACATTATGAACATTGGAATCCCAAGAGCATGGATCAAGTTCACGGAGTACAAGGAGAAATACGGTGCGTAACTAGTCCGCCACATTGGGGTGATTGATCTCAACGTGATCGGTTCCCTTCGGAAGGTGATCTTGTCTATTTCCGGGGCCTCGGGAAGAGCGTGTTGGTGATTAACTCACTGAAGGCAATGACGGACCTGCTTGAGAAACGCGCAAATATCTACTCAGGAAGGCCTCATCTCGTATTCGGTCACGAGCTAATGGGATTGGACAGAGTGCGTCGTAGGTACTTCTGTCACTTGATCCTGGCTAAACTTTTGAAGATATTCGCTGTTCGCGACTACGGAGAAATCTGGCGCGCAGAAAGAAAATTGGCCCATATCGTGCTATCACCATCTGCCGTCAAAGCCTACGATTGCGTCTTGGAGGAAATGGCAGTCCGATATGCATTCGATTTAGTGAAGAGTCCTGAAGACTTCTACGCCAAGCTACATCTGTTCGTAGGCCGAGGATTATCCCTCTGCTCCTCTGACAACAGTGTACAGGGCTACGGGCAGGGTGCTCCTCGCTGTAACGTACGGAATATGTCCTGAGCATGCCAACGACGAGGTGAGGCTGTTAGTGATTGCGTCTAATTCTTTAAAACTAAAGCTCGTCCAGATCCTGGTATTGGCTGAGGAGATGAACTGGACTGGTCAGAAGGCAGCAATACCCGGCTCGTACATGTGTGATACCCTCCCTTTTTGTAATGCTTTTTTCCAGCCGTCTTTCTAGTTACCTGACAACCTACACTAGTGAAATATGCACCATCGTGGGTAACATTCCAGAAAGAGGCAAAGTACGCTAGGGATGCACTCACAAATATGATGAACATACCATTCGACCACGTCAAGCGTAACATGGTATGATGAAACTAATTTGAATCCGTGGCGTGACGTGCTCAGTACCATTTGCTCTAGAAAATGGGCATTGCGTCCCCTTCTCTTGTACATCAATTACTGGAGGACCCGCCTGAGAATGTGGACAATCTGGAGGACAGGATCAAAGGAGCCGCAGGTGCAATGTACGGAGGTATGTATGGACACTCCCCAATCGCCGTCTGATATACGTCGCTCATTTTATCACAGCCGGAACAGATACTGTAAGACTTTCTTAAGTGGATGAAGAGCCGTTTTAACCGATCGCAGACTTATTCAACTCTACTGGTGTTCATTCTGGCTATGGCACAGAACCCTGAAGTACATCGCTGGGCCCAAGCAGAAGTCGATCACGTTGTTGGTCAGGACCGGATGCCCTCTGTCGACGATATACCAAACCTTCCATATATCGACGCCATCGTCAAAGAGACGATGAGATGGCACCCTAGTCTGCCCCTAGGTAGCTCGTATGCCAGATTACTCCGCTACGCTGACGTAAACTCGATTCCATACAGGAGTCTCTCATGCCGTTTCGGAAGATGACGAATATGAAGGTTACTTCATACCGAAGGGGACCGCTGTCTTAGCAAATGTCTGGTGCGTGACTCAGCTCCTGGATGTACTACACGAAGAAACCCAAAGTCTAGCTGCCGTTGTTAGGTCTATCGCATTTGAACCAAATGACAAGTACGATCCCCACATGTTTATTCCCGAAAGATTCCTAGACCCTTCGCGACCTGTGATTGATCTATCTGCTTGGGCATTCGGCTTTGGCCGTCGGTATGCGCTATCCGCTTGCTTTCAACGGCTGCCAGATGTTGACCAGCCATTTACATGACTTACAGGATATGCCCCGGGAAATTCCTTGCACGCAATTCAATCTTTGTCTTCGTTACAACGCTTCTCTGGGCGTTTGATATCTCTCCGTCGTCAGCAGGGAGGACAGACATGCACTTCACGGAGTTTCTTGTCAGGCGCGTTTCTCGCCCTTGTACATGTTGCATCTGATGCAAATTTCTAATGCGTTGTTATTCCTACAGTTTCTTGAAGCCGTTCGACTGTTCGATTGTACCTCGCTCTGAATCAAAGGTGAGCGCAATCGGGGCCCGTGCGGCAGCAGCTACGATGTAGTACACGGAAGCAGTCTGCTGGAGGACGAGGAATGTATATCGAATCTATTTCGACACGGACATCTTCCATTTTGATACGGAATCAGAACTTCTCTATTGGCCGATATCGCAGCTATGCTTCCTGATTCAATTGGTATTCGATAAAACTACATGAATGTGTTGTGAGAAATTTCGCCGAGAATGTTAGGAGTATTGCCAGCTCTCAGATTTTCACATTCGTGACTACACTTCGCTGCACCGGATGACGAGTGTGATACCGCAAATCTTATCCATTCCATATGGACGCCTTTGGTTCGAGTTAGGAGTCAAATGCTTGTCCGGTAGACTATCAGCACTTACGTTCTCGAGGGCTCGCACTGATGTACGTACTACGAGAGATCTTGCAGGAGGTGCCAGGGGTGTTAGCTGTTATCAGGAGCTCGATCATGTAGCAGCCGTAGGTACCTTCGCCGCAACGCGACTTACAGCGCTAGTTCACAACTGTCGGAAACAGCAACGAGTGGCAAGGTCAACATCGCAGTAGGTCAGCGTTGATGACGGAGAGCAGTGTAGTAGTCTCACAAAGTGCTTGTTTCGTCACGCGGACGCTGCCTCGCTATCCTAAAGGATTATATCGTCCGAGAGTTCTCGGACTCATCCATAGAAGCAACTTCTTCGGTGGTGAAATGGTCTGAGATCGTGAATAGAGCATACGTGGAAGCAGCGTGACCAAAATGTGTCATCCTGGGTAAAGGTGGTGAAGGACTGTTGACGGCGCGCGCGCTAACGCGGCAGGCGAGGGCGCAGACCTTGCTGTCGTCGTGAAGACATCGGATTACTTGGCTACCGCGATGCTCGCGTCATACGCACGCGCAAAAAGAAAAAACTCATATGTGGAGTGGTCTGCACGGCCTTGTGAGGTTGGACGCGTGGATAGAGACCACGTATAGGTTAGCTGTGAAGACAACAGCCGGATGCCATGGCAGACAGAGCCCAACGCTACCGCTGCGACAAATTATGCCAAATTGCCGCCCCAATGCCAGTCACCTATGTCCCAAACCCTTTGCCTGGGCATTCTATGTCACTGAGGACAAGGCCTCCGCGATGCACATTGCGAGCGGCGCAGCGCAATTTCACACTGCCGCCGGCCATCTCATCGACTGCTTCACCTTCGTCCGCAGGCCATCCACCTCGATCTGCGCCATCTACAAGAGCCAACGTCGCACCGCTGAGCTCGTCGACGTCGCGGGAATACCAACAAGGCAGACACTCCTGAACATGAGCCTCGATCAGGTCGCGCTTGTGGGTATGCTCGTGCGTGGAACAGCTGCGGTAGTACACTAGAGGGGAGACTCTGGAAAATTACTGAAGGACGTAGGCGCGGTTTGCGGGCAGCGAGAAGCGGTCGTATGCGACAATTGACGATGAAGTGAGGATACGAATGCTGTTGTACGCAAACTCAAAGATGCACGAAGGATGGCAGAAGTATTGACTTGACGAGAGCCTGCAGAAGTCGTCACTCTGCTTTGGGTCTATTCACATGGTGTAGTCAGGAGAGACGGGGCTGCACGATACATCGCCAGCATCCACACGCCGTCTTGGGAAATGAGTTCAGGCAGCTTGTTGGTCACTGATCATTTGTTGGTTTCATCGAGTTTAAACTCGTTTACACAAGTCTAATCGACGTTAGCGCTCACTCCGAGTGAGCACGCCTCCGCGCGCCAAGTGGCGCCGTCGAGCGTACCTTCCGCGGGTACCCTTTTCTCAACGCTCTCCGTCGAGTGAAAGTACTGCGCACCCCGCGCCCTGCAGCGCCGCGCTCCTGTCGAAGTAGGCCCAGACCCTCACGACAATTTTTTTGGACGAAACAAGGCGCACGACACGTGCCATTGCCTTATTCGGTATTCCGCACAAATGTCAGCCGCACCACTTATAGCGGGCACGATGGCGGTCGAACCGTAGCGTTTTCTCTGCTTCGGTCGCCAACGTTGCCCGCTAGGTGCGTCTCCCTGTTGCCTTTCGTTTTTTCTGCTTCGGTTGCCAATGTTGTCCGGTAGATTTGCGTTACCCGCCTTTCCCTCCCTTGTACATTACGATTGGTAGCTAGCCATCGCACAATGAATTTCGGGCTCCGCCGAGCGCTGAGCTGGCGGAGCCGCGTCCATCTAACATACCGTTGGATGACGAGGCCCTCGCCCCGACCGTCCAAGTTCACCCCAAAGTCGAACGCGTTTCCTCGAAGCCGCCGAGGAGATTAGAGTCATTGACATCGAGGAAGGAGGAGGACAAGTCGCGTCGACCGTTTTGCCGCTGCGGCGCGTCTAGGCTCGCCACGTCCACCTTCCTTCCGCACCCATTCTCGAGATTGCCCCTAATCCTCTAGGTCGACAATAAATTTGTAGATCGCGCTCAGCATTTTGAGCCTCTCTTGGACGTGCATGGGTAACATTGTTCAACAGGACTCCTACTTGCTGGCCTGCGCTCTGCGGTGCGCCCACATGTCCACATCGTGTACGAGTATCCTGGATCAGTTGCACGAGGCTCTCTCAACTGGCATGTGAGAGTCTATATATGTCTCATTCACTACTATGTGAGTCAGACTGGACATTGCAATGTCTATGGATGTACTGCGCAATGAACCCCTCCGGGTTGGGCGCATCAGATGTACATCCCCTCCCTCTTGACGCGACGACTAGGTCATCGGACGTAAGGTGGTCCCTGTGCAGAACTTTGTTTACACCTCCGGAAGACATTCCCTTCGAAGTTACATCAGCTGGCAGAAGAGGCATAGCTCGT
This sequence comes from Gelatoporia subvermispora B, assembly GCA_000320605.2. Taxonomy (NCBI): domain Eukaryota; kingdom Fungi; phylum Basidiomycota; class Agaricomycetes; order Polyporales; family Gelatoporiaceae; genus Gelatoporia; species Gelatoporia subvermispora. Next base: position 1,064,923 of record KB445799.1, read on the forward strand.
CAGCGAGACGTCGCAGTGGCGTGTCCAATTGTCATCCGTGCCTCGAGGCACCTGCAAGATAGCCCTCGCCCTTGGCCCAGAAGCTCCTCTGGAGGATTGGTCTTGGAGCTCGCAGGTTTCGTCATCATGGGCGCACATCTGGGCATAGACTGCGCTTTGCACCAATCAGGTCGCTCTATCAAGTCGAATTGCGCAAGTGCTCGTGCTAGCAGACACGCAAAATGGAAGACGAAAGGTTCGACCACTCAGTATACCATCGCACCGGATCACTAAGAAGCTAGCTTTGCCTTCCTTGGACAAGATCGATTCTAGAATCATCGTACGTCAAACGGGTGGAACCCAACAACCCAGAATTGCATCGTTACCGTTCAAGCCGGCTCCTCTCTATCCCAAGTTCACCATACCCGGGGCGATTCTAGCCGGAACTGAATGGAGCCCTCGTTATCACAAGGTTGCCTTGGAGGTACGCGGGTCAGCAGACGGGGTCTATCACAATCTGCCTCTGCGACCCGTCGGACACTCGAATTACGCACATATCCAAACGCTCTACTACACTCGTCATCGCTTCCGCTGCTTCCTCAACACCATGGTTCTTGGACAGACGGAGACTCTTGCTCTAGCGATATTCACTATTACTGTGTGTGTGGCGCTGGGATGGTGTGCACAAATAACAGCTGTAAGAAAACGCCGATACCCACCAGGTCCACCTTCCAAACCGCTGATCGGGAATATCATGAGCATCGGAGTGCCGAGCGCGTGGATCATGTTCACAGAGTACAAAGGGAAATATGGTGCGTAGTCACTGGGACATTGGTGTGATTGATTTCTGACCATTTTCGATCGAAAGGGGATCTTGTCTATTTTCAGGGTCTGGGGAAGAGCGTGTTGGTGATTAACTCGCTGAAGGCAATGACGGACCTACTTGAGAAGCGCGCGAACATTTACTCAGGAAGACCCCATCTCGTGTTCGCTCATGAGCTGATGGGATTGGATCGAGTGCGTCGTGGGCATCTCTGCCCGATAAATTAACTGAGCTGGGTTTCAGATCTTCGGCCTGCGCGATTACGGAGAAATCTGGCGTGTAGAGCGCAAACTTGCCCATATCGTGCTGTCGCCTGCTGCCGTCGATACCTACGACCACGTTTTGGAAGATATCGCAATTCGGTATGCATACGATCTAGTGAAAACACCCGAAGATTTCTACGCGAAGCTTCGTCTGTGCGTGAGGCAAGAGTGCTTCTTTTCTGTATCTAATAAGGCTACACAGAGCCACAGGCAGAATTCTCCTCGCTATAACGTATGGAATATGCCCTGAACATGAGGACGACGAGGTGAGATTGGGGACAACTGTATATATGTGATGATAGCCTAACCCCGCTCAGATCCTAGTGCTGGCCGAGGAGGCAAATCAGACTGCTCAAAAGGCAGCGATACCCGGCTCGTACTTGTGTGACACCCTACCTTTCTGTATTGTGCATTACCAGCCACCTTGTGACCCGTCTGACAGTATATACTAGTGAAGTATGCGCCGTCATGGGTCAAGTTCAAGCAAGAGGCGCAGTACGGTTGGGATGCACTCACAAACATGATGAACATACCATTCGACCGCGTTAAGCGCGACATGGTAAGATGAAGCGACTCCTAAACGTGCGGCATGTACTCAGCATCTGCTATAGGAAATGGACATTGCACCCCCTTCTCTTGTGCAAAAACTGCTGGAAGATCCGTCGGGGAACGTGGAGAATCTAGAGGACAGAATCAAAGGCGCCGCAGGGGGGATGTACATAGGTATGCAGCTCCGATCCCCAATCTCCGTTTGATACACGTCGCTAATCTTATTGAAGCCGGAACGGATACTGTAAGAGTTTGTCAAGGGTGATGACTCGTTCTGACGGATCACAGACTTACTCAACTCTACTGGTATTCATTCTGGCCATGGCTGAGAACCCTGAAGTACATCGCCGCGCCCAAGCAGAAGTCGATCACGTTGTTGGCCAGGACCGGATGCCCTCTATCGGCGATATACCAAATCTTCCATATATCGATGCTGTTGTCAAAGAGGCAATGCGATGGCACCCTAGCCTGCCTCTAGGTAGCTCAAACATTCAAGTGACTCTGGGTTGCGATGACGGACACTCACTTCCCTTACATACAGGAGCCGCTCATACCGTTTCGGAAGACGACGAATATGAAGGTTACTTCATCCCGAAAGGCACAGCTGTCCTGGCAAATGTCTGGTGCGTGGCTCAGCTTCCGGGATTACTACGAGAAGACCCAAGTCTGATTACTGATATTAGGTCAATTGCATTTGAGCCAAATGAGAAGTACGATCCCCAGAAATTTATCCCCGAAAGATTCCTAGACCCTCTGCAACCTGTGGTTGATCCATCTGCTTGGGCATTCGGCTTTGGCCGTCGGTATGCACTATTCGATTGGGTTCAACGGCTCCTAGACATTGACCATCCCCTTGCCTCCTTGATAGGATATGCCCTGGGAAATTTCTTGCACGGAACTCAATTTTCGCGCTTGTTACAACACTTCTCTGGGCGTTCGATATCTCTCCGTCTCCGACAGGAAGCATGGACATGCGCTTCACGGAGTTTCTTGTCAGGTGCGTTTCTCGCCCTCGTACATGTGTATACATGGAGTACGAGATCCTGACGCGTTGTTGTTCTCACAGTGTCTTGAAGCCATTCGACTGTTCAATTATACCTCGCTCTGAGTCAAAGGCGAACGCAATTGCAGCCCGTGCGATAGCAGCTACGACGTAGTCATGCGCAGGCACCCTCCTGGGGAGGAATCAAATGGTATTGCGAATGCCGATACGGGCGTCTTGGGTTATGTTGCGGAACAATTGTCTTACCACACAATTATGCTTCCTGAGATAATATGATGTGTACCGAGTTTACATGGGTATGTTGCAAGACGCTATGCTCGAGGAGTCAGGAGGGCTAGACGAAAGTGCTCGGTGTGCGAGTTAATGCCGCCCGCAGGGGGCCAGTCCCCGGAAATCAGAAACCTCAACTGTGGTATCCGTGCCGGTGTAACACGTTCTTCACATGGCCCGAAAGGCGTGCTTTCTGGATTCACGAAAGATGCAACATGGAAGGCTTGAACACTCGGCACAATGTCGCACATCAGAGCTTCCCTGGCATCAGGTCGGCCACAGATGTCGACTGGACTGGTTCCGCCTTGCTAATTTTGTTCTTTGGGGCTATAATAGTACATATACCTACGTCAATGCGGCCCCACGTTACAATGGCGTGAATCTGCGCGGCGCTCTCGGCCACGAGCCCATCGCACTTGGAACAATCTGTCCAGGAAAAAGGAGCTTCCATGAACGAATATAGAGTTCGTCGGTACAGGTGCTCAGCCGATGAGTATATCATGGACTACCCCGGTTGCTGTTGGAAGTGCTCATATCTCCAAACCCCTACTATCTGTACCCATCATGATCTTTGAGCAGACACAGCATTTCCCGTTGGCAATACTCACCCTTGTGGCGGCTTTTGCTCTAGCGTGGTATACGCGTATAGCAATGACGAAGAAATCCTATTATGCTCCAGGGCCACCGTCGTGGCCTCTAGTCGGTAATATCATGGACGTCGGAACGCCAAGCGCATGGGTCAAGTTCACAGAACACAAAGAGACTTTATGGTATGTACTGACTCGATTATGAGATTCTGGTTGGTTCGGGGTCAAGCTGAGCTCGTTTGATAGGTGATCTGGTATACTTTCGAGGTCTGGGCAAGAGTATCTTAGTGGTGAACTCTCTGAAAGCAATGATGGATCTATTGGAGAAACGGGCGAATAACAATTCAGGGAAACCCCACTCAGTGTTTGCGCATGAGCTGATGAGACTCGTACAGCGCCGTGATCAAGAAGAAATCGATCAGGTTGTTGGTCAAGACAGGATACCCTGCATGAATGATATCTCGAACCTTCCATATATCGACGCTGTCATCAAAGAAACGATGCGATGGCACGCAAGTCTACCTCCAGGTACTTGACATCGGACAAACCACTTGACGGCCCTGACACAATATAGGACTCGCCCATTCTAGCTCCGAAGACGACGAGTATGACGGCTATCTGATTCCGAAGGGAACAGTCGTCATCCCGAATGTCTGGTGCGTAAGAACTCTTCCTTCTGTACAGGTCTGACTGAATGTCAAACTCCACTGTTGATATTAGGTCGATTGCCTTTGAGCCGAACGAGACGTACGATCCGCAAGAACTCAACCCCGAGAGGTGGCTACATCCTTCTGAAAATGCTATTGATCGATCCGGTTGGGCATTTGGCTTTGGGCGTCGGTATGCGGCATTCGTACTGTACTTCGAGCGCAGCGCATCATGCTAAAACGCTCACTCATTTCTTCCATACGTACAGGATATGCCCTGGTAGATAAGTCGCGCAGAACTCGGTTTTCGTGTTCGTGACAATATTTCTCTGGACATTCGACATCTCTGATGTGCGCTTCACGGAGTTCCTTGTGAGGTACGTTTCTCACCCTCGACATTCCACATTTGCTAAGATTTTTCGACGGATTGTGTACTCACAGTCTGTTGAAGCTCTTTGAATGTTCAATTGTGCCCCGTTCTGCATCGAAGGCGAGTGCGGTCGTGCAGCGTGCAGCGACAGCCACGATGTAGGCGCGTGCGGTTGCTCTGGCGGGGGTGAGCGCTTGAGCATCGATGACGCGGATCAAATGTGATCCCCCTCCTCCTCCTCCTCCTCTTCTCTGATACCATGGAAGTCTTCGGATTGATGTCTCATATACACATGCCCTGGAGTTTTCAATTCCACTTATGTTCCCTGGTCAAGATGTTTGGATAGTTGTCTGTCTCAGGCCTGTGATTATCTTATGATGCTGCATTCAACCACACAGGCTGTTACTTTCGTCGTCGAGCCGCTGGTTGCACAGCTGCACCGACTGCATTGGTGAAAGGTAGCATCGGACCGGCGAACGTAAGGTAGCTTGGAAACCTGCTCCAATGAGCATACAAATTAGGTGTCTCAGAAATGAAGGAAGAATAAATTAGTGTCTATCTCCCCCGGCTACCCACCCAGCCAACCAGTGACAGCAAGAGGATAACTGATACCCACGCCCGTGCTGTCCGATACGTTATATTACTTTGAGACTTCCCACTTGTCACATCGGCGATGAACTGAAGGGCGAACGGGTGCGCTAGTGAGGTGTCGTGACTTCCATACTCCGCGTTCTGAGGTTCAGTGGTGTTTCCTTCAAAGAAAGGGAAGGCGTCCACTGAAGGTACAATGTGCGGTTTTTCGCTTGCGTCGTTCGTGCTCATGGTGAATTCGAGCGGTGTGTGCGGTAACACCTCTGCTTGTGCGACGCCACCGAAGAAGTCGGTGACAAGTGCGTGGCGAATGTCTCTGTTGAAAAGGTCCGTACGCACACCAGGATGCGAGTGGATCTTGTCGACATCGTACGAGTCGAACTGCACGGAGATAGGGTCAGAGGATATGGGAACACAGTGTCACGTAATCAAACGCACCAGGTCTTGCATGGTGGTTTGACTGGTCTTGTTGATACCCTCCATGAACTCCAGGACATAGTGCGTGTAACTGTCAATCACTGCGACTCCAATGTCATTGTCGTTCTCATGCTGAAGGACGACACTCAGTGCTTTCCAGCAGGATGGGGCGACCGGAGACGTACTGAATAAGAATTCTCGCGGATCTGAGACGAGCCAGTAGCAAGGACATTGGGCGAGTAGAACTTTGAATACATCGTGGTCGCTTGACATGTGTCAATCATGAAGAAGATTTCGTTGTACCTGTGTGCGCCAGATGGCCGTTCAGGGATGGTTGTAACCATTCGGCGAGTATGAGCGTACCGCTTCTTCTGCCACATCTGCTCAAACGCGTCTGCAATATCAAAAGCACTGATCTCTTCGTTATCTTGGAACTTGAGAAACTCGTTGCCGCCATGTCCGGTCATGTAAACGAAGATGTTCGAGCGATCGTCTGTGAGCAATCGTTTGGACCGTGGTACAGAGGGATCCATGCGACCTATGCAGTAGCAGATATGGGTGAGCACAGGAGCTCGTAACACTTGGCACACATACCTGTGAGCACTCGTAAGAAGTTCTCGACTGTAACTTCATAGCCTCGATAGTCTACCTCTATGTTGTCACCGTATAGGTCGAGGTGTCGGCCTTTATTGGAGAAGACGCAGCCAGGATACTTGTTCCTCGAATTACATGCGGCGTCGTCGGCAAGCATCAGGATGATGTTGGAGTCGGGTATACCAAGCCTCTTTACTGTGCGATACCTGCAGGGTTCGTTAGTATGTCACTTTTGAGTGATGATTATGTGGTATACGTGCATTCCAAGTGCATTGGCCATGTGCTGTTCACGAGTCAGAGTCGAATGTCTCTTCGTGAAGTGGAGACCAAAAGCTCACCCTGTAGTTGAACCAATACCTCGACGCGCATACTAGAACAGCCCAGTTGTTCGTGTGTGCAAATCCGCCGCCATTTTGTGTCATCGGTTGGGCATTACTTGAGAGTACGTATATACAAAAGCATGATAGTAGTAGAATGACGGTCTTCAACGCGCCAAAGCGTCCGTATTGCATCGGAATGGCATGGAGGTGTAAGTGGGACCCAGCTCGCGAGTTGCATCACCCGCTGCGCCCTGGCACGTGCCTGATGCCACGCGAAGTGTGGCGCTAATATTCACGTGACCGTGTGCCTAATAAACCGTAACATTGAGACGAAAATTACAAGCCGGATCCCCCGGTCTCTGTCTGTCTCTGCTGTACCACAGAGCACGAAATGCGCAACCTGCAGGGCTACTCAGTGGACGGAGAACAACGATATTTTCGTGATCATTGGGCATGTTCTACATGACTGATCCCAACTTCCCGAAGGGATGTTATAACGGATTCCACGAATATAATTACAGCAAGATGAGTGCTTCATTGTTCGTTCATATATTGCCTATATCACGCAAGGCTACTGGCTGCTCGTACCTCCACCTGTTGAGCCCGAGCGCCAGAACGAGGAACTATGCGGCACTCAAACGCCTTTGGAGTTCTACGGCTTCAATCAACGAAAGAACTACGTAGATTTCAAGCAACGTACCGCCCTATACCCTGCCTGAATTCCTGTACAATTCTTCCACACTCAGGCGGAAAGACGTCAAATGCGGTGAGGATGCTTGCAGTCAGAATGAAGACAGAATTTTCAGCTAGATAGCGGCCAGGGCAAATCCTATGATCGCCGCCGTAGTGTTAGTATGTCACTTTGGGGACTGACCTTGGACATACCGACGTCCAAATCCGAAAATCCACTCTGAAGGGTCTGGGATATAATGAGCCTCATCCAGGAAACGTTCGGGAAGGAATGACTCCGGATCATACTTGTCGTCTGCCTCATACGCGATGGCCCTATCGGATTTCGATATGCGGTTTGCGTCATCTTGACTAAGATACGAAACTTACCAAACGTTAGGCACAATCGTAGTGTCCTTTGGGATAAAATGGCCATTGTATTCATCGTCTTCGAACGTCCGTCTTGGAAGGCCTACATCGGACAGTCATTCAAGATTGCATGGTCGTGATTCAGGTGAGCGTACCCATTGGAACTGCCGGCTGCCACCTCATTGTCTCCTTGATCACAGCATTTACATACGGTAGGTGCGGACGATCTCCAATTGTAGGTAGTCGGTCCTTCCCGACCATGGCGTCGATCTCGGCCTGCGCTTTCAACTGCTTATCGCGATTCAGGGCCATTGCCATTATGAATGTCAGAAATGTGCTAAGGGTCTAGGAGAATGTGTGAGTACACTGCGCGAGACAGCTCTTGATGGTTCGCACCGTCTCGAACCCAGCTGAGTAAAACATCTCAGATTCCATATGGAGTGTCATTCCAGAGATGGTACGCACCCCCGAACATCGTACCCGCAACAAACATAACTCTATGCTCAAACTGAGCATATGTGATGTCATCCGGAGGCGATGACAGCAACGTGTGACTAAGTGAAGGTAGCGCCGATCCGGCTTTCTGCATCAACGAGGGAAAACTGTATGGGAACTGGTAGAATATGTAGAAAACTAGAATGCGCACCATTTCACGCTTGACATGCTCTAGCGGCCTCCGCCTGATACCCATGAACAACTTCTTCGCTTCTCGTGCTTCGCGTTGGAAGGACACCCAGGACGGAGCGTATTTGACTAGTAGCTCACTCAAAACTCGAGTAGAGGCGCCATAGGAATTATCTATCATGACTCACGCAGTGGGACCAAGTCGCAGAGGTATTTTCCTGGAATGGAGGACTTGGCAAAGGTATACGCCGCCTTCTCTCCATCAGCGATGTACTGGAATAAATGCTGTTAAGAGGAAAGTGCGCTGAATCATACGAGGCTCACTTCCATCTGTGCGGGGGAAGCGGGAATCCCATATGTGATAGCAATGATGATCTTCCCGGCGCTCCTAACATAATGTCAGCCTGCTGGCGTTGTTCGCCTGCCTCACTTGGCTATCTTACGTGCGCGCAAGGCTCATGAAGTCTTCAGGAGTCTCGAGTAGTCCCTTACAAAGAGAGGCAGCAATGTCTTCCTGCATGTTTTGATACTCCTTTACTTGAGTCGGGCTCAGTGCCGTGTGCAGGAGCTTGCGATGTGCGCGCCATTCTTCTCCATACGGCAGCCAAGTAACACCCTACAGCAATATCATGACCATTGTCAGATATATCCTCAATGCCATATGAGGTTCGTTGTTACCTGGTTCAGTCCGGCCAATTCTCCGATGAAAACGAAGTTCGGTCGGTTGGAGTACTTGTGCGCTCGCTTATCAAACAGATCGTTCATAGCTTTCAACGAATTCAGAACGAGGACTCTGCCTCCCCAGCCCCGAAACATGACAAGGTCGCCTGAGTAAGAGGGTTCTATCAAGAAGGGCTGAGGTATCATGTCTGACACTCACCATACTGTTCTTTGTATCTGGTGAGTGCTCGGGGTGCTTCGTATTGAGCTACTTCGCGTATGTTCCCAGAAATAAGTTGCCCAGGCGGTCCCGGCGGGAGTGGCAGATGGTTTGACCGCCCGAAGATGCGACCGCAAATAATATACAGACCCAGTGCAAGACAGATAGTCCATACAACTATTGTCAACATAGCCATGTCGCGAGTAGAAGCTGACTACAATCGAGGTGATGGCTAAGGCGTAGACAGACGCAGAAGATGCACTCGTGCCATATCCTTGCGCGTGATTTGCTTCGAAAAGGTCTCACACTGTCAGCTTTGCTTAATTGAAGCATATATAGATGAGGCGCTTGTGATTTAACTCAAGGAGGTACTTAACCTAATGAGGTCCAGGCCCGCCAAATTTCATGAAAACTGAAAATAAGCCGGAAAGTAGTGACCATTTGATGACTACTTTACACATCACTATTGGAGGCACGAGTATCCACCAGTTTGGCGATAGAGTCAGAGCGCGGAACGATGCGACATTCATATGGTTTTGGGAAGCTTCATAAGGTCATATTCAGCACTGTGGTCATCTGTCTACGAGTACAGAAAGAATGCATACCGTACAATGTGCTGAGTAAACTCCATCTTGATTGTTGCGCCATGTTCTGGGGGAGAGATGTTGAAGACTGCGAGGATTGTGGCTATGTGGATGAAGATAGAGTTGTCGCCCAGATGTTGACCAGGGCATATTCTGATGGGTTCACTATGTCAATCGTTTGGTGGAATAAAGATTCGTAAAATGTACCTTCGACCAAACCCGAACGCCCATGATCTCGGATCGATGGCCGACTGATCAAGATCCAGGAATCTATCTGGAATGAATTCATCCGGGTCATACTTGGCATTTGGAGCGTAGGCAATTGCCCTGCAGACATTCAAGTAAGAGCGAGAGAAACGTTTGATCAAAAGGACGCACCAGACATTCGGTAGGATCACCGTGTCTTTGGGAATAAAGTGGCCCTTATAGTAGTCGTCGCATTCGGATCGCCTCGGAACACCTTAGCGAAGGCAATAGTGTAATTATCAATCGTGTTGCAGCTGAGCTATTGGCTCACCTAGCGGTACCGACGGTTGCCATCTCATGGTCTCTTTCACTACGGCTTCCACGAAGGGAAGATCCTGGCGGTCCTGCATCGTTGGAAGCCTATCGCTTCCGACGACAGCATCGAGCTCAGCTTGCGCCTTTGTCTGCACGCTAGGATTCAGAGCCATGGCCATGATGAACGAGAGGATAGTAGCATAGGTCTGGGGCAACCAAATTAGCACGCGAGCCATACAATGTTTGCCTCAAGTTACCGTCTCCGTGCCAGCTGGTACATAAATCGACATAAGGCTTATTTGAAAATCTTTATGTTGGACATACCTGAGAATAGGGCGCCGGTTGCCCATAGGAGTTTTCTCTCCAGGTCCAGCATATCCTCGGGCGGAGATAACAGCATGTTTGGTACCATCGATGGATATGCCAAACATGTTGACTGCGGAAAACATGAACTATGGCACCAGGTCTGACATTGGTACGCATTTACAATGTTTTCTTTCACGTAGTTGAATGGCTTCATCATGGAGTCGAAGAAGAGTTCGCGCCCTCGCCGTGCTTCTTGTTGAAACGGAGCCCATGCTGGTGCGTGCTTCACTGCCTCCATTGCTCAGTAAAATATCATGCAATAAATATTCGCACAGAACGTACGGAACGGTATTAGATCACACAGATATCGTCCTGCGGCAGTAGCCTTAGCGGCAACCTCCATAAAACGCTCGCCTAGTAGTAAGTACTAAGGCATGCGACTTGAGTAACCCCTACACAACCTACCAGTCAATCGCTTACCTCAGTCTGTGCCGGTCCCGTTGGGATGCCATATAGAACGCCAAGTACCACTCTGCCGGCACTTCTAAGCCCAGGGGTCAGGTCATCCTAATAACCACAGTTGCCATGAGATAGCTCACATTCGGACAAGAGTGAAAAAGTCCTGCGGTGCTTCGAGAAGCCCTTTTGCAAGCACCGCAGCAATGCTCTCCTGCATCTCACAGAACTGCTTGACCTGGGAACGACCGAGAACTGTATGCGCCAATTTTCGGTGAGCACGCCACTCCTCTCCGTGCTGCAGATAGACGGTGCCCTGGATGGATGGACGTCAATAACGTAACAATAGTTATGCCTCCAACGCACATCTTTCATGCCCATGAGTTCTCCGCCAAATACAGAATGTGGTCGATGAGAAAACGTGCTCCCTCGCTTGTCCAGCAGATCGTTCATGGCCTGTAGTGAATTAAGGACCAAAATCTTGCTACCGAAACCATAGAACATGACGAGATCGCCTGCCCCACCGTCATTTTATATTCTCAAAGACATGTGAGTATCAAGGCGTACCGTATTGTTCTCGAAAACGAGTCAGCGCTCTGGGTGATTCGTATTGAGCAATTTCCTGAATATTCCCAACGAAAGGTTTTCCCGGAGGCCCGGGAGGATACGGCAAGCCCTTTGACCGCTTCTGATGTCGGTATCGCCTCAAAACCAGAGAAAGCGCGATGAGGGCAAGAAACCCCAGGCGGAAGCTCAATGGCAGTTCATGAAAAGCTACCGTAAACATTTGCATCACACTATGTGATCAGCCAGCGGAGTATAGAGGTAGGATGGGGCAAAAGCTTAGATAGCGGATTACGACGGTCCGCGCACGAGATGCATAACTTATATGCCTGGCGAAAGTCTCATATTACTACATTTAGATCAGTTCGCTGAGGGTTTATCAACCCGCTACCTCTTGGGCGAGCCTCTGGGGTGAGGCGCTGGGACAATTGTGATCCCCGCGGGCCTCTCTGACACGATAAAGGCACGGTAATGTCCGACAATTCCCTTGCTGAGTCGCACTTGTGTGCTAGTCTTTGCCAATAGATGCTTGAGTGCTACCAAATGGGGTCGTGCGGTATGGCTGACCGTAATAGCGGCGATACAGGGTATCTGGACCTGGTCATTCTTGGATCTTTCGGGATCACGGTGCCACGCACTGAATCACTGATCAGCCAACAAAGTGGGTGTATGGGTTACAAACCTTGCAATGAGCGGCTAGCTTGAGGAAACATACCGAGGGCACGATCACTTGCAGCTCCAAACGGCCGGCTTCTCATATACAACGTGGGAATTTTGACTGTACGTAGCCTGTTTTGCAAGGTATTCGGCCTATCTCGGCACAGGGTGCAGTCAATTGCGTCAATGAGGCCGCTACAAAGACAGATCTACTACGACACCAGTCAACAATGGACTACCACGCAGTGACAGAAACGTCACGTGCGATGACATCTGCCAAACAGCGTTAACAGTGCTCAGTTCCGCAGTGTTCCTTGCCGCCAGGCCGAACCCACAGAGCGCTAGGTCTGTCCGTGCGGATCGCGATCGGGAGACATCCAACTCCGTCTTTAGAGCATCCAATCGAAATGGAGGCGTCGATGCCCCGAAGGTGTCATACCGGAGTCCGTTCTGCAAAGCTTCTCCGAGCGCTCCCATGGACAATGAGAACGAGCGCGCTCAAAGTAGTATTGTGCCCGCACTTCGAAATATGTACTACATTGAAATTTCAAAGCCGCTGGAAGAGCAGGAATTAGTCTCAAGTATGGGATGAAACAAATATTCACAAGAGGAGTATCACTTTCAAAACGAATATCCAGATGAGGGGGTAGGCTTGACCGTCAGACCCCACGCGTCCAAGATGCCCAAGCCATGAGGCCTAAGGTTTACCATTGCCCGAACAATGCCCACTACCCCACATCTTGACATACTGACAGGCTGACCGTAATATAGATTCCGAAATAACGACTCCACGCAACTGGCATGTCAGGCAACGCTGAGGGCGGCCCTCGTCTCGACGAAGTGAACCTTCGCCTCCGAGCGGGGAACAATGCGGCACTTGAAAGGCTCCGGGTTACTGTGCGTGGGGAGTGAAGTCATGTATTCAGAAGAGTTATGGCTGATACATACCGCACAAGGTGCTGAGTGAACTCTGGCTTCAATTCTCCGTCCGCAGAAATGTCGAAGACCGTGAGCAGAGTGGCTATCATGATAAACACGGAGTTTTCGCCCATGTGTCGACCGGGGCATATTCTGGGACAAACTAATAAGCGTGCGAGCTGACTCTGACTGGATCACAAGGCATGGCGTACCGCCGCCCGAATCCAAATGCCCATAAGGCTGGGTCCGCCGTAGGTTGGGTGAGATCGAGGAAGCGCTCAGGAAGAAAGGCTTCTGGATCGTATTTTGAGTTGGGTTCGTAAGCAATCGCCCTGAGATCCGAAAATACTCAGCCTCTTTCCACCTAGTGTAGAGCAGACACCACCCACCACACATTCGGCATCACCACCGTGTCTTTCGGGATGAAGTAGTCGCGGTAGAAGTCGTCCTCTGCTACACGCCTCGGGACGCCTACAAGGGCGCTGATTAAGCTCAACGCCCACGCACTGAACGGATATGTACTGACTCAGGGGAAGAGCTGGCTGCCACCGCATGGTTTCCTTGATGACAGCCTCGACATAAGGGAGGCTGCCCCGGTCATAGATCGTGGGTAAGCGATCGACACCGATAACGGCGTCGACTTCAGCCTGGGCTAGCTTTTGCTTTTCGGGATAGAGCGCCATTGCAAGAATGAATGACAAGGTCGTGGCATATGTCTACCACACTGGTTAGTTCTGAAGATTATGTAGGCAAGGGGGTCTCACTGTCTCCACACCCGCTGCAACCTATTTCAGTAAGTTCAAGATTGAAGGACGCAATCAACTTACCCGCGAACATACTCCCCGAGACCCATTTAATACGTCGCTCGAGATCAGTCACGTCGTCAGGAGGTGCCATTAGCAAGTTCCTGACAAGGGAAGGCAGCGAAATCCCGGCCTCCTGCAGAAGTGGTCAATGTCACGACTCAACCGCACAGAGCATTGCGCTTTACTCACCATATCTTGTTTCACTTGTTCAACCGGCGTATATAGCAACTCATTCATCCTCCTCCTCCCTTCGGCTGCCTCTCGCCGGAAGCTCATCCACGATGGAGCGTACTTCACTGACGTCCACGATCACAAATCAGGACGCCGACACCATGCGCTATTACAGACAGCAGGCACTTACAGATAGGGAGGAAGTCGCATAGGTATTTTCCTGGAATCGCAGCTTTACCTGCTATTTCGAGGAAGCGCTCGCCTATCAAAGTACACTGATACAAACATGGGTTGATTTGCTCGGGGTTCATAGAATAAAACTGACTTCAGTTTGAGCTTGCGAAGCTGGGATTCCATAGGTCACTGCTATAATAATCCTGCCAGATATCCTGTTGTTGGTCACAGTCGCGAGTGAGCTGCATTTTCGCTTTAAGATGAGAGGATTCGATGGAAGTCTCACATTCGGACATGCTCAAAGAAGTCCTCAGGAGACTCTATCAGACACTGTGCAAGAGAAGTCGCCAGGTCTTCCTGCATCGTGTGGTACTGCTTAACCTGTGCAGGATTTAGCGCAGCGTGGGCCAATTTGCGATGCGCACGCCACTCGTCCGCATACGGCAAAAATACCATGCTCTACGTACTCAGCTTTACAAGGCTGTAATATGAACGAAGTAGCGGACTCACGTCGCGCATCCCCATCAGCTCTCCGCCAAAGATAGTATCAGGTCGATGCGAGTACTTCGAGGAGCGCTTGTCGAGCAGGTCGAACACGGCTTGCAAGGAGTTCAGCACGAGAACTTTGTTCCCGAGGCCTCGTAGCATCATCACATCGCCTAGATACCAGTCAGCAACACGCAACACAGACGGAGGTCGAGGGCCATGATACTGCCATACTCGTCCTTGTACCGTGCTAGCGCGCGTGCTGTTTCGTGCTGAGTCAATTCGAGAAGGCTTCCTACGAGCGGCTTTCCTCTTGGCCCTGGTGGCAGCGAAAGACCTCTTGACCGGTCTTTATACGAAAACCTGCGTAGTACGAACAGTGCAAGAAGAGCCAAGACGACAGCATATTGCACTTGAGATGAAAGCAGCAATGAACGGAGGTAAAACGGAGTCGCCATCAAAGCCCTGAATATCCCGCTGCAGCAAATTCCTACTACAGTGGCTGAAGAGGAAGAGGAGTTGAGTTGTGCGCGTCGCGGTAGCACGGCACACCGTCCAAATTGCCCGGCATGTCAGAGTCTGTATTCATAGCATGCTTCCGGTCATTTTAGGATATCCGTTCACACTAGATATCAGAAGTGCCACGTTTCGACTATATCGGTGAGCCGCGAATGTGTCAACCGAGTGGTCGCCGGTCAATATCAATTCTCACAACTCGGCTGGACCTGGGCCTGAGGCTGAGATCCGCAGACGTCGCTAGCATTGACTCTGGCCTGAACCGAGTACGACCTGGCAGGTCGCAGCGACACGACTTAGAAATTCGAAAACATAAGTTTCTTGTTCCTCATATATTCCGGTGATGTAAAGTGTTGCAACAGATTGAGGAGACTCCGAGACAATTTGCAGCGGGCAACTAGTTTACTCACCAGCATGGCACGTGTCATCAGCCTCCTGCTGTTACTCAAACACCGTGATGTCTCTCAGCATTCGTCCGGAATCTCCTCTTGTTGAAGAATATGAGGTTCCTTGTGGGTAGCTGTAGCGTGACTACTGCTCTCTGACAAGGAATTGCGATAGATGGCGCGAGGAATTGACAGTGGTGCAGCGCCCGGCACAAAATCAGGTACACTGTATCTGCGTACCTGCCCAGGCGTCTAGTAACGCGGCTGTGCCAGCGGCATTTACGGCCGCAGCGCCGCCATCGAAGGATTCGCATTTTCGCTGCCAACACAATTGTTGCACCCATATGCCATTTTTCTTGTGTCTTATCCTTGAGCCTATTGTTGTATTCGACCCTTAATCTCGCTGCATTCTAACACCAGCTCTCGTTCTGCGTCAAGCTGCGGCGGCCAGCCTCGAGGCGACTTCAAGGCTCAACGCGTTCCAGAATCCGACATTGCCGTCTGGCTTAGGTTGAACAGCGCGCAACGATAAGCAGCGGCATGCGGCACGGATTCCTACTTTCCACGAGCCAGGAAGCTGGATCGTCCCGGGATGCGTCAAACCCGCCGAAAGCTAGATTGTCGCGTAGCGGGAGGACTGTAGTAGTGCCAATTCCTTGCCATCCTCACGAGTCACGATCGGAACCCCCAGCTATAGGCAAGTTAACCCCGGAGATGACACACATCATCGTGTCCGTGATCCCCCAGTCCTCGCACGTATTCCCAGATCCCGATATGTACACCGTCGTTATATTCTTCAAGGGGCAAAAAAAAGCTGCTAGCACTTCCAGGATTTCCTGCTTCATTCATGACGCCCACTCCACCTGTGTATCGAATCCAGCCCGCAGGCGGGCGGTTCAAGGTGCTTGGAATGTTTGCCACAAGCGACCTGAATATTGGCGACTTGATCGTGCGCGAACGCGCGCTGCTCATCACCACGCAGTACATCCCGCCGGGACCGGATGGACGCGCCAACTCTCATGCTTTCGATATCGCTGTTCACCAACAGATGGATCACGTGCGGCGTACCTCGCGCTAAGCAGCGTATTCCCCGAACAGTCACGGACGCTGGGCGTCCTAAACACAAACTCCCTCTACATCGGGACACTTCCCGGATACGACGGCGCGTGCGGGGGCGTCTTCAACGACATATCCTGAATCAACCACAGGTCCATCTAGTTCTCAGGATCCGCCGCTCGCGCCGCCGACATACCTGCTCACTGATAGTTGCCGTCCCAACGCGATATTCTGGTGGGATCTTCAGAGCTTCAGCGGTCAAGTCCGTGCACTCGCGCCCATCCGCGCAGGCGGAAAGGTCGTCCTCGCCTATGTTAACATGTGGCCCCCGCGCGCCGCACGTCAGGCGGCGCTCCTCAACAAATACCGCTTCCGCTGCGGGTGCGGCGCGTGTACTCTCACCGGCGCCTACGCGCGGTATAGCGACTTCAACGCCGCGCGCTCATCGCGATGCAATTCGCGGACGATCTCGAGGAGCATGCGACAGTCGCGGACATTTTTGCATGGGCGGGCACCCCACACTTCCGGATCGCATACTTGTCGACGCAGCAGAGCTGTGGCTAACTTGGCTATTGGGCGAGCGTGAGATGGAGGAGCGACTGACGCGTGTGGTCTTCTCGCGCTTGTGCAAGGTGTACGCTGCATTGGAGGATAAAGAGGCTGTTCAAAAGTCCGCAAGGCAGGCAGCAGCGTACGAGACTGCGTGGCTGGGTCACGATGGCGGCTGGCTCGCTGTGGCTGCTGCACTACGTGGGACAGCTTGGTGGGGTCTCAGGAGGGGTACTAATTAACAAAGTCGCAACGTAATACGTTGTCCTCTGAAACGAAGGGGTTGTAGTCAAAGGCAACCTTTGCATGCGGGAATGATATGTCGTAGATAGGCCATCATTATTGTCAGATGACACCTTCCCTTCGGCTGATTCACCCAAACTCTCACGTGCCACCCTGTAGCAACCACCTGAGGCCCTCCTTGAAATCTTTATCGAACTTCTTGGCACTCTTGCTTTCCGGTGCATGGATAGAAAAACCGTGTCCAACACCAGGGTATCTGGAATTCATTGATGAGCATACTAGTCCCCCCATCACTCGTGGACTCGGACTGACACCTCCAATTTCGTCTTGACGCCGTCCTCTCGGAAAAGTCTTTCATATAAGAGACCTTCGTCGCGTACCGGGTCTATACCGCAAATTTGAACGTATGCTGGCGCAAGGCCGATGTGCGACGAATATAACAGTGGGGAACATTCCGGGTCTGTAGCAGGACCTGCATATTTCTCTGGTAAGCAACATAAGTGCCGCACGTTTCTCAGTGATATTGATTACATACTGTACGTCTCGATCATGTGCGCCTTGGCGAGTAACCTGGGATCCCCGGATGTCTCTAGCGATAATAACTCATGCATATACCTGCATTTGGTGAGCGAATGCCCCTTGCGTGTCAGGTATATGTTGACCTTTCGGGATAGCCCTCAGGATGGCATGTGAGAGGCATTTGGAGCAGCTGTCCGGTAACTCTTTGCCCCTCGAAGAAAGGATCGTTCAGAGCTCGATGCGCCATGACGGTGGCGAGGTTTGCGCCTGCGGAGGACCCAGTGACGAGGAAGCCCTTGGAGAGGTCCGCGGAGAGTAAAGCGGTATGCTCTGCGGCCTTTCCATCATCCGCGTGGTCGTTAGCTCTTTTATGATGGTAACTTCAAGGATACAGGGCTTACCCATTTTAGAGCGGTGTACGCATCATTGAGCCCAGTTGGCCATGGGTGTTCTGGAGCGAGTCTAAATTTCAATTCAGATCAACGTGATGAACTCATCTAAGATTGGAGATACCTGTAATCGACATTTACTACAACGATCTGCAATTCGACGCAAAGCGTCCTCAAGAGCAGGTCGTCCATATCAAGAGGACCAAATATGAAGCCTATATGTATCCATCAAACGCTGCATCGTCGGGATGTTGAAGACTAGCGAACCTCCACCATGTGTCCAGAGCATCAGAGGGAACGTCCTGTCATCTGGACCTGCTGGAGTGGGAATCGCGCATCTGACCGTGATCTCACCTCCCTCCACGGTTATCCGATGATCTTGCACACTGTACTGGGAATCTGGGCGCCCATAAGCTAACTTTGTCAGAAGTAGTCTAAAACTGAGCTAACCATGTGGAAGAAAAGGCCTCGCAGCTTTTCTGGCCCTGACAACTATCAGGTTGTCGAAAGCAATCCTGGCGGATGGTATATCAGTTGGGACGGGTCCAGCGCCAGGCATCTTGTCCAATTCATTCGCAACCTCAGGGTCAGGGATGTCCAGGTCCTCTCTCCCAGGCATTCTGGTGCAAAACGCTACAGTAAAATGACGAGGCTGAACGGCTCGCGGTGCTGTAATCACAGAGGCAGAGATAGCACTGAGTACCACTTAGATCCCTAAAAGATGATACGCGTCAATTTGCCGCTCCAGAGCTCTGTAACGTGAGCAGATGACGATCAGTCCATATATATCCATGGGCGTTTCGTACTGTTCACTCCCGAGTCGCTTCACGTGAGAGCTCAGCGCATAACCCGAACAGAGAGAAATACTAGGCCTCAAAATCTGTCCCCATGTTCATTTGATAGAAAAACATGTATATCACTGAGTGAGACGCTGGTACAATCGAGCGACACAGAACGTCGATATATAGAGGAGAAAGATTTCGACCACAATTTCTGCGACTCTAGTATGTGCTTGAACATACGCAGCTAATTCCAACATGATGGGTGACTATCACGCAAGGCCGAAAAACCGCGGGCCAGTGGCACGCTGTATATAATGATATTGTTCGTATGAGGTGCGCGACCGCACACGCAGGTCGCGACGCAGAAATTTGGGAAGCTTGGTGACGCTGACGGCAATTTGTGAGCTCAGTGTCGAGTCATTATGAAGTGCGCAAACACATGGTCTCATGTGTTCAAAGCCACTGATCACTAACCCGAGACAACCGCCAGGAGATCTGCACCCGCACACTCCTGGACGAGGTGAGCGTGATAGTTAGGGGAGCTCTTCATGATAAGCTCGCGTGCCAGTGAACATGTCTGGCAACTACATCGAATGGCAATAAAATCATTTCGAAATGACTTGCAGAAGAGGAGATGCTAGAATTAACTTGGAGCTTACAGACAACTCAAGAGACAATGAAGACAGGAGCGCTCCGAGTCTCTTCAGACCCCAGACACGTGCTGCATAGCGACCGTGACGGAAACGGCGGGGTTTTGCGACCCCGTCTCTATGCTATTGCTGCTGACGCTGGAGAACCTTCAGTACAACTACATCCGAATTGAGAGTTACGCGATGGGAGAACCTGGTGCACTATATTCTCCCTCAAGCCCCTTGCAGAAGCCATTGGAACCCAAGCACTACGTCTTGCCCAAACTTTTTTCCGCTCTTTGTCTCTGGTGCATGAGCATGAAACGCATGTCCGACGCCGGGATATCTAGTATCAGAATTAGTGAACAAGTAAACGACATGCAGACAACAATAATGGTCTGCTAACATTTCAATCTTGGTCTTGACACCATCTTCTCTGAGAACTCTTTCGTATATGATTCCTTCGTCACGAAGAGGGTCTATGCCGCAGACTTGCAAGAAAGTTGGCGGAAGGCCTGCATGCGACGGGTAAAGGAGGGGAGAACATTCAGGATCAGCAGGAGGTGCCCTGTACATTCCTGTCAAGACCATTAACAACGGTAATGATAGTGTATATTGGACGCAGTACCATAAGCAGCAACCATGTGCGACTTCGCGAGTAGCCTCTCATCGCCGACTGTGTCAAATGACACCAATTCGCTCTTGTATCTGCTCGGGTCAGCAATGACTCGCCTTGCTCGTGGATAAGACGCACTTCTCGGGATAGGCGTCAGGATGACACGTCGCGGGTATCTGAAGAAATTGCCCAGTGATCTTTCGTCCGTTAAAGAAGGGATCACTCTGTGCGCGATGAACCATGATAGCCGCAAGATTCCCGCCCGCAGATAACCCTCCGATGATAAATCCCTTAGAAAGATCTACGGATAGCGCTGACGCGTTCTCGACGGCCTGTCACAACTAGTAAGGATTCTATATTTCTTAACAGGCTTGAGTACATATACCCATTTAATGGCGGTGTACGAATCATTCACGGCAGCAGGATATGGATGCTCAGGCGCAAGCCTATCGTTGTGTTACAACTCTCTTCATATTGACGACGAGAGGTTTTGCTTACCGGTAGTCCACATTGACTATAGTCATCTGCACATGCACACATAGTGCCCGAAGAAACGGATCATCCTGTTCCAGTCCGCCAAATACCCACGCTGGTCGAAAAGTAAGGCAAGCTCCAGATACGCTGAATTCACGACGAACCTCCCCCATGGTAATAGATTAGCAGAGGGAATGTCTTGTTCACCTGTCCCGTCGGAGTAGGGATAAAGCATTGCACGCTGATTTCCCCCCCTTTGACTGCAATGCGATGGTATCTAACGCTATACTCGGACTCTGGAAGGATATGAGGGTCGTATAAACCGACACCACATTGTGAGAAGCTCACCTGGAGGTACATGCGGCTCGGCGGCCTTGATCGCAGGAATCACTACGCCAGCATAGAAATTGGCTCGTGCCTGCTCCAAATCGTTCGCTCCGCTCCCGAAGCTGTTCACGTTCTCCAGGATTGCCGCGACTTCGGGATCCGGAAATGCCAGGGCATTACGGTCGAGGGACATCTTGATAGGGTAATATGTGCAGCGTCGATTTCGTTGACTCTCCTGGCGAATGCAAGAAGCGCAGTATCGCTGTCGAACCCTGGGACGGCCCTCTTATATATTTTCAACATGTCGAGCGATACTGGAAAGTTCGGCGGCAGAGCGGCGGCGCCGTAGGAAGGCACCTCTCACTCACACGCGTGTCGTACGAAGGCGCTTGGGCATCGTAATCCCAGCCGTCTCGCAATCATGTGCAAGATGAATTGCCTAATAAAGCTTGACGTGAGGCTTTCATTTGTCATACAGATCCAGCTGATTGCTGCCAGAATGACACTATGGGCCATTTGCGATCACGGAGCGGAACGAGACGGCGTACGCACTGATGTCCTTATGGGTGAAGCCGATGGAGAATACCTCACCGGAGGTCATATATAATACTCCAAACGTGTGTCTCGTTGAACACCAAAGCACGGAATGCGAGCTCCTTGATCCACTTCTCGCAGAATACCATCAGAATAGTAAACATGCTAGAGATTCGATCAGGATGTTGCGTTGCTCGATAATAGCCACTTGAGTCCATCCCTGAGATCCTGGTAATACTTAACTCCCGCTCTACTCTTCGGAAAGAATACAAAGAATCCATGACCGACCCCTGGGTATCTGAGCTCAGACAGTCAATTCGACTTCAAGAATGAGTGAAAAGTCCAGTAGCTTACACATCGATCCTCGTCCTAGCATCATCCTCTCTAAGAAGCCGCTCGTATAGAAGAGCTTCGTCGCGCAGTGGATCCCTACCACAGACCTGAAAGTATGCCGGAGCAACGCCTTTGTGGGACGGATATAACAATGGAGAACATTCAGGATCGGACGGTGGCGCGCCGTACTTTGCTATGCGATGGTGAGCGATCCTAGAAAACAATGCAATGATTTGCGACACCCACCATAGCAGTCGTCCGCAGTAGACTTGTCCAAGAACCCGGGATCACCCAGTGTCGCATACGATTTTAGCTCCGCCTTGTACTGTTCAGGATACGCGTCGGGATGCACAGTACTGGGGATCTGAAGGTGCTGCCCAGTGATCCTACGACCCTCAAAGAAAGGATCGTCTCGAGCACGATGGGCCAGGACTGTGACTATGTTGGCACCAGCAGATGCGCCAGCAACGATGAAGCCTCTGTCGAGAGATGCGGAGAGCATGGGTGCATTTTCGGCGGCCTGAAGACAAGATACACAGCATCACTTCCCGAGCTATGGTGGCATAGGTCGCCTATCGTCTTACCCATTTCAGACCTGCATATGCATCATTGACTGGGGTAGGAAAAGGAAATTCTGGGGCCAATCTGAGATGTTCTTAGTCTAACACAGAACACATTGGACATCAACGCATCGAAGCTGACCGATATCCAACGTTGACAGTGACTATCTGGAATTCGACGCAGATTGCTCGAAGCAAGTAGTCATCGACATCTATGTTTCCAAAGACCCAACCTACTCTGCTTGAGTGTACATCAGGACATGAGACCATTACCATCAATACCCACCTCCACCAAACATGTGGTACAAAAGTGGGTATAACTTGTCCTTTACGCCAAAAGGTGTAGGAATGACGCATCTGAGAGTGATTTCACCACCCTCCACGGGGATTTTGCATTCTTCCACTCGATACTCCGACTCTATGTGTGTGTCAGACCAATGACCTCAGGAAAGACAGTGGGCTAGATTACCTTGGGGCAGTAAGGACTCGTGATTACGCCTGACAAGAGGAGGAATGGCGTTTCTCCAGGCGTTCCGCGCGGCAGCCAAAGAAGCGGCAGGAGGTGCACGTGGAGGTAGGGATGTCAAGAGTTCAACCATCTCTGGGTCATGGACAGACAGTTGGTCGCGATCCATCGTGCGGCGTGGCCGATAGGCTCAAATCAGACGGTAACAACCTATCACTCAGCCGCATCCGGGCCTCTATATCTATACAACGACGGGCAGTGATGGAGCCCCGTCGGCGTAAGGGCCCGGAAGGAAGCACTCGAAGTAGTGCCTGAGATGATCACAAGGCGCAATACTAGTGATTCTCTACCTCAAGCTCTTGACCCCAGAGACACATACATCAACCATTCAGAGGCGATACCTCTCCGTAGCAGTGCTGTCCTCTTGCAATAGGCAGCCCCACGCAGCTAGCGGGCTGGCTCCAAGGAGTGAGCCAGTACTAGTGACTTCGAATGTGATGTGACACCTTTGGCTACGCCGTGCGGCCGTGAGTCGCTGTTTCCGAAAATTGCCCAGAACTCGAATTATATGACGCTGAGAAGTCTGCATCAAAAATATTTGTTTGGATAGTACAGCGGAAAAGCAACTCCATGACACCCATGTTGGCACTAAACTCTCAAGGTTGCACTACCTCAGCTTCGAGTCGAGAGGAGAAACGATCAGACGCGTCCTCGAATTGGTCACATCCACCTGGCAAGAGAAGATCACGTGATGTTCTGAGCTTCGGTCCCATCGAGAATTCAACCGTAACAAAGACGTCGAAGCACACAAACTATCTTCAAGCAATGATATAGACGAGGACGCGATATAGCAGTCCGTACTTCAGTGATGTGGGGTATACGATCGCCGATGCCATTTGAGCCCTGATCGGGACTTCGCTTCGTCGTTTTCAGCTATTTTACACCGTGGAACGAGCCCCGATCGAGATGAGAGTAACATAAAGAAAGGATACACCAACTGTCGGTATGAGGATAGTAACGAGAGACATGGACTCAAGATCTGTTGATACATAATTGCCAAAACCTGAAGAGAGAAATGGTGTCGCAGACTAGACGAATCAAAGAAACAATGCTAAACGAGAGTCGAGAGCAGATGAGCAAATCATGCGAATTCCTGGCCCCGCCAATCTCTCAACAGAACCGAAACGGGCAGTGCGGATCGATGTTGAGTACGTGTCCTTGCTGCTTGCATCTTTCGCTCCTTAGCAAGCTTGTTGATTGTGTTTATCAAGTCACTACGACGTAATGGTTCTATGAAAGGTGCATTAGCTAGGGTTGTCTTGGATTGAATAGTAGAGCGTACTGGTGATGTGATCGTCCTTTAGGTGAGATATTCCATGGTCAGAGGTGCAATGCAAGTATCAGGCAAATGTTGCTCACCATGCCGGCCTGCAGACACCGTTCACGATCACCAATCACTATAAAACATGTAAGACTCCGCTATCAAGGAGAACCGGACCGATACGTACTTGCATGCGCAGTTAACGCGATGATGGGTACAGGGTCAAGCCCGTGCGCTGTCTCATAGGCACGAATGAGCTCGGTAGCTTCCATACCTCCCATAAACGGCATGGACACGTCCATCTATTGGTGATGATCAGTCACATGTTCACATCATGACGCTTGCAGTACCCACCAGGATAACATCGAACGGGCGGTTCCTCTGGATGCGTGCCTTGAATGCGTCGACTGCCAATGAGCCGTTCTCCGCAATCTCAATCTGGTGACCATGCTTCTCCAGAATCTTGACTGCTAACTTCTGGTTGACGAGGTTATCCTCTGCGATGAGGATCTCGTAGGGAATGTCATTCTCGGCGACAACAGGAGTGACGGTGTTGGATTCGAGAGCGGAGATCAGGGCTGCTGCAAGATCTTGAGCGGTCACTGGTGTTGTTACCTGAGAGGATATACTATTGTCCAGACACCATTTCACTGAAGTCTTGTCAGCGAGACGACGACTGCTGAAAGCAGGCAATCTCTTACGATTGAGGCGGGGAGTAGATTGCTGGAAGTATAGGTGAGTATACGGCGTTGGTATAGGAGAGTAGTCCGACGTACCGGTGAGAGGAGGACGATGGGAATGTAGCGCAGATGCTCGTGTTCACGCAGCGTCTCGGTCTGCGGTACGAGCACAATCAATGCCGCAGATTCTTCCCACGAGAATTAACTGAACGTACCACATGGAGCGAGTCGACAACGATCGTGTCGATATGTGGGCAAGTTTGCTTGTCCGCCACCTCCGATACGTCATGTACGACGTATGGGCGTAAGCCTAGCTCGAGGATCCTCTGCATGACGCCGGTGCGGTCATAGAGGGTGTCAACAAAGAGGATGTTACGGTTGGCGAATGGCTGCATCTTGCTCAGGGTCGCCTCGGTCGATGTTGGGCTTATTTGCGAGGTAATGGTGAAGAAGAACTTCGAGCCACGGCTCACTTCCGATTCGACCCACATGTTACCCTGCATGAGAGTTACGAGACGCTTGGAAATCGATAAACCTAGACCGGTTCCACCGTACTCCTGACGTGCGGGGATTACGCCATCAGATGCCAACATAGCCACAAATAGCTCCGGAAACTCACTCTTGTCGTTGAGCCGTCGGCTTGACAGAACGTATCGAAGATCATGGTGAGCTTGTCCTTTGCGATACCGATACCGGTGTCGGATACGCAGAACTCGAGAGTGACATTCTGGTCGTCCAGAGCAAGTAACCTGCAGCTAAGAGCAACATGGCCCTTTCGTGACACCTTAGATGGAGTGAATTTGATCGCATTGCCGACCAAGTTGGTGATGACCTGTCTTAACCGGAGGGAGTCACCAATCAACTGATCAGGGATATCAGGATCGACGTCGTAGGTGAGGTCCAATTGGTTCTGAGATGCACGGACGACTAAGGTCTTCAGGATGCCGAAGACTGTCTGCCGGAGCGAGTAAGACACTTGTTCCATGGTCATGCGTCCAGCCTCAACTATAATCGAGTAAGATGAGCATAATCGGCCGGACCATAGACAGGGTTAACGTACTCTTCGAGATATCCAAGATATCATCAATAATCAATAATAAGGACCGGGCCAAGCTGTGAACTAAGAGCAGGCTTTCGCGCTGTGACCGGTTCAAATCGCTGTCAAGCGTCAACTCCGTCATACCAATGATACCGTTCATGGGCGTCCTGGAACCGGGTCAGTACGACATAGGTGGCCGATATGATCGGGGGTAACAAACCTGATCTCGTGGGACATGTTTGCCAAGAACTCGGACTTGCTACGGTTGGCCAACTCGGCGGCTTCCCTGGCGGCAGTGTTCTTCTGGATACTGTCTCGCAAGTTGAAGACCATCTGATTGATCTGAGTCTTCAAGGAGTCCATCTCGCCGTTTGCTTCAACCGTGATGAACCGGCTAAAGTCGCCATCCATGGCCGCTGCGGAAATCTGTGCAAAACCGCGCACTTGTGTCGTCAAGTTGCTAGCCATGGTATTCACGGACATACTGGTATGTGGGAGTCAGGCTGTGCCCGCATACTGTTGTATAAGACGAGTACGTACGTGATCTCTTGCCAGATACCCTCGACATTGCCAACCTCAGCCTGTCCACCTAACTTGCCCTCCGTTCCGACCTCGCGAGCGACTTTCTTGACCTCAGCCGCGAAAATGGCCAATTGGTCGATCATACGGTTGATGGTGTTGACGAGATCCAGGATCTCTCCGGAAACAGAAACGCCCGTGACCTTCTGTGTCAAATCACCGCGGGCGACGGCAGTCTGAGTGCAGAAAAGCTCAACATCGCATTATGAGATCCAGGGTTACCAAAGGGTACGCACCGTAGCAACCGCAATTGTTCTCACTTGCACCGTCAACTAAACGTTCATGTTAGCAGTGCCTCACTACCGGTTAGGAAGTGAGTACTCACGTTAGAGGCCATGACGTTGACATTATCGGTCAAGTCCTTCCAGGTCCCACCGACATTGTCGACCTTCGCCTGTCCACCCAACTTACCCTCCGTTCCGACCTCCTTGGCGACACGTGTGACCTCGTCCGCGAAGATGCTCAAACTTTCAGTCATGCCGTTGACAGTCTCCTTCAAGTCCAGCATCTCTCCGCGCACATCAACGGTGATCCGCTTCGTCAAGTCGCCGCCTGCCACGGCCTTCGTGACTTCGGCGATCGAGCGCACCTGACGCGTCAAGTTCATGGCCATTAAGTTGACATTCTCTGCCATGTCCTATCCGAGGCGTTAGTCGTCAGATCACCGAGTAATTAAAAAGATCATGAACTCACCTTCCAGACACCTTGAACATCCGGTACGGACGCTTGACCACCCATGATACCCTCGGTACCGACCTCCAACGAGACACGTGTGACTTCGCTGGCTAACGTCGATAAGCGGGACACCATCTGGTTGACGGTCGTCTTCAAATCTAACATCTCTCCCTGAACGTCAACGTTGACGGTCCGGCTCAAGTCACCATTGGCCACGGCCTTCGTGACCTCGGATATCGACCGCACTTGGTCCGTCAAATTGCTGGCCATTTTCTGTCAGGGGCGCAGCCAAAGTCATATAAGCGGGTGGAGGGAGATCAAATCAACATAAAGACGCACGTTGACATTACGGGTCAAATCCGCCCAGGTGCCCTGCACGCCCTCGACCTTCGCCTGTCCGCCCAAAATACCCTGCGTTCCGACCTCCAATGCGACTCTCGTGACCTCGGATGCGAATGCGCTCAATTGGTCCACCATGGAATTGACGGTGCATTTCAAAGTGAGCATCTCTCCCTCGACTTCGATCTCGATCT
Organism: Gelatoporia subvermispora B; assembly: GCA_000320605.2. NCBI lineage: Eukaryota > Fungi > Basidiomycota > Agaricomycetes > Polyporales > Gelatoporiaceae > Gelatoporia > Gelatoporia subvermispora. The sequence continues at coordinate 1,092,707 of KB445799.1, forward strand.
TCTGCGTCAAGTCACCCTTGGCGACAGCAGTCGTGACCTTGGCGATAGACCGCACTTGATCCGTCAAACTGGAACACATTCGATTGACCTGAGGTATGCATGACGTCAGGCACGGTTATGTAGTAGAGCGAGAGGGTACTCACATTTCGTGTCAACTCTAGCCATACCCCTTCAACGTCTGGTACGTGTGCCTGACCACCCAACTTGCCCTGAGAACCAACCTCCATTGTTACCCGAGTGACCTCTGCCGCTAATAACCTAAGCCGGATGACCATCTGATTCACGGTATTCTTCAGTTCTAAGATTTCCCCGCGAGCGTCGACATCAATTTGCTTGGACAAATCACCCAACGCGACAGCTTTCGTGACCTTTGCGATAGACCGGACCTGGTTTGTCAAATTGGCGGCGAGCTTGTTGACGACACCGGTGAGCTCTCTCCACGTTCCTTCGACATCGAGGACTAATGCTTGACCACCAAGTTTGCTGGAGACCAATCAGATGCTCGATTAGGTCACCACAGCTTGCGATAACGTACCCTTCCGTTCCGACCTCCTGACTGACACGTGTGACCTCCTTTGCGAATTGACTCAACTTGTCCACCTGGCGGAGCAGGTGAGGACAGTGGTGAATCATGACACAGTGTATTACGTACCATTGCATTGATGACCTCCTTGAGCTGAACCATGACAACACCCTGGACGGGGACCGTGATCTTCTGAGACAAGTCTCCGCGTGCGACCGCATTGCAAACCCGTGCGACGTCCTGGACCTGAGTCTTTAACAGTTTGAGTTCCTCGACCGCGCTGAGACCGCTCTCGAACGCCGCAGCGGCGAGAGGACCGGGGGGTACAACCAGTGGCGAGCTCATAGGGCCTTTGCTGAACTCGGCTGCCATCGCCGCGCCATCCATGTAAGGCTTGCCACAGCTCGGGCAGCAGAGAGGACCGTTGTTACCTGCCGCGGGAGCCGAGTTTACCGCAGTACCGTTTGCCTGTGCCTGGAGTACACCGAGCGGGTTGACGACGCCCTCGAGCGAGATCGCGCCCGGGGACGGCGCGCGGCCCTTGCCCTGCATCGCGGACGGTACGGTGACCATCTGCTGCATCGTCTCGGCCTGCGCAGACGGCGTGATGTCGTCGAGGCTCGACACCTCGGACATCGCCTCGGACATCTCGAGGTCCTTGATCTCGCTGCTGAGCGTGCTGGGGATGCTCTCAACGGAGCTGTGGGCGGTGAAGAACGGCGACACGTTCTCCCCGCCGTGCAGGAAACCGTTCACCTCGCCTGTGATCTCCGCGCACGTCGTCTCGCTCCGCGACGAGTCCGAGCTGGAACTCGAGCTCGAGCTGGGGCTGTCACCGACACTGCGCCGCTTCTTCGTCTCGGGGCCGCAGGCTTGTGCAGCCTTGATCGCGCCTAGCTCTTCCTCCGCGGTGTACATGCGGCGAGTGATGGCGCTGAGGGAGCGGAGGACGGTGTCGGTCTGCCAATCGCTGGGTCCATGGTATCTGGGAATCGGGGTCGCAAGGGGGCCCGGGCCAAGCTCGTAGATGGAGAGGAGAGCGACGAGATGGCTCAAGAAGGGGTGCTGAACACCCCTATAATCGACGATGTTGGTCATCGTCGCCGGGGGCGTGCGCGATGGCGACAGCGATGGTGAAGGAAGAAGGGAGAGTTTGAGATTGAAAGTAAGATGCAGGCTGCAACTATTATCTCTCGGCAAGCGCGTGGCTGCACCTCAAGCTTACATGCCCACCTCAAAATTCCACTGCACAGCGTCCGCCTGTTTGTTTCTTCCGTCGTTTCGGATCTCTCGACGATGCAGAAATTGCACTGTATTTTCAGAGCTTTACCTCGCTATCCTACTCCGAGAGACCAAGAGTTCGAGGTTTCGAGCAATGTTAAGTTCCCCCAGTCACCCGGTTGCCTCACCGGTGTGGCAAAAACCCAGTGAAGGCCCTTCCTCATGTTTTACCCGAACCTTCGGCATACAAAAAGGAGGCATGCGTTAGCATGCGTTGTATATTCGGTTCATATCGGGATCTCTGGTGTGGAAGGCATGGGGAGACCCCGGAGGTTCCATCGAATATCTTTACTGAACTTGGCTGCGCTCTGCGCGACGATGGGTAGCCGTATCAGCTCACAACTTCGGAAGCTTTGATACGGAAATCATCATGAAAGCTCTCGGACCGTAATCCGATCCCGCCCATATCGTGCGCGGTCGTCGGGAGAGAAACCGGCGTAAAAAGTCGTGTGGCAACAACGCCCATAATTGACACCCGATGTTGGCATGAAGACGTGAGCGCTCTGGCAGAACACGCCGGAACTCAATCAAAAGTCTCTCAGAAATCATCGCAGTCGCGATTGCGATTTTCTTGAAGTATCTGCTGCTGCTGCGAACCCTGTGAACTAATTTAGGGGGGGTTCGGCCGGTTCTGCTAGGAGCCGCGGATAAGCCAAAACAGGTAAGTCGCCGGTCCATCAACTTATCACCGCTATATACGGGCTTAGATTATGGCACAATTTTGACCTGTGTGACTTAGGCTCCCCCTTAGCTGCAATATTTTAACTCTCCGACGGGCAAGATAGGACGTATCTTCTTTATTCTGACTCCGCTATGCCCAGATGCGGAAAGATTGGGAAATGCTCTGTAGCTGCGGTGACTGAGACCAATTGACTAACGACTGATTACACCGGCCTATAGAGAGTCTAGAGGTCAATTCAGAAGAAAGAGCGCATGGAATCTTCGTCCTGTCCTAAGATGCCGTACATCCTCCGAGTGTCTGCGACTTTTCTATTGGTATCATTTCTTCACCGTTTCTCTTGGCTCTTCCTCGACGTCCAGGACGAGGTGAAAGGTGAACCGCCACACCCTTGACAAGCTCCGCAAGAACCGACGGCACGGGGCCGGCAGATAACGCAGCAGGGGTGGCGCGGGTCCCCTGTGGCTGCAGCACAAGACCGTTCGGGTTGGTACGCACGGAGCGGATTGTCCCCCGTAGTCAGGTGGGGTGTCCAAACAAGATGGAATAAGCCACGCTGCGAACCTAATCTATACATGGACCACAGCACTTGTGGAGGATCATACACGTAAATGTACAGAGCCACTCTCGCCGCGCGCAGGGGGCGTGTTCGCGGAAGAAGCTTGGTGGGAGCCGCAGAGAGCCCCGACGCGCCTCAAGCCTCGAGGCAGATTCCTTGGACTGCAAGATAGACTTTCGTTGCACGAAAGCCATCTGCAGTCCACAACACGCGTACAGGCGCTGCATGACGCAAGCGATGCAAGCGAGCAACGACAACGTCCAGGACGATCATTCCAATGCCGCACGTTCGATTGGCAGGCCAGCGCCCCGCGCACCTTGTGACGCCTCAGGGATCCCGAACAGCAGCCTGCCCACTGGACGAGCACCGGATGGGCGAGGGAACTACCTCCCCCCGACCAAAGGTTCCGGCAGCGCGTCCCAGGAAGAAGGGGTTTGAGTTGCATGTCATGTTCGATGCGCTTCGAGGAGATTCGGGTTAGACAGCCGTGTGAAGGGAAAGAGCCAGAGAAGGAGAAGAACCGGGTCACGAGTGCGGAATCGTCGAAATTGCTGCGCGATGTTGCGATACCCTACGGTAGCTGCGCGGAGCTAGCTACTTGCGTGGCTAGATGGCGTGTGGTGCTAGCAGTGTGGTGTTTCCACGAGATGTAGTCGCCAGAGGTCATACGACGAGTCATGATGATCCGCGTAGTATCAAAGAGAGCGTTGCGGAAGACACGAGCTAAGCTGTCGACATCGCTGCAGAGTGAGGTCGAGTGGGCGGATGGGGATCTCGCACCGGGTAAAGGCGAAGGATGTTTGGAGCCAATGGAATAGCGCTTCACAGTGCAACCAAGATCCCGCCTCGTGCCCATCGCACTGCATTTCTGCCGTCTCGCCAAGAAGTTAGAGGTAGGAGGTTTCCGCCCAGTGCTTTGTAGAAGGTACATGCTGGGCAGCGTACCCTTACAAAAAGGACACATCAGAGAGTAGGTTCAGCGACATGCCTGGACACACTCGCCAACGCTGGAGTACATCAGGCTAACCGAAGGTGGAGGTCTGTCTTGGCAAGAAGTGTGGAGGTGATGGAGCGCTGAAAGATTTATAAACCCTATACACTTTCTCAATAACGCACACTATTCTCTCATTCACCGTACTTGCCTGAGCCCCTGCGAACTGTGTCATTGTCGCCCGCAAAGAAATCCGATGCTCTTCATGATGCTAATCTTCAAAGATACAGATTGACGTATGGCGACGATACAACTGCGCAGGTAGCCGGTACCCATATGTTGATTGCGACTTATCAAGCCATACGGTGCGTTTGAAGTCCCTATTGTAGCAGCATGGTCGAATTAGGTGCATGAGGCGATGTGATCCGCAGTGCAGCTTCACGATTGGCGGTTCGGAGACTAAAAAGGTAAGCATCGCTCGTTCGCAACCTGAGTTGAAACAAACCTCTCACTAATGATGAAAATTGCCAGAAGACCACGAAGAAGAGATGCAAGGTCGTGCATTTGGTACGTGATATACAGGCTAATGAAATGCACCGGCGCCCATGCTCGTGCTAGGCTTAATACTTTGACACCACACCCGTCCCGCTCCGTCCGTACACGAACTGGTCTTGAGTCAGTGAATCCGCAGCGTCCGCTTCAACATAGTGCCAAAGCGCTAGAAGAGAGGAAGCGTGCCGTTTGTCTACGAGAAGAGACAATTATAGCGCAGACGCGAGAGAGATGGAGACCAAGGCAGTGAGTGTAGCGCCTTCTTCCGAGACAATAGCACCGGACGCCGCCTTCGCGATGACAAGAAGTTCAACTGGATAGATCCGCATAAGACGCTCATCACAAGCAGGCATAGGGCCAGAGATAGTACCTGCGTCTCGTCTCACCGTCCGAAGGTAGCACCGAGATCTAGCCAGAAAGGCAGCCAGAGTGAGCCTCGTCCATTTATTTCGCTCCGACTTACTGACAAGCCCAGGGCATTTCCAAAGCAGAGGGAAATGGCTCGCGGGCTGGTTTTCGCCGCGATTGAAGCACCTGAATTATAGCATCCACCCGAGGAGTAAGCCAGTCTTTGTGATTGTGGAGTAGTGACCCCGGTCGCCGAATAGCTGCTCCCCAGTGAGTGTTGGAGTCGCCCAGCCGTCCATCAAGCCGTGGAGAAGTAATGTCTCTTATACTTACACCAATGTCAAGGGCAAGTTCGTATCCGGGCCTGGGCCTCGAAAATAACCAGGGTAGCCGAGCGGTGGCCAACAAGTACTATCCGCGAACATGAGGCAGGCGGGGGATTGCCAAATCGGTGCCATTTTGTCATCCGAGCAAATTTCGGGTGATCGACAAAGCGTTTAGGGCGGCGGGCCGGGGAGCCGGCTGCGCACTTGACGTCAATCAGGCGACTAACCACCAATAGAAGCCACCGTTTCGAACAAGACTGCTCCAACGCGACGACGGCCAGCGACGGCAGAAGGCGCAATTCGACCCGAGTCGGAAAGTTTCCAGACATGTGCAAGGGGCCATTTCCACGGGACGGAGTGGGGGCGAATGTTACCGGTCCCTGTTCATCGTACTGTTGGACACATTCGCCACAGAACGTTGCTCTCCAACATCTTGCGGTCTAACTCGCATCACAATCGAGACCAACGGCATCTCAACGGCCACACGCTTTGGAGGAGCTTGTGAAAGGTCCCCCCAGGCGCATATCAACCCAGCCTGCTAGGCGAGAACCCAACCTTACCCCCGTTTCTGGTGTCTCCTTTGTCGAGCGATACGACCTGATACGATTGAGCGGAGCCTGCAAAATTTCCTCCCGGCCCTAGACCGTTTGTCAACACCGTCGTCATACCTGCCACATCGCCACGCCAAGCTCTCGTTGTCAACTCTTGCCTACCTACTTGACCGCGACAGTGAGTACCGCGCGCCGTCGCGTTTCACCGTTCCATTCCCTGTACATCCGTTGATGACTCCTATTCCTCTTCCTGTTCTTCCGTACAATGACACGCCGTCTGTCTCCAGCACACCCCTGCCGTCGGACTCGACTCTGATGGATTCGGACAGTCCAAACCTACCTCCGGAGGCGACCCCGCCCACCGCGCAACAAGATAGGCCGCCGGGGGGTACGCGTCGCTCGGGATACAAGACGCCACGGAAGGTGCAATGGGTGGTAGAGGAGCCAGGCGAGTCATCAAACTCAGCAGCTCACGCACAGTTGGACGAGCATGGCTTTGATGTACGTCACAACGATTTTGTAAATCAGCCTTGACTGATGTCCCCTTCAGCAACAAGCGTTTGACGAGCTCCGGGATGCGCTCGAGCAGCATCGTGATACGGCGCCCAGCGTCAACACGACTCCCTCACCAACACATCGACTCTCCACCGCCATCACACCAGACTCCTCCGTACCCGTGTCTCCGGTCATCAGTCCTCATGATGTACCCGGTGAACACTTCATTGACTCGAACGAGACCGCAGGACTTCCTGGGACGAACGTGGAACGCTACTCGCAGATTCAAGCGCAGAAGGTAGTGCGCGCGCACAAGCGCGGGCTACTCGGGACGCTAGGTTTTGGACGGTCATCCGATAGCGACTCGGACCACCCGCGCCGGAGGGAACGCTCGCGCTCTCGAGAGCAGCCTCGTAGACGCAGGCGATTTTTCTCGGGGGATGAGTCGGACGCCCCGACAGACGTAGAGAAGCAGCGTCCGCAGAGTGAGGAACGCGCAGAGTCGACATACTCCCTCCCGCGTCCTAACGGTGTCCTCTCGGCACTGTTGTCGCTCTACGACCATGGCGGACATGCATCGGGAATGTCCACGCCCGCCCGCTCCTCTTTCGACGAGTCAAAGCCCGCATCCATTTTTGGCCCAACCTCTAGCATCACAGAAACGGAGAGTCTCGCCCCACCGGTTGTGCCCGCAACTAGCCGAGCAGAGCCGTTCGCTTCTGCAAATACGTCGACAACCTCTCTGAAACTTCCTCGGGGGAAGCACTTCGCGTCGCTGGGCGAGTCGCGGATGCCTGCTACGCGCAGTGGCGCGGGCGTCTTTGGTCCGCTCATCGCAAGCACTGGGAATATAACCGGGGCTGCTGCGCCCACGGCTAGCACCGTTGCACCAAACATCAAAAGACCGGGGTACCACTTGTCGAGGTATGCATGGCGGTGAAGTTCAAAGCGCGCATCATCGTTACTGACTTCACTCGACTCCATGATAGATATTCTCTTGACAATGTCCCCACCAAGTCTGATCAGCGCAAGCCCCTGCAGCGTTCGCGCAGCTCGCATCAGTTGCACCACCGTTCACAGTCCATTCCCGAGACGGATTCCCGCTCTATCACGGACTCTCCGACGCCGGAGGATCATCTACTCGGCGGCCAACTATCGTCAACGGTGTCGCATGGTCGACACAAGTGGACAGAGGTTCTTCGCGACCTTCCGAAATCTGGTTGGCGGAGTAGAGCGGGGACGCCTACAGCGAGTTCTCCAGGTACTCCAAACACCGAGGACGAGTGGATCCAGGAGAAGAAGCTGCTCGCCGAGGAGCGCAAGCGGGAGAACCGCAAGCGACGTAAGAAGGCGGAGATCTACGTATGTCGTCACTACCACTCTCGATGCGCCGTAAGCTGATGTGCCATTGCAGATCACACGGCATGTGGCTGAGATCGTCCAGCGGCAAGAGTTCATTCTGAAATTCGCGCGCGCGATGATGATGTTCGGCGGGCCTTCGCATCGACTGCAGGCGCAGGTCCAAGCAACGGCGAAGGTCCTCGATATTGAGCTGTCATGCATGTATCTCCCGGACGTCATGTTGGTCTCGTTCGACGACTCGGTCACCGGCACGAGCAACCTGAAACTTATCCGTCAAGCCAGCGCTCTTGACATAGGCAAGCTGTCAGACGCTTACAAGCTGTACTGGAAAGTCATCTACGATGTGATCTCGGTGAAAGACGCCTCCACGGAGCTCGACCAGCTCATGCGGAAACCACCGTTGTACAAAGTCTGGCAGCTCATCATAATCGGCGGCTTCTGCTCTTCCATGATCTGCAGTGTCAGTTTCAGCGGGTCGTTCGTCGACTCACTCATCTCGTTCCCCCTGGGCTGTCTCCTGATCATCATACAAATCTTCTCCGCTCGTAATGAGCTCTATTCCAATGTCTTTGAGTACGTATCTCTCGCCTGAGATGGCTAAGTTGTGTGCTGACGTTTACTGGCAGAATCACTGTCGCTACACTTCTCAGTTTCATAGCCGCCGCCCTTGATGCTACGCCTTACTTCTGTTACTCTGCTGTCGCTGCTAGTTCCATTGTACTGATTCTACCCGTGAGTTATTCCCCTGTCAACAAACGCTCACAATACTGATGCGTTGCTACTCATAGGGGTATATCGTGTTATGTGGAAGTCTGGAACTCACATCACGCAACATCGTCTCAGGCGCAGTTCGCGTCTGTTTCTCATTGATATATTCACTCTTCCTCGGCTTTGGGCTCGCCATCGGTGCAACCGCATACTCCCACATTACTCATCATAAGTTGGACGTAGACGACATAACTTGTAGTGTTAGTCACAATCCAAATGGGCCGTGGTGGCAGCGCACACCTTCTGTGTGGTGGGGTACGTGCGAAATCTGCCCTCAGTGTTCATATGTAGCTCATGGCACTAATTGTAGCATTCCTCACCGTCCCGGGTTACTCGCTTTTCCTGAGTCTGCGTAACCATGCTCCATGGAACCGCAAAGAGCTTGTACGTCCGTACCTGTTCGCATTCGATACACCTCCGCTCACATCGCACACCAGGCCTTACTCGTCGTTATCTCCAGTGTAGGCTGGGTCACCAACCATTTTGTTGGTACCAAGTTCCCTGGGCAAAGCGACATATCTGCTGCTGTCGGGGCGCTTGCGGTTGGTTTCCTGTCTAACCTGTACGGCAAGTTCTTCCGTGGTAATGCCTTCGTGATCATGGTAAGCGTCATTTGCGCATGCGTTTTGAAGATGTGCTTATACGTGTCCCTCAGATCACAGGCATTCTGTTCCAGCTTCCGTCAGGTCTCGCCAACGGCGGTCTTTTCACCTTTGCCGCGCAAAGTGACTCTGGCTCCAATACGAACACCTCCTATCTCTCCGGGTTCCAGACGGCATTGCAACTTGTGTCAGTGTCAATCGGTCTCACCGTTGGTCTCGGAATCTCTTTAGTGCTCATCCACCCCATCGGCTCGCGGCGTCGGGCGGGCGGGGTTTTCAGCTTGTAATATATTGGGACGGACCCGTCACGCCAAAGAACTTTCATCTCCTATAGAACTGCATCACTTTCTCTGTATCTGGGTTCCCACTTCCTTCATGCGCATAGAGGTTCTCCCATGCTAGTTACCAAACCACCCATTTGGACCATCGCCAATCGCTCCTTCATCGTTTAGTCTACTTTGCTGTGTCACCGAGATGTATCATAGACTATAGTACGCATCGGTCTCAATTGAGCCATCGAGTTGCGAGCTGCTTAGCTCAGGCATCGAATTGGCTGCGGAAGTGGTATTTCTAACGATAATGAAGGGCTGTTCTTCGCAAAGCTCCTCGACATGTTGCAGGTTGCGAGCACGCACGTGCGAGTCACGACCTGAGTGCCGCGCGGGTCCGCACGCGTTGCAATGCGCGGTTGTGGCTGAACGGTGCCTCGTCGTCCACCTCCTCATTTCTAAGTAGCTCCTCGTGGCTACAACGTTCACGTTCAGGTTTCTCTCCAATTTGTGTTGTACTTCCCCTTCTACATCGTAGACCGAGAACACGCATATAATCTGAGCCCCGAGCCTGCCACGCGCCTAGCTGACACCTCCTTGGGTGAATGATAGACCTTTCAAGTATTTCTAGCTCTTGGCATGACGAGGCGATTACGTTCTGTGTCCAAGATAAACTCAAGCTTTGAGGGCGACCGAAAACGCCAAAGGACTGCCCCGGCGGACGTCGCAGCAGCTTCACCTTCAGTCTCAGCGGTGATTGCCGCGTCGAACGACATGTCGCAGTCGATCAATCAATCAAACACACCCAACGACCATCGAAACAGACACATGAAAGGGCGCAAGAGATATTTTGCCGACCTTGACTTCCTCAAGGGCGAATGCGACGGAGGATGGAGTGTTCGAGGGCTACATGTTGAGGGTATGTCTGACATAATGTGGTGGGCGCATGCACAAATATCAAATTGACCCACATACAGGCCTTCGAGCAGGAGACGACGAGGGATCATTTGAATGCTCAATACTGAAGCCGGATGGGAGTCGACTTGTATCTCTCGGCTTCCTCATATCCGGTAAGCCACCTATGGTGATCGTCGATCAACGCGAACGCTTATGGTTGTTAGATACATCGGAATATCCTGATGACCACCAATGTTTCGGCTTCTCTCAGGATACGAATGTGTCGTCCAACTTGCTGAAAGTGGTTGAGCGGCTGCATGAAGAGGCTCCAAGGCCTATAGAAGAGATGCTCAAGAAACTGCTCAATCGTTTGGCAGTGGCCGACAGGTCTCACGAAGCACGAGACGACACGGACGTTGAAACCGACATTGAGACCGATGATGATGCAGGATTCTACGATGATGAATCAGACGACGAACTTGGTGTGGTTGTTAAGCACATTAGCGCTGTAGACAATACCGATCTGCATGGGTACGGTGGTCAATTTTCCATAGAAATTACTGCTAACAGCCTGGTACTCCGTCACATTCGCAGAGACTTCGTTGATACATTAGCTCATGGGTACAGACCTGGTCTCGTTCGTCTGGGGACCGGCGATTTTGCACTTTCAGTCTCGTTGCCCATTGTTTCACTAGCGCGAGATATTCCCGTCCGAGTGCTCATGGCATGGGATAAATCACTTCTCTCCCGTTTCCAACATCTGACCTTGCTGATCTCGGGAATGCGGGGCATATATCCCATCTACGGGAAGGGTGGGATTAAACTTCCGACCGCTGCTGCCGCAAGCGCCTCTCCACAGTATAAAATCGGACTTACTACTCGCTACAAGCCGGAATCCGAGCATGTGTACGAGATTCTACGTACTTACGGCCTGAAGGAGGACCTCGCCCCTCCGCCCTCCCGTATTGATCCCATGCTCGCCTTCGTAGAGGATCCTGCAGATACTTTGACAGTCTCGTCTTCTACACCCGAGGCTGATAAAACCCCAAAAATGGAAGATGGGTTTCGATTATTTAGTCTCAGTTCCTCTCTAGAGACGTTACTCAACAACTATTTTGCAAAAGTTGTCCATTTGCGGTTGAAGTACGATCTTGGATGGGCAGGAGCAGAAACCCTATGCTGGGAAGCGGAATTGTTGCAGCAGACGCCAGAAGCCATCTTCAAGTCCATGCGGAAGGTGCGTGTTCCGTCGTTGTTCACAATAAATTATGTTTATAGACGAGCGTGCTGACTGACAATCGTACAGAAAATCTCTGCGGCCGAAGAGGAGGAGATACAATTATCCCAGACCTACAATTTACCTCCTGATCCTCTCCTTTATCATGGAGATAAGGAGTCTTTGAACTTGCCACTAGTGGCCTTCTGTTATCTCTTGAGGCGTCTCACGGTATATTGGTACTTCAATGCCCACGATGATTGCTTATGCTTATTCAGCTTTGCACTCGATACTGCTCTGTCTGTCACAACCGACTCAAATCTGAATACGAGGTCCTCAAGCCCACCGTGTGCGCCTCTACACTTTGTGCATACCAATTCTACAACCACAATCGTGGTGCATCTCTGGAGGCAAGTAGTGCATATCTACCTTTCAGAACCATAGTGACATGGCATCGAATGGGTGTCACAGTATGAGATCTGTACGAACCCGGAGACTGTAGACTTGCTCGTGAATTTCGCATATATCGCAGCAGCCGAGCACGCGCTCGAAGACCCTCTGCCTGTTGGCCTCGGGCTGAAATTCCCCACGAAATATCTCACAATGTGTGCGCCCAACCCGGCAGCAAGGGTGAATGCCGATGAACTTTGTGACTTCGATCAGCTGGCCCTTCACGAGGTAAGATGGACGTGCCGTGATATATATAGCCGCTCATTAACACCATCTCAGATGCGCACTGCCATTGTCAGCCTTCTCAACCAGCTGCCATCGGTGCACAATTTCCGTTGACGTATACGGAACTTGACTTAACCGAGTGTTCTCAGGTGGCAGACATGAAAGCATATCTGGAGCAGAAGGTCAAGCCTGGAAAAGCAAAGCCAAAGTTGAGAGATATTGATTCATTCATACCTGAGGCGTCGTGGGTCATTCTAAGATGGTATTCTACACTCAAATAGCTATACTCGGATTTTTTGATCGATAGCTCACACAGGTGCATATCATCGTGTACGGCTCATCTCGAAGAGTTAACGTCGGAAGAAGATTTAGTGCAGAACATTGGCAAGCCTTGTGGTCACGTGCCTGCACCCGTTTCTCACCCATTTCGACCACAGATTCGAGTTGGCGGCAGTTCCGGTTCAGCGTTGGCGCGCCTGACGCTGAAGCGAAGTTCCGTGCCGCCGTTATTAGTGCTCAGCAACAGGATGCCAATACCGTCTTGTACCCGTCTCTATTCGTAAGCCTCGCATATTTCACATGAATTGCCGCTGAGTAGAGTACTCAAGGCTTTCCATGGTTCATCGGCGAAGAACTGGCACTCCGTACGTGTGACTACAAAGTAATAGGCTTTTGTTCTGATTTCATCAGGCAGATCATACACCACGGACTATGGTATAAGATAGTCACCAACGGGCGGGCCTACGGTGATGGTAATATACTCTTTAACATGCATGATTATCTGCTGACCCTCGATAGGCGTGTACTTCGCTAAGGACGGGATGGTCTCCAGCTCGGCATACGCCATCCCTGCTGTTTCTAAATGGAAGAATGGCAATATCACAATCGGTCGTTGCATGGCACTCGCCGAGATCGTCAATCTCCCTAGCAGCTTCACCAGCAGCGATCCATATTTCGTTGTTCCTCACACAGAATGGATAGTCTGGTACGCTCCTGTTCTCTGCCAAGATCTCAATATGCTCCATCAAGTACAAACGATCATTTACCAGTCGCTACCTGCTCGTTCAAACATATCCTTTGACCGGAAACGCTATGTCAAGACCCAAAGAGCAGCAACATGCCGATCCTCTCGACATACCCTTCGTCGCACTGGATCCTAAGCATCCATTGACCGTGTCAAAGCAGGCCATCCGCATTCCCGAACCGTCGTACAAGATTGACAAGCTGCTATCGGAGCGGTTGGGAGAACAATTCGAAGAAGAGAACGATGCAGATGACGAGGTCATAATATCTGGCGCCGGCGGCGCAGTCCGAACACATTCGGGCGCTACAAACCCCGGCGCGTCAGGTGATGGCTCTGAAGGCGGTGGCGATGATACAATGAGAATCGATGATTGGGAGCATGATCCAGAATGGGTCAATGCATGCGTGCAGCATCTCATGCCCGCACCTGCGGATGCCTCGCCTATGGCAACCATGGCCGTACAGCGAGAGCTCAAAGCAATGTTACGCGAACAGAAGGAGGCAAAGAGCCTCAGGGAGCTCGGGTGGTACATGTCTCAGGATCGGATTGGCGACAACCTGTTCCAGTGGATTGTGGAGCTTCACTCTTTCGAACCAGAGCTCCCTGTCGCGCAAGACATGAGACAGCGGTGCGTAGGCTGCTTACTGTTTCGAAGAATCAGCCTTACTCCGTTATGTAGTGGAGTGAACTCTGTAGTGTTCGAGATTAGATTTCCGCCTACGTTCCCTCATTCGCCGCCATTCTTCCGTATATTAAAACCTAGATTCCTGCCTTTCATACACGTGAGTCTTGTTTATCTTATTTATTGCCCACGTGATTGATGGGAGATCTGCAGGGTGGTGGAGGCCACGTTACTGGAGGTAGGTTGCTCAGATAACTACAGTGATCTCTACCATACTCATTGACATAGGCGGCTCTATATGCATGGATCTCCTGACCGCTGATGGTGAGCAAGCTCCTACTGGTTTAATAATCCCATGTCGTAAATGGCTGAAACCCGCATCCAATCAAGGCTGGCTGCCCAGCTACAGGCAAGTTGTGCCGGACTACCTGCCTATTTCTCTCGCTAACGCTACTCATAGCATATCAGCCGTGCTTCTGCAGATTAAGCTCGCAATATCAAACTTGGATCCTCGCCCGGCGCGGCTTGCCGCCAACTGGGATACGTACGTACTTGACGTTGTGCGGCAGCAGAAGCTGACATACTCGCTTAGGCCATATCAAATTGGGGAAGCTCTCGAGGGATACCGGAGAGCAGCTTCGACGCATGGCTGGAAGGTCTGTACCCGTCATTCAGGATTTATCTGGGGTCCACCGAAACTAAGCTGTAATGCAGGTCCCCGAAGGGCTTGATCATCTTGCCCGGTACTGACGACAATCTTGAACGTGATCATATGGCTGTGCCAATCCAAAATTGTTTTCATCACTTGCTATCCATGACAGACAGACTGGTGCTCAGACCCAGCGGATGTCCATCACTGCAACGTGACGGAGCCTTGAACATCCATGTGGCGGAAACTTGAAGACTTAGCTAAGATTCAGATTTCATCACATTATCTTCTTTCGGACGTACGGTATTGTAGAAGGCCGTAGACTGCTATATTCGCTCAGTGCTGCACGAACACAGCGCTGTCTCTGGAAGAATGAACGTGACATGAGAGACCGCATGTCGCACCCATGCGATCACTTCGCGGATGCGAACCGTGAAACTGCGTGGTTTCTTGGTTCTGCAATGTGCTCACTTCATGCATCATGCATGCTTGAACGTAAATTCGACTAGCCTCATCGGAGCTCGGTGTCTGGCTGCATGAGATCGCCTATTCTCATGGGTAATCTTGCCCGGGAGACAACGTCATCGATTGGCCGATACATGCAGCGCTCGCCTCTTGAGATCAACAGACCAACGCCATCGATTGATGGGAAGCTAGAGCAGCACTGGTAGCGCCATACTGCGATCATAGACATCGTTGGAAGCGCTTCTCTTCCGATATCTTCCGTCGAGGGTGCTCCATGACTGTCCGTATTCATATATATAGAGGCCCAATGGCGGACTCGTTACCCATTCTTTCATTCAGCTGACCATCAAGATGCAAAACGACCAATTGTCTGTTCATGACCCAGATTGGGATGCAGTGTTGGCATTATTGCCTCCGCCAACACCTCCTCCGGCCTCTTTGGCTGACGCACGAGATATTTGGAGAAATGTCATCCTGCCTCTTGTAAGGAGCAATAATGAACCCCTCTTACCCAAAGGTAAGCAAGTTCAGACTTTCTTGAATACCACTGACCTGAAGAACATATAGAGTCGGAGTATCGAGTCGAAGACCACCAAATACCTGTGGAGGGCGGTCAGATCACTCTCAGATCCCTCATACCCACGCCTTCTAGCACAGCAGACAGGAAGTATCCGCTCCTATACTTCATGCATGGTGGTGGTAGGTATCTCTGTTTCATGTCGGAGCGCGTATTTAATGCAGCACAGGGTGGGTCTATGGAACAATAGACCTCGATGATTTCTTTCTTCGAGCGATCTGCGTTGAATTCCAGATTGTCGTCGTTAATGTGGAGTATCGGTTAGCTTCTCACATACTCGGGGTTCATCACGAGATTGACATTGATGCAGACTGGCCCCGGAATTTCCGTTTCCTACGCCCATCGATGACGCATATGCAGGCCTAAAATGGGTGAGCTGACAAGGCAATCTATGCGCCGCATATAAGGAATGACGACGTGCATCTTGTTAATAGGCTGCGGAGCATGCATCCTTGTTTTCTGCATCTCTCGCCAAAGGCTTCATCGTCTCCGGTACATCTGCTGGTGCCAATTTGGCTACAGTCCTAGCCCATCGTGCCCGAGACGATCCCTTCTTCAAGGACAGTAGGATCAGTGGACAGTTGCTTCAGATCCCCAGCACGGTCCACCCCGGCGCGTATCCTGAAGAGTATAAGGCAGAGCTCAACTCATATGCGACGCTGGGCGATCCTCGAATTTTGGACAAACGAGCTATGGATGACTGTTACGGTGGGTACCCCGAATCTCCGTGTTGCGACAGAGACCGCTCACCATGGCATAGCGAAGTACGGTGCACCACCGTCCGATCCTGAATGTTCTCCATTACTTTACCCGTCTCATGTAGGTGTGGCACCGGCGTATATTCAGGTCTGCGGTGCAGATGCGCTGCGTGATGAAGCTCTTCTATATGAGCGCCTTCTCAGGGAAGACGGTGTTCAGACGAAGATGGATGTGTACGTAGCGCCCTTAGGTTTTCATCATTTACACCGAGCTTACTGTATAAGTTCAGATACCCAGGGGTAGGGCATGGGTTCTGGGTGCACATCCCGAAGAGCAAAGTTGGGCTCAAATGTGCCCAGGATCTCAAGGATGGGCTGAGGTGGCTGTTATCGAGCAACGCATGAATCCGACAGGTATTTCAATTGTTTACTGCATATTTATTAATATTGTATGAGGGTAGAATGTATCAGTGATTTACTGCTTACTAAGAGCCCCAATAGTCTCTTTAACCCGCATGCAAGAAGAGTATTTGCCGTGCCTTCTGGTCGTTGATCGCATTGAGCAATCGTTCAGGATATCATCGTTGTAATCCGAAGTCGGAACTGTTCGCGTCTCATCTTCGGACGTGACCGCGAGACGCGCATTGTAACAATCATGTGCTTCCACGTGACGCTGTCACGACATCTCTTGGGGGTCGTTGTCACGCCGATTCCGAGTGGTGACTCAGAGGCTCTCATGCGACCATCTTTCGCAAGAAGGTAGTCCGGGGCCGATCGAGAATATCTGATATCTGTCTTCTGCTGAACAATATCCTTGCTAAGCCAGAACCTCGGAGGGTAGGAGTCGCTAGGCTACTGCATCCTGGGAGTCACCGAAGGCGGGACTGGAAGTGCCGCAGCACGCGTTCGCGCGGCCTGATGGGTAGTGCCGTTAGAACGCTGACATCCTCTGATAATAACCCGCACATGTGGTAGCTATGTGCACACTCTACCAGCTTTCCCTAGCATCATGCCTGAAGACGAACTCGCGTTACTCAACCCTGAATATGCTGCTCTTCTCGAGACTTTGCCCCCGCCTGAGCCTCTCCCGGAAAACCTAGCAGATGTGCGAAAGGAGCAGGACGATGCGTGGCTCCGTATTGTGAAGAGTATAAACGAGCCTTTGCTCCCGCCAGGTCAGTATACACTACGTCACCGCCTGGCTTTGGTATAACGTCACTTCACAGAATCGAGTTATCGAGTTCAAGATTTTCGTGTTCCAGTAGAACAAGGCGACATCACAGTTCGATGTCTTACTCCAACTCCTCCAGGAACAACTCCACAGGAAAACTATCCGTTGTTGTACTGGATACATGGTGGCGGTTCGTCACAACGCAGAAATTTACTGATATACTGTCTTACGTGCTCTTTCAAGGCTGGGCTTCTGGGTCTGTTGAGATCGACGACTTGTTCCTTCGCATTATCTGCGTTGAATTGCGTATGAGCATAGCCAACGTCGGATACAGGTATGTATGCATCCCTGAATCCTCATAGCGCGGTATTAAATGGAACTGTGATTGCAGATTATGCCCGGAACACAAATTCCCAGTACCCGTTAACGATGCCTATGCCGGACTCAAATGGGTAATGTCGATCATCATAACGTCGGCTCATGTAGCTGAGCGATGTCATGCTCAGGCCGCTCAAAACGCGCATCAACTGTCCGCATCGCTTCACAAAGGTTTCATTGTCGCTGGCTTTTCAGCAGGTGGTAATCTCGCTGCAGTCTTAGCACATCGCGCCCGTGACGACCCGTTCTTTGAGGGGCGCAGGTTGACAGGCCAGCTGCTTCAAGTCCCTGAAGTTGTTCACCCCGATGCGTATCCAACGCAGTACAGGGATCAGCTCCGGTCATATCGAACTGTCGGAGACCCAAGAGTATTCTATGGAGAAGAGATGGATCTCCACTATGGTATGATAGAGCCATTTCTCTCAAGTCTTCCATGCTGAGCGTGATATATAGCCCAGTACGGAGCGCAGCCATTCAATCCTGAGTGCTCTCCGCTCCTGTTGCCAAGTCACATGGGACTTGCTCCGGCGTACATCCAAGTTTGTGGTGCGGATCCGGTGCGCGACGAGGGCATATTGTACGCTCAAGTCTTGCAGGACGCCGGCGTGACAACTAAGCTCGAAATGTGCGTCCTACCGGATTTTCCTTGGCTCGCTGGCTTCAATTATGTCACCAGATACCCTGGCGATGGACATGGTTTCCACTTCGACCTCCCGCATAGCAAAGCAGGGCTCAGATTTGTTCAGGATTTTAAGGATGGTCTCAAATGGCTCTTGGCCCTCCCCTCAGGTTCTGCTGGTTGAATTGATAGGCTGCGATCTGTATACAATGATGCTCGTTCGTGACTCGCCGTCAGCTTAGCATTTCAGGTGCTTTGCGAGCGCTCGAACGTGAGAGGTCCTGAACCCTCTTCAGCATCGCCAGCGTCCTGGTATTCTACGCTATGGTTGAAGCATGCGGTGTCCTCCCGCATTAGGTCGATAATAAATCTAAAGACAAGATGCGGGGTGATCACAGAGCACCTCCAACGACGCTGGATGTGTTCTGGCGTTCTAACTGTCATGACGCTGGTGAGTCCCTGGCTGAAGATATAAACAGACGAATACGAGGACGCCTCACAGTTGTAGACGGTTGCAGTTATGGTCTTGATTGACATTCTGGTGGGTTTTGCGTTCTCGTTCTCCATGCTCTACGTGTACTAAGGCGAGAGTTACCTCAGAGCTCCGAGAGGTCTCCCTTTAGATCTTCGGGAAAATCCGTGCTCTCACTTGCCACGAGCCCCCGCGATTGTTCGGTATATTGGAGGCCAAGTAGCTCGCCCACAGGATTCCAATGCAAATTATACCACGTTAATCTGCAAAGGCAGAAATGATTCAGTCTTTGAGGAATTAGCGGCGTTTGTACTTGCGGATAGGTCGCCATGTATGTCTGCAGTGACCTGTGCCCAGGGAGCGATATCATATCCGGGCCACTACACGGTGATAGCTAGTGTATTATGAAAACAAATAGTTACAATTTATTTGATATCGTCAGACAGTGCTGGATGGTGATAAATGGTAGACAGGTCAAAGAGATCGCCCACTTTCGTCATCACCGTGAGTGATTGGCTTTCGCTTCTTACTCATCGTGTTCAGGTACTCCTCCATTTCGTAGTCCGGCAGATCTTTCTCCCCGTCCTTTTCGTCTTTCAGTACCATTCGCCGTGTCTTCCCCTCGAGCTTGCGCAGAAATTCTGCGCCATCGACGTCGAACAGGTCATCTGCACCAATGTGAAATGGAGACCCTTCGTTCAGGCTCTCGACCTGTTGGGCACTCCAGCGATAAAGGACATCCCCCCGATTGTTTTCGTCTACTTCATGCTCGTGGTATTCAACCTCGTCTCTTGGGAACTTGACAGAGTACTGCTCGAAGAACTCTGTCGTTGGTTGCGGGCCGTCCGATGGTTGAGCGCTATGTGGCATTGCCTCTGAGCTGTCGCTCCCGTCGTCGTCATCTTCCTTCAGGTGGGCGAACATCTGCACTTCTTCCTCTCGAAGGATGTCGTCGGCTTCACCGGCGAAGACATTATCGAACATGTAGCTCGTCGCGGAATCCACCTCAGGCGGGAGGTCATTCTGGAGAGCTTGGTCGATAGAGATCCACTTGTAGCTCTCCTTCATGGTATACCAGACAGGCTTCAGACGCAGCACTGTTCTGAGGGAGTCTGGAATCCTTTTCCGCGGATGTTCGTCGAAAAGGTCGCGGTTGGCGAGTAAAACCTGGTAGATGGGGCGCTCGGACTCTTTGATCACGTTGTAGACATGTTCGGAGCACCCGTACGCGAAGACGTTGTAGCGTGGATGATGCTTCGACTGAGCCTTCTGACGTGTCTCCCTAGTAAGTTCTTCTTGTGGACCCAGGACAGCAACCTTGCGGGGGTTTGGGGGTAACCGGATGAGGGATTGCGGGGCTTCCAAATTCCAGAGTCTGCTTTCTCCGGTTTTCCGTAGGATGAATGACGAGTCTTGGGGATATGACATACCGGGCACGACCGCAGACCCCGAGTTCCATGACAAGCGCTACGTATGGCCGTGTCTCAAAGTCATGCTCCTGAGTATAGCTGAAGACGCCAAGAGTATCGGCACATATGTTGTACTTCGATTTAGTGCCTTCTTCAATATGCCGCTTGAAGGAAACCAGTAGGGCAGTCATGTTCTTCTCGCAGATGTCGTTTATGTTCATGACGACCGGGATCGCTACATCGATCTGGGCTTGAGTAGGATGTCCCATATGCGCTTGGGCCCTCAAAATTGCAGCGAAGAGGAGGTGGGAAGTGATGCCTCCGTTATCCCCCAGACGTCCGAAGTGAGTAAACCGAACATAAGCATCTTTGAAGACATCCTTGAACCGCTTTTTGGTCGAGGTATTGTCAGGAAAGCTGTTCAGTATCTTCGCGGCATGTTCCGCAGTGAAGAGCTCCTCAATGAAGAAGACGAGTGGGCACCCGGCGCTGTAGTTCACAGGCCCCGACACCTTCAATACTCGATGATTTCGCTCAACGGCCGCGTCGTATGCAAGTGTGAGGAGGATCCGACCCACAACCTCGCCGCGCTCTCCAGGACTGCATAGATCGTGGCGTAGAGCTTCTGCGGCAATCTCCGGTAGTGTTCTAGGGCCGTGCTGACGGTCCGACTTTTTCAGAAGCTGGAGCTCCTGAGCAGCCGCCTCGGCGAGGATGGGTTCCGACGGATATCCGGATCGCATGTACTCACGGTGTTTGGGTACCGTGTACGCAGTGCGCATATAGCTAGCAACCATGGTGGAGAGATCGTCGTATGTCTTCTCACGAGACGCCTCATAGCCCAGAGTGATGCGAAGGTCCGCAAGAGCACGCCGACCCACGTCGTCCCACCGATCGGAGAGGTCCTCTTGCTCGATCGTGTTTTCGAGATCTGGCGAATCTCCACGCCCAACGAGCTTCGCACGAGCCAGAGCCAGGAGCTCCCTTGAAGCGGCATCGGGATCAGGAGGTGAGAGACGTTTGCGCTTTTCTCCAACCGGATCGTCCGGGTTGTGCAGCGCCCACAGGATGGAGCGCCACCTGTGTACACATGTCATCAACGAACTTGTGTCAAGAGTGAGCGCGATCAACGTACAGAGGTCGGCCGAATTGAGCCATAAACTCCACGGTGCTAATATTCTGTAGAGTATATCCATTCGGAAGTAGAGGGAAACGGGGTGATTCGTCGAATGAGGACTCTGTGATTGGAGGTATCAGATTTTTGAAATGACGCTTAACGGCGTAGGACGTGATCTTGTGGAAGGGAGGGGCGAGAAGGGCAATCTGCGAGTTCGTCGAGAGGAAGATAAAGAAGACAGGGAGTTGACGGAACACATTCAAGGAGGAGCAGAAAGCCTCAAATAGATTACCCTCCGTGTTGTGGTTCACCCCTGTTTGGGCGAGAACATCGGCCTCGTCAAAGGAACAGATCAATTTGACCTGCCCCTGCGCTTTGAACCTTTCTGAATTGTCCACGAGGCGATCCATTTTATCTAAGAGCTTGCATAGTGCTCCTCGTACATCATCTTGAAGTTCGTCGAAGCTGCGTCCTCCATTACCCTAAATCGTTGAAGTCAGTCATCGCCCTTCAACCAAGTACAATCTCTCTCACATGTTTCACCTGTCTGCCAACTGCCGACTTGTAAATGTAGTCATGATCGTCTACGAAGCCACTCTTCCAACGTAATGCTAGCTTCTCGTATGAACCTTGGGGTTGGAATTTATGATCTTCCATGTATTGGGTCATCACCTCGAAGAGATTGAGGAACCAGGTCCAAAAGAACATCATCTGCTCCCTGTGTGATAGCCGGCCTGCTGCGATGAAGTGGTCCCTTAGTAAAAAATCTGGAGCGGGGTATGACAGCATATCTACAATCACGATTAATTTCCACGCCACATTCAATTAGACGTGTCACATACTCGTTTGCGTCGGATCGTGATCTCGACGGAGATTGAACCAAACGCAAGAAATCAGCGATGCAAGTTGTTCCACTGTGCGCGACTTCCCGAAACCGCTGCTCTGTATGAGGCTCGTATAATTTGCGTGAGGATGACACTCTCCCCATTGGAACACGCGCTGAATGATGACGTATAACAATCTATGTAAGAGGCCGATGTACCGGGTTCCCCAGGCCACACGGAGAGCTGTTTGAGAGGTTGTAAGTGTATGGGTTGGATACGACGAGCTCATGCATACCTCGTTCTGGTAGTATCAGGGTAAGTTCGTTGAAGACTAAGATACTTGAAGACATCAACACACCTTGAGGTTTCGTGTCCATCACTGTGCCTCTTGGCATACCTCTGATGTCACCGCTCACAGGAAGATCATACCAGAAGGCTAAAAAACATACTACTTATGACTTGCCAACTGCGCCGGAGCTCTGGAGACTCACTGTACGTCAAGATACCCCTGTATTTGCGTTTCTCCCAGGCGTACTTCAGTGCTTTCTGTAGCCAATCGTTCTTCACCAGAAAAAGCTCCATGTAATCAGGATCCTGATATTCATGTGTTACTTCAGCGTGAGAGTTTCCGTATGATAAGAGTGCCAGCAGCATTATGGCGGCATTGCTTGAGTCGGGCGCAGCTTGCTCGAATGTTGCATTGGGTGGCACCTGCATAAGTTGTGAGGCAATCTTATGCAGAGTCTCGTTTCTCAAGACGCAAAGTTCCGCTCTACGTTTACTCTGGGGAAAGACTTGTGGTGGATCCGAAAACATGGTGAATACAAGAAATGAAAATCAGGATAAAGGGCACTGGATGGACGATCACAGAGGTCTCGGGAAGGGGAAACAAGTTGGTGCGGTACCGGCAAATATAGCTGTGCTTATATAGGTCTTTGATGAGCGGAACATAAACCGACGGAGCTCGAACAATAAGCAACTTACCCCATGTGGCCAACTGGGTCCGGACTAAAAAACACGGCACACTGGGAGTTCTCGTGGAAACTATCCACAGATCAGATGTGGCAGCCGCGGCCACTTGATGGAAGCAGTGTCCGGACACGGCCATAAGAAGTCGACAGAGTTGGAGACCATCTGTGTACTTCCTCTGGTCTGAGTCATTCCGTGAGTCGGCTTCCACAGGAAGAATATGCCGAAAGCTCTTGCACTGAGCCCAGTGGCATCATGTGGGTTTGCTCGGCGATGGACAACAGGGCAGTAAGATCAGCTTCCCTGCGGGGAAGTTGCTGAACAATGAGGAATGCAGTAATGCTGCATACGCATCGAGGCTTCCTTTTGTTCATGAAGGTCGGGAAGTTCTGATTGCGTCCGATGGAGTAACTTAGGATGGTGGATCGTTCCCGGCGCCACATGGTCACTGGGCGCCCATCAAGAGCCACAGCACTCAAACGCTCAGCGCTCAGCGCTCAGCCACGGCGCGGCGCGTTCCGGCCCCTCCTTATAAGGTCACTGTGGTGATCAGCGGATGATCGACTTGAACCTATCTTGTACCGTCATCTCAAACACCCATCAGTCGTCGCAGCTACTCCCCTTTCCACTCGTCTAATCGATACATACCATCATGCTGTTAGAAATCCCTGCAAACACTGTCCCGCATACCGAGGTTGGCGCTGCCCCAACTTCTAGCCCCGAGTCCAACAACAGCCATAAGCAAGACATTGAGCATTCTGCGGCGCAGCTCTCGGGGATGTCGGAGCCGTCGGAGCAGCCAGACGAATGGGAGGATTTTGATGAATCAGAAGAGTGCGTTCCGCGAACACCTTCATGCATCATCCACTGAACATCTTACTCTGTTCGCAGAGAGTCTTCAGATGAAGACGAGGATTGGGAGCCGCCAATCTTGACGGAGGTCGATCTGCAGTACAGAGTGGACGATTTCGCGCCGGCCAGGTACATGCCCATAGAGGAGCATATAGTCCACGACCAGCGCGTCGTAAACATCTACACCGGCATCAATAAGACCTGGCCCTCACGCGAAGACGTGATCAACAACGTGGATATTGCCACAACAATGCTCTGCTTGATAGTCCTCACAGCACCGCGCAAAATTCCACTTAGACGCGAATGGAACAATGTGACAAACATTCGACGTCTTGCAGAGCAGAAGCTAGTACGTGAATCTCTGGCAGGTCCAGTTGAAGGGAAGAAGTTCGCGCGCGTGCGCTCTCTGTGTGAGTCTTCCACAGCTACACAATGTCTCATTCACGAATACTGAAGCGCAGCTTGTAGGTCTTTGGTACGAGGGATACAGCAGCTGGTTCTGAATTTGGGTTCATCCAGACTCTGTGGAATTCTTGACGTCTAACCCTGTTTCATGTGCCTGTAGATCTACATCCCGCTATTTGTAGTGCTATAAACCGTACAACAATGTGTTAGTGCGGTGTGTTTTCTCGTATGCTGTTTCTCGCAAGTCAAGCCCCTGTGCCAAATTTGTACAGACTCAAGGAGAGGGACGTCGAGCGATGCAGCCGCACAGCCCATGTGCTGTAGTGCGCGAGCGAGCACAGATATCACAATGATACGGTGCTCAAGCACATATCTTGACGTGTCCTCCTTGCACGCCATACTCTCGAACGCGCGCGACTTGGAGGCGTAACTCAAACATATCAGGCCAAAGCGATCCACGGCCCACGGCACGGTGTCTTTCACATAAAATAAAAGCACTTCAGTCATGTGCGTCCAAACATGAGATCAACATACCATACGGGCGCCAGCTTAACCGCGGCCCGGCGCGTTCGCGTGCACTTCGTAAAATACCATCAACTTCAACCATCCTCGAATAATGACCGATTGAACACCAGCCGAGCTCATTGTTCCCCTTATGCAACCGGCACTCACACTCATGCGTTCAGAGGTTTCCTCCAGCCTGAGCTCGCAAACAGGATCTGTGGCTGCCACCGTTTCCAACGCTACCGTGAGCCACACGCATACTCGTAGTAACTCGGGGTGTTCTACTACGCAACACCCGGAGGCGTCGGAGCAATATGCATGGTCAGATGAGTTGGCGGATTTCGACGGACTTGAAGAGTACGTCCCACGAACACCTGTACTCCTCGTTCATGGAATGTCTTACGCGGCACACAGAGAACCTTCAGACGAAAGTCATGACGCGACGTGGGAGCCACCGATCGTAGAGGAAGTCGATATGGAATACAGAGTGGACGATTTTACGCCGACCCGATATATGGAGATCGAGGAACATATTGTCCATGACCAACATGTTGTGAACATCTACACTGGCCTCAAGAAGACCTGGCCCTCTGCCGAAGAAGTCATCAATGACGTGGATATGGCCACAACACTCCTGTGCTTGATAGTGCTCACCGCGCCACACAAGATTCCACTCAGACGCGAATGGACGGATGTGACGAACATCCGGCGTCTTGCAGAGCAGAAGTTAGTGAGGGAGTACCTTGCAGGACCAGTTCAAGGGAAGAAGTTCGCCCGATTGCGCTCTCTATGTAAGTCTTCTCGAGTTACGCTTTTTCCCTTCACGATTACTGAAAGGTGGCTTGTAGGTCTTTGGTATGAGGGATTCAGCAGCTGGTTCTGAAAGACTGGATCTGGCTTTGTACGACAAGTGGAAGACTTTTCGACATTTTGTTCAACAGTACGACGAAGTGTTGATGTGATGTATCTCTTTTCTCGGTATTTCTCGGAACTAGGTTCTCTGTCGCGGCTGCAGAAACATTGGCGAGTCTTCAGCTCCGGCCAAATACCACATGTTGTCTGTTGCATGCACGATTCTGCGTCTCATGCTACGCCTGCAGAACTCTTTAGTCTTTGCTTGTCGGAGCAATTTGCCTGCCTTGAACGTCGACGTTCTCAACTTGAATGCCTTTCACATCTCAGCGTAACGCCTTATCACATATGGTATCCTTTGCTACTTGATGATGTCCACTTGCAGCACTAACCTGAACCGGCCGCAATCAAACCTTCCTGGTGTAAACTTACTCGTCGACACGAATGATTGTCGTAGGAGAGACCAATGAGAAATATAGTCACAGCTTCGTGTCCGAGGTTGCGGGCCCAGCACAATTGTACTTCTCTCCTCCCTGGTAGTATGTCATGTGTAGCCTCACTAACTTGATTATCGCCGTCCTAAGTGTCGTACTATTCTGTCGGTCGAATCACTGAGGTACAAATACTCGTATCGACGGACACGTCCGTCAACACGAGTAGTTAGGTCTAAAGGTTATACTAGAACCCTTGCATTAACTCTCGCAGGAATCATTGGGGATGACCTCTATGTCAATGCGGAGCCCATCTTGCTTAGTGTGCAGAAAGTATTTCCCTTCGTCTGTGTGATACTACCATATGGCAATCTATGCTTTCACGTGCGGCACTTCTAAACTGAAAAGTACTCAAAAGCGAAACAAACGCACAGTCGAAGGCTTGCGCATGGCGCCGAACGACCTTGTCTGTTGACTCCGCCCGCGATTTCTCTCAATGACTAAATCCTCTTCGACATACCCCGCCAGAAATAAGTTCCACTTCTTATATGACTGCGTGCGGAAAAGTCTTGGCGAGGGAGCTATCATGCACTGGAATCCTTTTGCGTGACCCACAGGACATCGCGTCTTCCACAACTAATAGCGTTCGCACGCTTGTGGAACAACCCGCCGACTTGACCTAAAATGTGGCCGCGACGACTCCTTCGTCACTCGCTTTCCACCTCCACGCCGGTACTCAGTCGGATCATCTCCAGGCCACCCAGGACGACCTCGCGACCGCAACCACGACAGTTACCACCTGGCTACTCGGCATCCTATCTCTTGAAATCTTGTCGTAGACTTATACCGCCAGCAGCCGCGACCGTCAGACCACTTGGACGGGCAACAGATCGCCAGCATTCATATTCGGCCTGCTGATCATAGACACCGTTGTCGCTGTGCGCGAGCACGCACACGTCGTGCGTTGGCTGCTGCGCTTCTCTTCCTGCTGGGCCTTGGAGCGCTCCTACTGGCCTTGTGCGCTGGCGGACGCAGTGACGGGCAGCGTACTCTCGCGGGTGTCTGGCATCGACGCGTCCGAGGAGGCTCTGGCGTCCGGACTAGGCTGGGCTGGGCAGTTTGTGAGACGACAGGCGGCCGATGGTTTGGGACGAGCAACGATGCGTCCGTGTGTCGCAAAGGTGCGTGACCCGGCTCCGGCTTTCTCTGGTTGTCGTTATTCCTGGGGCTGACGTCTCCGGGGACAGAGTACTCGATCATGATCTTCGTTGGCCTGTTCCTGATGCTTCTCGGCGCTCGCGGGGATCTGCTTTAGCTTCTGGTGATGCAGAGTGTGTTTCGAGTCATGCAGCTGGTGGTGCAAATATGCTAACAATTCGCTCCGGAAGGTGTCTGAGAACCTGCTGGTCCTTGCTGGAGGACACCCGCCGCACGGCCGTCGGGCGCCTACTCTACCACGGTCTGGTGCATTCTTGCTCTCGTTATGGTACCGCGGCGATCAACGCGTGATCGACTTCAACCATCATCTTCAGTTTGTCCTCCCACTAGAAAGCACATCGTCTCTCCTGTTCGCTCGCATAACCAACGGGCGTCACTATGTTCACAGAGCTCATCCCAAGCATTGCCGCACAGGCGGGGTCTGGCGATTGCCCGACTTCCACTTCACGGTCCATTAGCGGCCATACACAAGTCACCACGCGTTTTACCAAGCGCAAGTCCCAGAGGTGCCAGACCCACTGGCATGGTCAGAGGAGCCGGAGGACTATGACGGACCAGAAGAGTACGTTCTGCGAATACTTGTACCTATCGTTCACTAAATGTCTCACGCAGCGCATAGAGCGTCTTCAGATGGAAGCTCCGACGCGACGTGGGAGCCACCGATCGTAGAGCGAGCCGATATGGAATTCACAGTGGACGACGTTACGCCGGACCAATGCATGGAAATAGAGGAACACATAGCCCTCGACCAACTTGTCGTAGACATCTACACTGGTCTTAGGAAGACCTGGCCCTCGGTCGAGGATGTTGTCAACGACGTGGATGTTGCTACGACGCTCCTGTGCTTGACAGTTCTCACGCCGCCGCGCAAGATCCCACTCAGACGCGAATGGTTCGATGTGACGAATATTCGACGCCTCGCAGAGCAAAAGAGAGTGAGGAACTATCTTGCAGTTCCAGTCCACTCCAAGAAGTTCGCCCGAATGCGCTCTCTGTGTGAGTCTTCTCAAGCTACGCCTTTTCCATTTCGAAATACTGAAGCGCAGGTCGTAGGCCTCTGGTATGAGGGATACAGTTGCTGGTTATGAATTTGGATCGCTATTGAGACTGGTTTCGAGTAGTGATGTATGTTTAACTTCATGTACTCCATAACGATGTTACGATCTATGCTATTCGCTGAGCTTTCTGTAGCATCGCTGCATCTCCCAAATCGGTTTCCGTCTCCTGGACGGAGCCTATTCTGTACGTAGACAAGATTTGCGCGTTCGCACTCTCCGTGAATGACTCCGAAGAGTCTGGACTGCACTTTCGCCCTCTCAGGACTCAGGCGCACTGTGGCTGAAGCGCTGTTTCACTGGTCCGGTCGGCCCGGAACACCGCTGCTTGTGTAGGGCTGCTGGGTTCAACGGCTTGAACCCTCTCACAGTGGGACATCCTCATTATTCTGCCCTCGCACTCCGCGCCTTCCCCGCATGATCCGTGAAGAATCTCGCATTCAAGACAGATTAATTTGTGTACCAGCCCCAGAGATTGGAACTGTCACCACCAGAGAATCCGCCTCCGGCTTGAGCACAGACGGGATGTGTGCGGATCATTCCAACCCTCAACATCCGGAAACTCCGAAGTTATCTCGATTGTTGGGACGGCCAGAAGACTTTATTGATACCAACGTGGCTGGCGAGGCTGGCGAGTCTAGTGAGTCGGACGAGTCGGACGAGTCTCATGCATCAGAACAGTCAGACGAGTCGGAGGCCTTTGAAGAGTCTGACGAGTATGTGTCTGTCAATCCGAAGTGTGGAATCGCTGAGTGTGCCTTAATGTCACATAGATTGTCTGCAGATGAAAACTCTGAGGAACCATGGGTCCCACCGATCGTTACGAGCCTCGATATGGAATACACTGTTGACGACTTCGCCCCGGAGCCTGTTATGTCGGCGGAGGAGCATATCATGAACGACAAGTATATCGCACATATTTACACAACTTTTAGGAAGACCTGGCCATCACCCGAGGACGTGCTGAATGACGTTGATATTGCCACGACACTGTTGTCGCTCCTTGTTATGACTACTGGCCGCAAATTCCGTCTTAGGGAGGAGTGGCTTGATGTAAAGAACCTGCGGATATTAGCGGAACAGGAGCTAGTTCGTGAATCTCTTGCAGGAGCAGTAACGGACAAACATTTTGCTATTCTGCGTACCTTGCGTGAGTAAACCGAATTTGTGTTGCTTCATCCGATACTAATATCGGCCTGCAGTTATTTGGTATGATTGTCACACGACGTTTTGAGCTGTCCACCTATTGTACATCGTGTTGTTGTTATCTGCTATTGACTGAGCTTCTTGTGCTCGGTGTCTCATGTAAACTCTTCTCCGTCTGTGTCAATGGCCGCACTAGGGCCGCGGCCCGATTCAAACGATATACATCATCGAAGTCTCAATCTCCTTATCATCCTGCCCGCCTAATGCTTTCTTAGTTATCTCGGTATGCCACACTTGTATGAAGCCCAAGGTGCTACAGTAGCCCAGTACGACCACCACATACGGAACTGGGCGACGCCGGCCACTACATCAGTCCTCAGCCCGTTGAACATGGCCATCGCTGTCATCCTGGGCCGCTGCGCTTCTCATCTTGCTGGACGTTGACATGTTCCTGCCGGTCTTCTGCGCAGCGAACGGAAGGCGGACTCTTGCGGATGGCATTGACGCGTCCAGGGAGGTCTCATTGTCCGCACTGGGCGGGGCAGAACGTGGGCGGGACACTGTGCGAAGCGACAGGACAGACGGCAGACGGTTCAAGTTGAACAAATAACGATGTCTTCGTGTATCGCAAGTGTGCGTGGCCCCGTTTCGAACTCTCTGGCCTCTCGTTGCTGGTGACACTGACGTCTCCCATCTTCGGGTACAAGGCACTTGATCGTGGTCATCACTGGTCTGTTCCTGGTGCTTCTCGCAGGGACCTGCAGTAGCTTCTGGTGCTGTAGCCTGTAGGGGTGCGTCTCGAGTCATGTGCCTGGCAGTGCAAACATGCTGACAATTCACTATGAGAAAATATCTAGCGTGCTGAAAGTCACTTCGTCCACAAGCTAGTCCACACTCTCAAGCCCGAGCAATCTATCCTATCAAAGGATGCAGCAGCCACACGCAGCAGCCATCACTGCCCACCCGACTAGCTCTCCAGAGCCGTTGCAGCAACCGCATACATCTGCGCGTCCCTCTCGTGTCCCACTGGCACGCAAGGGGTCTTCCACAGCCGCTCAAGCACAGTCCATTGCGTCTAGCCTGCAATAAGACTGCTCGGCAATGTCGACGACGCTCTGCCACCAGTTGTTCAGCCGGCTCTGATACGGGGGCAGCGCGCACGTGAAGCCGAAGAGCCCACACAGGACCGTCTACTGTGCTGCGCGCGGCTGGTCGAGGGCGCACTAGTAGGTAATGAAGCCTGTGAGTACGGGAAAGAGTGTAGAAGGTGTGCATGGCCCGCTGTCAGACGTCAACTCCTCTTTGAAGCTGAGTTGTGTCATGTCAGAAGTTGCCACATATGGCAGGTATGTACCCGAATCGGGAAGTGTACATAACCAAGATGATGGATCTCATACAGTACAACGTGTTTCTAAACAATAGGCCGGACGCAAAAAACATTAATTAGAGCTCAGCGGAGTTTGAGGCGGGCTCAGAGAGAATTTGCCTTGCTACTTTGACTTCGAGAGACGGACCCAATACCAGAAGCCGGAGACAGTAGGATCGTTGTCGCATTGAAGTGGAGTTACATAGCAGGATGCTTGTGCGGCAGATATTATTGTACAGTGCTGGCTAGTACACGAGACACGGAATCCTGTATGCAACGACTTTGGACCTTTACTGTGGCCGCCAGGACGCAGGACTGCGACTGCCAGTCACCGCAGGGCGTCAGTTGGTCCGGACGGCCCGATACGCCACTCGCTGTTTTGGTGGTTCACTTTACTAGAACCATATCTCTCAGCTACGTCCTCCCTATCCTGCCTCAAGGCTTCACACCTTATTCCCATGCACCCCGAGGAACCACCCATCCAAAATAGCTCACCCTGTGTGGATCTGCAGATTCGACCTGTCACTGCCAATGAGTCTGCCCCCAGCCTGAGCAAAGCCGAGGTCTGTGCAGATTGTTCCACTTCTCAACATCCGGAGGTTCCGAGGCTATCTCAATTGTTGGAACAGGCAGAAGACTTCAATGGGTCCAACCAATCAGACGAATCTAGTGAGTCGAACGGGTCGGACGGGTCT
The DNA here is from genome assembly GCA_000320605.2 of Gelatoporia subvermispora B. Classification (NCBI taxonomy): domain Eukaryota; kingdom Fungi; phylum Basidiomycota; class Agaricomycetes; order Polyporales; family Gelatoporiaceae; genus Gelatoporia; species Gelatoporia subvermispora. Next base: position 1,124,259 of record KB445799.1, read on the forward strand.
GATATGTTGCAAGAGCCAGACACGTCAAACGAGTCACAGGCCTCTGACGAGTATGTCTCTCACATCTGAAGCCGGTGCTTACTGAGTGGCCAAAAATATCACATAGATTATCTGCAGATGAACGTTCTGAGAAACCATGGGTTCCCCCGATCATGACGAGCCTCGACATGAAGTTCACTATCGACAACTTCGCCCCAGAGCCTGTTATGTCGATGCAGGAGCATATCATGAACGACGAGTGGATCGCACATATCTACACCACTTTTAGGAAGACCTGGCCATCGCCGGAGGACGTGCTGAACGATGTCGACATTGCCACGACGTTGTTGTCGCTCCTTGTTCTGACTACTAGCCGCAAGTTCCGTCTTAGGGAGGAGTGGCTCGACGTCGATAACCTGCGGATATTAGCAGAGCAGGAACTAGTTCGCAAATCTCTTGCATGTGTAGTAAGGCAGAAACGTTTTGCCATCCTGCGCACTTTGCGTGAGTAACTCAATTTGCGTTGCTTCTTTCGATCCTCATGTCGGCCTGCAGGTATCTGGTACCGATGACACACAACATTTTGAGCTGCCCGCCTATTGTATATCATGTTGTTGTTATATCGTATTGACTGAGTTTCCTGTGCTCGGTGTGTCATGTAAACTCTTCTCAGTCTGTGTCAGCGGCCGCACTAGCGCTGAGGCCCGATTCAAACCATATGCATCATCAACGTCTCGAGCTTCTTACCATCCTGCCCGCCTGATATTTTCTTAGTTATCTCGGTGTGTGTGAAGCCCAAGGTGCTACAGTAGCCCAGTACGACCACCACATACGGAACTGGGCGACACCGACCACTACATCAGTCCTAAGTCCGTTGAACATGGCCATCGCTGTCGTCGTGGGCCGCTGCGCTCCCCATCTTTCTGGGCGGTGACACGCTCTTTCCGGCCTTCTGCGCAGCGAACGGAGGGCGGACTCTTGCGGATGACATTGACGCGTCCGAGAAGGTTCCAGTGTCTGCACTAGGCGGGACATGATGGGGCTGGGCGGGACACTGTGCGAAGCGACAGGACATACGGTATACGGTTCAAGTGGGACAAATAACAATGTCTTCGTGTATCGCAAATGTGCGTGGCCCCGTTTCGAGTTCTCTGGCCTCTCGTTGCTGGTGGCACTGACGTCTCCCATATTCCATATTCGAGTACAAAATCCTTGATTGTGACCATCGATCATCACTGACCTGTGCCTGGTGCTTCTCGCAGCGATCAGGCTGCAGCAGCTTCTGGCGCTGTAGGGGCGCGTCTCGAGTCACGTACCTGTCGGTGCAAACATGCTGACGATTCATTATGGAAAGTTGTCTTGAAGAGTCCGCTGTGCTTGCCGCACCACCTTTGCGCATGTAGCGGCCTCACGAGTACGTTTTGCGACTGTTGCTAGTGTGTTCCATGTGCTGATTCCCCGCCTATGTCCAGGCTGCCCGGAATGTCCAGCGCGTGGCCTACGTGCTGCAGGTCACCTCGTTTACCAGCTAATTCGCACTCTCAAGCCCTATCAGTCTCTCTTATTAAGGAATGCAGCAATTAACCGCCGGAAACTATCACTTCATGCCCGAATAGCTATCAGAGCCGCTGCAGCGACCGCATACATCGCGCTCCAATGTGCGATGGGTCGTCTTGCACACCCGCTCGAGCATGGTCTATCTTGTCGAGCTCGCGGTAGAATCAGGGCTGCTCGTCAATGTTGATGACACTCTGCCGCCAATAATCCTGCCGGCTCTAGTACGCCGGCAGCGCGCAAGTGAAGCCGGAGAACCCGCACTGGTCCGTCTACCCTGCTGCACGCGGCCGGTCGAGGGAGCGGTAGACGATGAGGCTCATCGATTCAATATTGATGTCAATGACATTTCATAAAGACTGTGAAGATGGGCAAGAGCGCAGAAGGTACGTAGGGTCCGCTGTCAAAAGTCAAATCCTCTTCGAAGCCGAGTTGTGTCATGTGAGAAGTTGCCAAATATGGCAGGTATATACCCGAATCGGGAAGTGTACACAACCGGGATCTCATACGGTACCCCGCGTTTCTGAACAATAGGCCATGCGTGAAAAATCGAGCCCAGCAGAATTTGAGGCGGGCGCGGGAAGGATTCGCCTCTGACTTGGAAAGACAGGCACAACATGATATGCCAGAGACAGTAACTTGGCCGTCATATCGGAGTCGCGTAGTATAGCAGGATGCTCGTACAAAAGAAATGATTGGGCAGTGAGTACACGAGTCGCGGAGTCCTGCATGCGACGCCTTTGGATCTTGATTCCAGAAAGTTGCAGTGTGGCCACGCATCGAAGACTGCGACTGCCAATCAGCGCCGGGCGTCGGTTGGTCCGAACGGCCCGGCACGCCGCTCGTTATTTAGGTTGTTCACCTGGCTTGAACTTGAACCATAGCTCTCGGCCACGCCCTCGCTATCTTGCTCAAGCACTCTACACCTTGATTCCCTCATGCTCTCTGAAGATCCACACATTGAAGGCGACCTGGCTCACGTACCGGCTCCGCAAGTTGGACCTGTCACTGCCAATGAGTCTGCGCCCGGCCAAACCGAGGTCTGTGCGGATTGTGCCACCTCTCAACATCAGGATGTTCCGAGATTATCCCCATTGTTGGGTAATCCAGAAGATTCTAATGATGCCAACGAGTCTGACGAGGCTGATGAGGCTGGTGAGTCAGCAGAGTCGGACGGGTCGGAGGCATCTGACGAGGAATCTAATGAGTATGTTTCCATTACATCTGAAGCGGGTGCGTCCTGAGTGTTGAGAAATATTACACAGATTATCTGCAGATGAAGACTCTGAGAAACCATGGGTCCCGCCGATCGTGACGAGCCTCGACATGGAGTTCACTGTGGACGACTTCGCCCCAGAGCCTGTTATGTCGATGAAGGAGCATATCGTGAATGATGAGTATATCGCACATATCTACACAGCTTTCAGGAAGACCTGGCCGTCGCCCGAGGATGTGAGGAACGACGTCGACATTGCCACGACATTGTTGTCGCTGCTTGTCACGACTACTAGCCGCAAATTCCGTCTTAGGGAGGAGTGGCTTGATGTAAAGAACCTGCGGATATTAGCGGAACAGGAGCTAGTTCGTGAATCTCTTGCAGGTGCAGTAACGCAGAAACGTTTTGCTATTCTGCGCACTTTACGTGAGTAATTGAAGTCGCGTTGCTTCTCTCGACATTAATGTCGGCCTACAGGTATTTGGTACGAATGCCGCACGACTTATTTCTGAGCTGTCCGTCCTATCATTGTATACCATATCGCTACATAGCATTGGCTGAGTTTCCTCCTGTATGTGGTGTCCTGTGTTGTAACCTCCATCGCTCCTTGTCAACGGCCGTGATGACGCTGGAGCCCAATTTGAACCATTTACATCATTGACGTCTGAAGCTTATTATCATCTCACCCGCCTAGGCCTTCTGATTTGTTAATGTGTGCCACACTTGTATGGAGTTCAAGATGTTACAGTAGCCCAGTACGGCCACCAAATATGAGACAGGGCGACACCAATTTGAAGTGCCAACTTCACAACCTGATTCACACCTTAGACCCCGAGGCTTGCACTGCTCACCGCTCAACGTTCAACAGCAATCTCAAGTGCAAGGGTTTTATATGTACTACACAAATTGTATGCATCTGATGTGCTGGACGAGTCTGGGAGCCTGAGGAGCCAGGTCCTCACGGGCGTCAGTTTGATCGCCACACGGAACATTTCTGTAAAGCGTCGTCATCCTCGACCATCTTCGAACTACAACCGAAGGGACCCTTGAGCTTGTAATTCTTCTTGTGCAATCGGCGCACACTCTGACGGCTCCAGAAGACCCCGTCAGTCTGAGCTCACAAACTGGAATTATGGGTGCCGCGGATTCCAACATCACGGGCGTGAGCCACACCCCGTCGGATAACTTGGGGCACTCTACTGTGCAAGTCCCGGAGGGATCGGACCCATATGCGTGGTCGGACGAACTGTTGGATATTGATGGGCCAGAAGAGTACGTTCTGCTTACCCTTGTACCTATCGTTCTATGTCTCATTCGGGGCATAGAGCATCCTCAGAAGAAAGCCACGATACGACATGGGAGCCGCCGATCGTAGAGGAAGCCGATATGAAATACAGAGTGGACGCTTTCACGCCGACGCGCTACATGGAGATCGAGGAACATATCGTGTACGACCAATATGTTGTGAACATCTACACCGGTCTTAGGAAGACATGGCCCTCGGGCGAAGATGTTATCAACGATGTCGACGTTGCCACAACGCTCCTGTGCTTGATCGTACTCACAGCGCCGCACAAGATCCCGCTCAGACGCGAATGGTCGGATGTGACGAACATCCGACGTCTGGCGGAGCAGAAGGTCGTGAGGGAGTGCCTTGCAGGTCCAGTGGAACGGAAGAGATTCGCCCAGCTGCGCTCTCTGTGTGAGTGCTCTACAGCTACACATTGCCCCTCTCACGAGTACTGATGCACAGCTTGCAGGCCTCTGGTATGAGGGATACAGCTACTGGTTTTAAATTTGGATTTGTGCTACAATCCGTGAATTTCTCCAGATCTCTGCTCTGTTCTGTAACTTCGTACCCTGACATTCCTGCATAGCATGCCGATGAGTGGGTGCAATGTACCTCTCTGCATCGCTATTCTCGACAGTCCGAATCTTGCGCTGCAGTTGTACATGCCCTGGTTGGTCTTCCGCCGAGTATTACTGGCCGTCTGCCGCAAATGACATTGCATCTGGATTGTGGATCTCGTGCCACGCCCGCATAGCTCTTCCGCAGCCGAGTAAACCGTCTTGAGATACCGAAGCCGTGGTCGTAGGTGCGAAGTTCCGCTGGTCAGACCCAGAGCCTCTCGACGAAACACACTCCGGAACCGACGACCCGTTGTCGCTGCTCTAACGTACCGTATATGGCCGATATGCGTTCACCCGAATACTCTGACATCGCTGCATCGCTGCATGCTGGCGCGCACTATATTACCGTCAGGCTGTGGTTGAACGTCCGCTTATGCCGGACTCAAATAGCTAATATCGATCATCGTGGTGTCGCTTCGTGTCGCTAGCGGACACCATGCTCAGTCCACTCTGCAGGACGTACTTAGCCCTTCGCATTGCTTTACGAGTATTCTATGCAGAAGGGATGGATCTTCACTATGGTATGATAGAGCCTTTTCTCAAATCTTCCATGCTGAGCGTAACATATAGCTTAGTACGGAGGACAACCATTCGATCCTGGGTGCTCTCCGATCCTATCGCCCAGTCATACGGGACTTGCCCCGGCGTTCATCCAAGTTTATGGTGCGGATCCTGTGTGCGACGAGGGCATGGTGTACGCATGAGTCCTGCAGGCCTCTGGCATGTCGACTAAGCTCGCTTCAGTCGTGTTACCAGATCCCCTTGTTAATATGGTTCCCACTTTGGCTTCCCATACAGCAAAGCAGGACGTAAATTTGTTCAGGATCTCACTGACAAGGACGGCCTCAAATGGGTCTTAGCTCTCCCGCAAGTCCTGTCATTTGAGCTAATAGGCTGTGATCTTCAACATCTATGCTCGTTCGTCGATCGCTGTCATTCATCGTATCAGGTGGCTCGCGGGCGCTCGAACGTGCGAGATCCCGAAACCCTTCAGCATTGCCAGCGCCTTGTACTCCACGCAATAGTTGAAGAATGCGGTCTTCCTCCACCCTCAGTCGATAATGTCCGGACACATGATGCAGCGTTATCACAGCGCACCTCGAGCGGCGCTGCGTGTGTTCTGGTGCTCTAGCTGTTATGACACCCGTGGGCCCCTGGCTGAAGATATAAACAAACGAGCTGCGCTCTCGCAGCATTAGAGCAGCCGTGATGTTGATTGACATTCCAGTGGTTCTTGCGTTTTCGCTCTGGATGCTCTACGTGTATGAACGCGAGAGGTACCTCCGAGCCTCGCGAGGTCTCCCTCTGCCGCCAGGCCCTCCAGGGGGATAGCTCTTCGGGAATATTCGTGCGCTCACTCATCATGAGGCCCCGCGATTGTTCGCTCAGTATAAGAAGCAGTACGGTGTGCCGTTATGGTCTCTCAACAAGTTTCGCACGATGCAGAATATACGGCAGGAGCCTCATCATGTTGCAAGGATTGGGAAACAGGATACTTGTAGTCACTTCCGCGGAGATCATGAATGATCTATACGATAAACGGGCGAGCAAGTATTCAGACCGGCCGAACTTCGTGTTTGCCGGGGAGCTGGTCGGGCTTAACAAAGTATCGTAGACAAGGCGTTGACTCGGAAGAGTCTCTCGGGAGACTGACGTGGGGTATATACATTCTGACCCTGATGCCGTACGGCGGCGAGTGGCGCGCGCAGCGCAAGGTCGCACACACGGCGCTGAAGTCTGCGCAGCTGAAGGACTACTATCGTATGCAGGAGGAGATCGCAGGGCGGTTGTGCAAGGCTTTACTGAGCACGCCTGAGGATTTTGATCACCACATTCACATGTAGGGATCTCTCGATCGCTGCTCTGCATCGTTTTTTCCTAAATCATTGGCTCTTCTTTCCTAGGAGCACCGGAGGGCTCATAATTGCGATCACGTCCGGGATCCCGGCCTCGCCCGTCCAAGCTGGCGTGAGCGGTTCACGGTACTGCGATGTCTGTGACCGCGTTCTGAAGTGACCTTGTCTTGTTGCCTTCCCACAACGTACGGCTGACAGCGACTGGTGTAGGTAGTCAGAGGTGTGCATGATGGGTTTGCAAAACCTGATGCTAGAATCAGTGGATATCAGAACAGATGTGACTACTATCGGGCTTGGGATGACAAGACTCCGATGTTGAGACGTCTCGAACAATTATGCAGGTGGGCATCGACCGGGGGCGGTCAGAGCTGGCGCTTCCAGATGATTCCGTGCACAATTCTGAAGCGATTTTTATGCGCTGGATTGCGTTAGAATCGAGTATCGTTCTGACTGCCCGACGGTTATGACTCGATTTTGGAGGTCGATCCTGCGAGCGATGGGCAGTGGTCTTAGGATACTCGGCATGGAAGTTTACCCAATACTGAGTGTTGCATTTTGATAATAGCCCACGTACGATCATCTCGAATGTTCGAATGTCTACTATTCAGGTTCTAGCTAGGTCTGGGAACAGAAACCCATTTTCGGTACTCTCACACGCCTGTTCCGGGGGCGACTATTGGGCCATCAGGATTTATCTTTTCAAGCGCTGCTCGGACTCCCGGCATTACCCCGGAGTTGCGCACGCAGATCCCCGCACCTTTGAGGCGGACAAGCATGTTCCAGACCCGGCTTACTCCTCTCATCGATCTGAAGGACTTCATATCGAAGATAGACACTTGTGCATCCACATCACAGGTGTGCTCTGAGAATGGGATATAGCACGTAAGAGTCCGAGTCGCCTTCGGCAAGTGTCCTTGACCAGCATATACAGATAGACACTTTTCAGGCCGCTGAAGAGTACCAGCCTCCTCGTGTTCCAGAATGACCTGGGGATTTCCTCGACGCGATCAAATACAAGTTCAGGATAACTCATGATGACGATGAGCTCAGCTTGTTTCGTCGAGCAGGTGCCACGCTACGCAAGGGCGGAGGAGCGAGGCCAATCATCTGTGCTCCGAGGATGAGCAAATTATGGTACAAGCACCGGTGCTCCACGATCCGGCGTGTTCTCACTAATGAGATGCCGTTGACCATATTCCGGTGAAGACCGACTGGATGCTCGTAGTATTTTTCGATTAATCGGCGTTCTTTCTCATGATCCCAGCAGCTCGTCTAGGGGTTGTCGCTATTCCGCCTCCCTCAATTCCGAACATGGCACAAACGATAGGTTGTGCAGCTCACAATCGAGTCCGAACGCCAGACGGATACAGTGGTCTGTTACTACTGTCCAGCTGTACGACATCACAAACACATGTCATATGATTTGAGCGAACCTCGTCGCACATGACGTCGGGTGAATACGAGCGGGAGGGAGACCACTCAGACATGTAGTCTGGGGACTACGGGACACACCCGCCTTTCCAGGGGCCTTGTCCGGACCACGGAGCCTCCCTGGATCACGCACAACGATGAGAACAGATTGCGGGGACGAGACCGCCTAGCCACTCTGCCTCCTATGATCTATCCCCTGCCGTGGACCCGTGCCATCACCAGTCGCGACCGTCCGGCCGCTTGGACGAGAAGCAGTCCCACACCGTCGATCACCACGCCAATGCTAGCACGTCGTTCAGCGGTACTTGCAGATCCTCGTGCCGCAAGGAGCGTGGAATCTGAGATCAGTCTGCTAGGGATGGACGCCACCGTCGCCGTGGACCGCTGCACGTCTCGTCTCGGTGGGCCGTGGCACGCTCCGGGTAATCTTGTGCGCTGTGGACGAAGCGACGGAATTGGGGTGGACGCGTCCGGGGAGGTTCCGGAGTCCGGAGTCCGAACTAGGCTGAGCGGGGCAGGTCCTGAAGTAATAGACGGTGGACGCGTGCATCGTGAAGGTGCGTGGTCTCGTTGTGCCTCTCTTTGCCGAACGTCACAGGTGGCGCTGACTTCCCCGAGAACAGTGTACTTGATCGAGATCTGCGCCGGCTTGTTTCTGGTGCTTGTCGCAGGGATATGGTGCTGCAAGGGTGCGTTGCGCTTCGAGTCATGTACCTGACGGCGCAAATATCGTGACGACTTGCCCTCGGAAGGCACTTTTGAGAGTCCTCTGGTGCATGCTGTAGCTGCATGAGTGCGTCTGCGACCATCGCCAGTGTGATCCATATACTGATTTTCTCTTTGGTGTCCAGGCTGTCGGAAATGTCCAACATGTGGTCTATCTAAGCCGTGGGAGGTGCATCATGACCTGGCTTTGGCAGGACAATGGATGCGATATGACACTGCCACCCGGCGAACACTTTCCAGGGGGATTATGCACACAACAGGCCAGTCCGAGACCACCCATCATCAGCTACAGTTACTTCATTTACCTGTCAATTCGCGCTCTCAGCTCCACCGATCTGTCTCCTCAAGGGACGCAGCAACCACCCGCCAGCCACCATCGCTCCCGCTCCCCGTCCTGCTCTCTCCAGGGCCGCGTCGGTGACCGCATACGTCCGCGTATTCTTCTCGTCCCTCAGCGTGCAACAGACCTTGAGCACGGTCGGTGCAAGAGGCTCGCCTATGACGCGCCCTCGGGCCAGCCAGTCGGGCCAGATCTCCGCCGCATCAATGTCGCAGGAGCGCGTTGCCCACCCACGCGCGCTGGTCCCAGTCGGTCTTGTCAATCAGGACTGTTGCCCAACAGGCTCTACTACGGTGGCAACGCGCACGGGAAGCCGTAGAGCCCGCGCGAGACCGCCGGAGCGGAGGCGCGGAGATGAGCGCCGCAGCGTGCAGGACGTATGTCGCAGGTAGCAGATGTCTGATATGCGACGATTCGAGCTGCGCAGTTCGAATTCAGGCCCCGACTCAGACATCTCGATGTGCGGCGGGCTCGATGATTGGGCGACGTGTCAACGAGAGCGTGCTCGACGTCGTTCAAGAACGACCTTCCCGCATTAAGCGACTCGCGAGCATCGCTGCATCTCTGCATCGGCGTCCATATCCTGGCCCGGGACTGGTCTGCACGCAGATATGCAGTGTGCTCGGCGTGAAGACTCCGCAAAACACGTGTGCAGGTGACGGGCTCGAGGCTCCAGCGACACTCGTTTTGCTGCGCGAGATCCGACCGGTTCTGGATACTTCCCGATTAGGTCATATACATACCATATCCGGCAACTCTTGACCTAACACAACTTAGTATGGAAGAGACTTTCGCATCCGAGCTGATCACTATGCACCTTCTGCACTTACTGGGCGTCGACGACTTTCTTGACTTGCGGGGCCTCGCGGGCATGTCTGAATCACGCATCGCAGGGGCCGCCCTCGGACGCAAACAATAGCGCGACTTGGGTGCCGCATCGGACGGTTTGATGTCTTCGTGCGCCTCATGAACGCAGCAGTCGTACGAGAGCCGGCGGAGCGTCTAGCAGCGGACCCTCAAGGCTTCATCCGCGAGCAGTCCTACCGTGTGCACAATTCCGACAGGGACCTGTTCGTGTGGGCGGGGCCCGGGACCCCTGCCGGATTGGATCCTCGTCGACGCGGCGAAGATTTGGCTTGGCTAGATCGTCCGAGGGCGCCCCATGGACGAGTCCCTTGCGCGGAACGCGCTCGAGTAGTTCGAGTGCATCTCAAAGTCGATGTTTGTATATAATGGTCACGCCAAGGCAAAGCATACATACCATTAGAACTGCACGTTTTGTTGTAGACAATTGGTCATCGCCGAATATAAACGCATTAAAATCCATACATTTAGCTGAGAGATACGCCAGGGTACATGTTGTACAGAACACATCGCCGAGCTACTTCTAACGAGTCGTGTGTCAGTTATCCTCATCATCGCTGCTCCCTTGCTTGTCTTTGAATCTTTTCCTCGAGCGCGATCCCTCTCCTCCGTGATCACCGTCGTTGGTGCCTTTGGGTTTCTTCCTCCTAGGCAACTCGTCGTCTACGTGGTTGACCTTTCGCTTCTCCATGGGCATCTTCTTCGAGTCCATCCTCTTCTTTGCCTCCCTAGAGGGCGACTCCTCCTGGCTGGGTTTATCATCACCCGACTCGGCTGGCGACTTCAGCAGTATCTCTCCCAGATACAGCTCATCCTGAACGTTCTCCTCCTCCCGAACCTCGCGTCGAACACGTTCGTCCTCGACCTTGAATGGATCCATTTCGAAATGGCGTGCTTTGGACTTGATCGGGTGCTCGTCTCCCTGCCCTATCGCCTTGAGCTTCCAAGTACTCCAGTCGTGGACACCTTGGTCGGTGGATTCACGTTCTGACTTGTGTAGATACCATTGACCTTGCCACCAATTCTCATTCTCCTCGTTCCCCTCCTCATCGTCCGCGTTGCCCTCTGCATCCTTTTCGTCGTCCGGGAATTCGACATCGTATTCTTCAAAGAAGTCCTCATCCAGTTCTGGGCTAGATTGGGCTTCGGCGGTGTCTGTGACAGGAGAAAGAGCTTGGGTATCCGGGGATTCCTCTGCCTGTCTGTCCTGACCATTCTCATCCAATGTATCGTCCGAGACAGCCGACTCAGTAGCGGAGGCAGCTGCCTGTTGCTCCACGGCATGAAGAATGTCCTCGTCTCTGCCTGCGAATACATCATCAGGAACATAATCTTTCTTGGCAATTGCGTGCTCGATCTGCATGGCCTTTACGATCCAGTCATTGAGAGCGATCCAGTGATAGGAGTCGATCATGGTATACCAGATGGGCTTCTGGCGCAGCATTCCTCTGAGCGAACCTTCAACATGCTTGCGTGGATATTCGTCGAACAGGTCACGGTTGGCGAGCAGAACTTGGTATATAGGTCGTTCAGATCTCTCGATGACCTTGTAGACTCGCTCGGAGCACCCATAGGCATAGATATTGTAACGCGGATGAAGAGGCTTCTTCTTCTTCGTCTTTCTGTCGCGTAACTCTCGTTGTATCTGCTTCTGCCGACCCAGTGTGACTTTTGCGGGAGACTGAGTACTGGTTGAAGGAACTGCAGGATGCTGAAATACCAGAGTCTTTTCCTTTTGCCCTTTCGAAGGCTTTACAACGTTCCTCGGCCCCAAGACATACCGAGCGCGGCCGCAGACCCCGAGCTCCATGACCAGCGCTATGTACGGCCGTCTCGTGAAGGCGTGTCCTTGGGAGTAGATGAAGACGTTCAGAGAATCCGCGCAGATGTTGTATTGTGCCCGGGAGCCCTCCACGAGGCGGCGCTTGAAAGATACCAGCAAGACCGTCATGTTCTTCTCGCAGATGTCGTCTATGTCCACGACTACGGGGATGGCAACGTCGATCTGCGATTGGGTAGGATGTCCCATTTGTGCTTGTCCTCTTAGGTACGCCGCGAACAGAGCGAGCGAAGTGATACCCCCGTCGTCTCCCAGACGCCCAAAGTGCGTGAAATGGACATAAGCTGTAGCGAAGACTTCCCGGAATGTCTTCTTCGCCGGATGAACATCAGCGTGGTCGTCGCCGCCATCGTCGTTGTCGTCGTTGTCGTTATCGCTGTCGTTGCCATTGCCATCAGGCTTCTTGATAATCGGGATATTGTCAGGAAAGCTGTCGAGGATCCTCATCGCATGCTCCGAAGTGAAGAGCTCCTCGATGAAGAAGATGAGCGGGCACCCGGCGCTGTAGTTCACAGGACCTGACTGTTCCGTGACCCGATGGTTTCGCTCGACGGCCGCGTCGTATGCAAGTGTAAGTAGGATCCGACCCACAACCTCGCCGCGCTCCCCAGGACTGCAGAGATCATGGCGTAGTGCTTCTGCGGCAATCGCAGGCAATGTCGTAGGACCTTTCTCAGGGTTGGATTGTTTGAGAAGTGATAGTTCCCGTGCGGCTGCCTCAGCCAGGATTGGCTCCGAAGGATATCCCGAGCGCATGTACTCGCGGTGGTCAGGCACCGAGAAGGCGGTTCGCATGTGGCTGGCGACCTGGGTGGAGAGTTCGCCGTATGTCTTCTCGCGAGCAGGCTCGTAGCCAAGGGAGATACGGTTATCAGCGAGAACACGTCGTGCCAAAGGGCTCCATCGATCGGAAAGGTCTCGATCTCCGGACCCCTCATTCCAGTCGAGCGGGTCGCTACAGCCAATGAGCTTTGCGCGAGCCAGGTCCATGAGCTCCTTAGTGGCGGCGGCGGGATCAACCTTTTCCTGCCTTTCCTTGCCTTTGGAATAAGACTGCGTTGAATCGCCATCTTTAGAGACTTCCAAGACTTTGTTGGTCCCCTGCAACATTGACTGCCACCTGGGCCTCTAGATGAGACATCTGCACATATTATAACAAAGCTGCATACGCACAGTGGTCGCCCAAACTGAGCCATGAACTCGATGGTGCTGATCTTCTTTAGTGTGTGGCCGGTCCGTCTCAGAGGAAAGTTTGGTGAGCAATCAAAGGCCGTCTCGGTGAATGGAGCGACCAGGGAATCAAAGTGATTACGAGCTGCATCCGATGTCGACATGCGTTTAGGAGGAGCGAGGAGTGCCACGTTAGAATTTGTCGAAAGGAAGATAAAAAATATCGGGAGTCCACGGAACGCGTCCAGTGAGGTACATAGAGCCTCGAACATGTTCCCTTCCTTCCCGTTGTTTGGCACCTTTGCCAGGGCCAGCGCATCTGCTTCATCAAAAGAGCAGACCATCTTGACACAGTTGAGGTTACTCGCCCGTGCAGAAGGCTTCACGAGACCGTCAATCTGCTTGATGAGGTTGCACAGTGCTTGTCGGAGCTCACGCCGCAGCGCCTTTCTTTGCTTAGCGTTTATGTGGGTCCCCTAAGACATGACCGTCAGTGGGAGGTCCTAAAATGCATTACGACGAACTCACTGAGCCTCGGTGCATTTGAACAGCATCTTCGTACATATACCCACGGGCCCGTTCGAAAGTGACACTCCAGAGCGATGCCAGATCACCATACGTGTCTTGTTGCTTGATATTAGCACTTTCGATGCTCTGTGACAGTACCTGAAACAGCGCGATGAACCACGTCCAGAAAAAGGCTTCTTGTTCACGGTATGACATTGATCTTGATCTAAGAAAGTGATCCCTGGGAGCACGATCAGGTTTGGGGTACGACCTCATTTCTAACGCAGGATGAGTGAAAGAAATGAAAGTGTGATATCTGGACATACGTTGTCGTGTGGAACTGTCGGAACGGCGAAAATTGATTGAGATGGAGAACATCAGCGATGCAAGTTGGCTGATCATGCGGGATTTCCCAGAGCCACTTCCATTGATCAGGCAGGCATAGTTAGCGAATGGAACCCGCTTGCCCTCTTGTACTGTCTCTTGAAATGCTTCTTGGATGTTGACGTAGAGTAGCTTGTGCAAGACACCAGTATACTCCGTTTTCCAGGCGACCCGAAGCGCTGATAGTGAGGACATCAGTATATTGGATTGAGTCCTACGGGCTCATGCGATCGTACCTTTTGCTGTGAAGTTTCGCGGCGATTAGCATAGGGTATATACAATGATCTGAGATTAGGCATACCCTGAACTTTGTTGTTAAACACAGTGCCTTTCGTTCTTTCATCGTCTCCAGCCTCCGGGAGGTCATACCAAAAGGCTAGTTTATATTCCACTTGTCATGTTTCCCAGACCTGTGATTGTGAATGAACTCACTATACTGTAGGAACTTTGTGTAGTCCTTGTTTGCCCATGCACGCCGTAGCTCCTCTTGGACCCATGTATTCTCCTCTAAGAAGCGCGTCAAATAAGCCTGGTCCGTGTATGGGATCGTGATGTCACGATAGATATCGTTCCCGAATAGGACAACAGATAGCAATGCCACAGCATCGCTTACGCTAGGCGCAGCCTCTTGATACGTCTTAGACCCGAGCTCGGGATGGAATTGTGAGATAAGCTCAGATATGACGTTATGGGCAACAACACATAATCCCACTCGATTTTCACCCAGTGGGGACACCCGTGGCGGATTTCGGGCTGACATTGAGGACGGCAACAGAGAGAATGCTGGCATGGTGAGGCAGATATTAGCATTTGTTGAACAAACCATTCGTATGTATGAATTGACTTACGGGTAACTGAAACTCAACACAGAGTCCTGCAGAAAGAATAGGAGTGCAGTGTAGATCGAGGAATGCTGTCGGGAAAGCTGTCGGTGCCTCGGTGAGGATTACTGCCATTATATATGAATCTCACCCTCGGATGGTTTATTCGGATCTACCGCTGGTGGCCCGAGAACAATAGAACAGTGAATGCAATGTGGCCAGTGGTCCCCTCAGGCCGAACGGGTCGCACTGTGGGACGTTCTCGTGGAAATTATCCGCGCGAAGCTACTGCTTAGCCATTCACAAAGCGGAAGCTGAATAGAAATATCCGATTTGAAAACTGGACCCCTTTGTATATCTTATTGTTCAATTCATCTGATGTAGCAGGTTCTGCGGAGGAGAATTGACCTCGCCTCCTTGGGTTTGAGAGACAGACACAATATTACCGGAAGCCAGAAACAATGTGGCGCCCTCACATTGGAGTGAGGTAGCATAGAATGTGCTTGCGTGAAAGGAATGACGGGACAGCGAGTCATGGAATCCTTTATGCGACGGTTTTGGATCTTGGTGCTAGAAGGGCCACTAGAATGCGAACCGCGATTAGCCACCGTCAGGCGTCAGCTGGTCCGGGCGGCCCGGAACGCCGCTCCTTATATAAGGGCCGTTGAGTTGCGCTGAACTGTCTCTCAGCACATCCTCGCTATCCTACCCAAGCGCTGTATACCTTGCTCTCATGCTTCACGAAGAACCTTGCGTTCAAGACGGTATAATTCGCGTGCCAGCTCCAGAGCTTGGAGCTGTCCCCACCCATGGATCCGCCCCCGGCCTGAGCAAAACCGGAACTTTCGCGGATCGTTCCAATCCTCAACATCCGGAGATTCGAAAGCTATCTCAATGGCTACAACAGCCAGAAGTCCCCAGTGATGCCAATGACTCAGACAAGTCAGATGAGTCGGACAAGTTAGATAGGTCGGACGGGTCAGATGGGTCGGACAGGTCTGATATGCCAGATGAGTCAGACGCGCCAAGCGAGTCGGAGGCCTCTGATGGATCTGATGAGTATGTCTCTATCACATCTGAAGCGGGTGCTTGCTAAGTGTTTGAAAATGTCACATAGATTATCTGTAAATGAACGCTCTGAGAAACCATGGGTTCCCCCGATCATGACGAGCCTCGACATGGAGTTCACTATCGACGACTTCGCCCCAGAGCCGTACATGTCGATGAAGGAACACATCATGAACGATGGGTATATCGAACATATGTACAGAACTTTCAGGAAGACCTGGCCGTCGCCCGAGGACGTGCAGAACGACGTCGACGTTGCCGCGACCCTGCTGGTGCTCCTTGTTATGACTACTAGCCGCAAAGTTCGTCTTAGGGAGGAGTGGCTTGACGTCAAGAACCTGCGGATATTAGCAGAGCAGGAACTAGTTCGCAAATCTCTTGCAGGCGCAGTAACGCAGAAACATTTTGCCATCCTGCGCACCTTACGTGAGTAAACCGAATTTGTGTTGCTTGTTTCGACACTCATGTTGGCCTGCAGTTATTTGGTACCAATGCCACACAACGTTTTGAGCTGTCCGCCTATTGTGTATCATGTTGTTGTTATATCGTATTGACTGAGTTTCCTGTGCTCGGTGTGTCATGTAAACTTTTCTCAGTCTGTGTTAGCGGCCGCACTAGCGCTGAGGCCCGATTCAAACCATATGCATCATCAACGTCTCAAGCTTCTTACCATCCTGCCCGCCTGATGTTTTCTTAGTTGTCTCGGTGTGCCACACTTGTGTGAAGCCCAAGGCGCTACAGTAGCCCAGTACGACCACCACATACGGAACTGGGCGACACCGGCCACTACATCAGTCCTAAGTCCGTTGATCATGGCCATCGCTGTCGTCGTGGGCCGCTGCGCTCGCCATCTTTCTGGGCGGTGACACGCTCTTTCCGGTCTTCTGCGCAGCGAACGGAAGGCGGAGTCTTGCGGATGGCATTGACGCGTCCAGGGAGGTCCCATTGTCTGCACTGGGCGGGGAGTGACGGGGCTGGGCGGGACACTGTGCGAAGCGACAGGACAGACGGTCGGCGGTTCAAGTGGGACAAATAACGATGTCTTCGTGCATCGTTGCTGGTGACACTGACGTCTCCCATCTTCGGGCACAAAGTACTTGATCGTGATCATTGATCATCACTGGCGAGTTCCTGGTGCTTCTCGCACAGGGATCTGCAGCAGCTCTTCTGATGCTGTAGGGGTGCGTCTCGAGTCATGTACCTGGCGGTGCAAACACGCTGACGATTCACTATGGAAAGGTGTCTTGAAGAATCCGCTGTACATGCTTCCCGCACCACCTTGTGTATGTAGCGGCCTCACGAGGACGTTTTGCGACCGTTGATAGTGTGTTCCATGTGCTGATTTCCCGCCTATGTCCAGGCTGCCCGGAATGTCTAGCGCGTGGCCTATGTGCTGCAAGTCACCTCGTTTACCAACTAATGCATACTCTCAAGCCCTACCAGTCTCTTGTATAAGGGAGTGCAGCAATTACCCGCCAGCAACTATTACTCCATGCCCGAATAGCTCTTCAGAGCCGCTGCAGCGACCGCATACATCGCGCTCCAATGTACGACGGGTCGTCTTGCACACCCGCTCGAGCATGGTCTATCTTGTCGAGCCCGCGGTAGAATCAGCGCTGCTTGTGGATGTTGGTGACACTCTGCCGCCAATTGTTCTGCCCGCTCTGGTACGACGGCAGCGCGCAAGTGAAGCCGGAGAACCCGCACTGGTCCGTCTACCGTGCTCCCCGCGGCCGGTCGAGGGAGCGGTAGGCGATGAAGCTCATCGATTCAATATTGATGACAATTGCATGTCATGAAGCCTGTGAGGATAGACAAGAGCGCAGAAGGTACGTAAGGTCCGCTGTCAAAAGTCAAATCCTCTTCGAAGCCGAGTTGGGTCATGTCCGAAGTTGCCAAATATGGCAGGTATGTACCCGAATCGGGAAGTGTACACAACCGGGATCTCATACGGTACCCCGCGTTTCTGAACAATAGGCCATGCGTGAAAAATCGAGCCCAGCAGAATTTGAGGCGGGCGCGGGAAGGATTCGCCTCTGACTTGGAAAGACAGGCACAACATGATATGCCAGAGACAGTAACTTGGCCGTCATATCGGAGTCGCGTAGTATAGCAGGATGCTCGTACAAAAGAAATGATTGGGCAGTGAGTACACGAGTCGCGGAGTCCTGCATGCGACGCCTTTGGATCTTGATTCCAGAAAGTTGCAGTGTGGCCACGCATCGAAGACTGCGACTGCCAATCAGCGCCGGGCGTCGGTTGGTCCGAACGGGCCGGCACGCCGCTCGTTATTTAGGTTGTTCATTTGGCTTGAACTTGAACCATAGCTCTCGGCCACGCCCTCGCTATCTTGCTCAAGCACTCTACACCT
Organism: Gelatoporia subvermispora B; assembly: GCA_000320605.2. NCBI lineage: Eukaryota > Fungi > Basidiomycota > Agaricomycetes > Polyporales > Gelatoporiaceae > Gelatoporia > Gelatoporia subvermispora. The sequence continues at coordinate 1,142,297 of KB445799.1, forward strand.
TGATTCCCTCATGCTCT